>CM038682.1:653180258-653665205 GCA_021605205.1 Aegilops longissima | reverse complement strand
GCGAGGTTCTCTCTATATACAAATGTTTTCTGCCATGGTTCACACCCGTTTTCCCGCCCATTCGTACTTTTCTCACTCTGGTGAGTTTATCTCCCGGCTGTTGCGTGTTTCCTTGCAGAACAGGGTACTCTTGCCCAGTTCTCATGTCCTGGTGCTCATGCTCAGAATGGCGTTACCGAATGTAAGCATTGTCATCTACTTGAGACGTCTCGTGCGCTGATGATTGCCGCTTCCCTTCCACCCTACTTTTGGGCTGAGACTGTTTCTACATCCACCTACCTTATCAACATTCGGCCATCGACTGCTCTGTAGGGTGGTATTCCTATGGAGTGTCTCACTGGTCGTTCTCCTGACTAGTCAGCTCTTCGCATGTTTGGATGTGTGTGCTATGTCCTTCTTGCCCCGCGAGAACACACCAAACTGACTGCTCAGTCGGTTGAGTGTGTTTTCCTTGGCTACAGTGATGAGCACAAGGGTTGTCGCTGTTGGGATCCTGTTGGTCGTCGTTTGCGCATCTCGCGTGTTGTGACCTTTGATGAGTCTTGCTCTTACTACCCATGTCCTTCTTCCTTGAGCTTCTATGTGGACGATATTTCTTTTCTTCTTCTCCCGATACACCACCTATGTGCCTCATGTTTCACCTCCTCCCGCACCTCTCATTCCTTCTCCTTCACCACGACACCATCTTCCCCATTCTCCTCCTCCACCTCTCCACCATCATCTCCAGTCTGTCGCCCTCTCTCACCGTTTCCTCTTTACTATACTCGTCGCCCTCGTTCTGAGGATGCTTCTCTGACGCGCCTTCCACCTCAGTGCGCCTCCTTCACGCCTCCCCGGTTTATAACCTCCGTGCTCGGCCTTGCCCCTGCCTTGCTCGGTACTCTCCTGATCAGTCGGTCTCTCTATGTGCTAAGCTCACTTCCTATTGGACTGCCATGACTCAGCCTGAATGGCAGCTTGTGATGGCCGAAGAGCTTGCTGCCCTTGAGCGCTCTGGCACATGGGATCTGGTTTCTCTCCCTTCCGGTGTTCGTCCTAACCATAGACATGTGTTGTCATTTGATTAATGGGATCACATCATTAGGAGAATGATGTGATTGACATGACCCATTCCGTTAGCTTAGCACTTGATCGTTTAGTATATTGCTATTGCTTTCTTCATGACCTATACATGTTCCTGTAACTATGAGATTATGCAACTCCGTTTACGGAGGAACACTTTAGGTACTACCAAGCGTCCTGCATAATTGGGTGATTATAAAGGATTACTACAGGTGTCTCCAAAGGTACTTGTTGGGTTGGCGTATTTGAGATTAGGTTTTGTCACTCCGATTGTCGGAGAGGTATCTCTGGGCCTTCTCGGTAATACACATCACATAAGCCTTGCAAGCATTACAACTAATGAGTTAGTTGTGAGATGATGTATTCTGGAGCGAGTAAAGAGACTTACGATAGCAGATTGAACTAGGTATTGGATACCGACGATCGAATCTCGGGTAAGTAACATACCGATGACAAAAGGAACAACGTATGTCGTTATGCTGGTTTGACCGATAAAGATCTTCGTAGAATATGTAGGAACCAATATGGGCATCCAGGTTCCGCTATTGGTTATTGACGAGAATAGTTCTAGGTCATGTCTACATAGTTCTCGAACCGTAGAGTCCGCGCAACAAGGTTTGATGCGATTATATTATGAGTTTGCATGTTTTGATGTACCGAAGGAGTTGAGTCCCGGATGAGATCGGGGACATGGCGAGTCTCGAAATGGTCGAGGCGTAAAGATTCATATATTGGATGATATGTTTTAGGCCAAGGGTCAAGCCCATGAGGCTTTAGGTCGGTGCAAAAGGAGTTTTTGCGGAGGCGGGGGCCAAACGCGGAGACCTGGCGTCGGCCTGGGCGACGCCGAGGCCCATGGCGTCTGGGCGACGCCAGGATTGTGGCGTTTGGTCCGGAGTCAAGTGGGACTCTTGCCTTTCGGGCAAAACCGACTTTGAAGAGGTTTTTGCTCCAAGTTTCGACCGGGGCTCAACATATAAATAGAGGGCAGGGCTAGCACTAAAGACACAACAATTGATCCTTGGATCTCTTAGCGTGTCCGGTGCCCCTTCCACCATATTCCACCTCGGTCATATCGTCGCGAGTTTGGCGAAGCCTGCGCGTAGAGCATCATCATCGTCCTGCCCGTCGTCTTGTGGAACTCATCCCGACACTTTCTTTGGATCGAGTCCGGGATCATCATCGAGCTGAGCGATGTGCGAGAACTTCGGAGGTGCCGTCGTTCGGTGCTTGGATCGGTCGGATCGTGAAGGCGTCGACTACATCAACAGCGTTGTTATAGCGCTTCGCTTTCGGTCTCACAGTGCGTGGGACGGACACTCTGCCCTCGTTGCTATGCCATCACCATGGTCTTGTGTGTGCGTAGGAAATTTTTGAAATTACTCGTTCCCCAATAGTGGCATCGAGCCTGGTTTTATGCGTTGATGTCATATGCACGAAGTAGAACACAAGTGAGTTGTGGGCGATATAAGTCATCTGCTTACCAGCATGTCATACTTTGGTTGGCGGTATTGTGAGATGAAGCGGCCCGGACCGACATTACCAGCGTCTTACGCTTACGCGAGACTGGTTTCACCTCTTGAGCACTCGTTGCTTAAAGGTGACCGGCGGTGTCTGTCTCTCTCACTTTAGTTGAACCGAGTGTGGCTCGCCCGGTCCTTGCGAAGGTTAAAACAACACCAACTTGACAAACTATCGTTGTGGTTTTGATGCGTAGGTAAGAACGGTTCTTGCTCAGCCCGTAGCAGCCACGTAAAACTTGCAACAACAAAGTAGAAGGACGTCTAACTTGTTTTTGCAGGTGTAACGCCGGATGGTTATGCAACATAATCACCCGGTTATGTTAATTAACCTCGTTGATTCAAACCCGACCTAAAACAAAAATCAAAATGAAACAAAGCGATAAAAGGTTCGAAAATAAGTTCTAAAATGTTCCGGGGTTTTCTAAAATACCTAACCTAATATTGGTGGGGTGCAATAATATTTACAAATGTCAGAGCATTTTAAATAAACTAAAAACAGAGAAAGAAAAATAAAAAAAGGAAAAAACAAAATAAAGCGGAGAGGGATAAACCCCTGGCCCAGACCGCCCCCTCCCTTGGCCCATCCCCTTCCCCACAGGCGGCCCCAGGCCACCTTCCCCACCCCCCGGCGGCTAACCCTAGCCACCGACCGCCTCCCCAGCCCCCGTCGCCTCTCTCTCCCCGATCGGATCGGGCGGAGACCAACCCCAGCCGGACCACCCGCGCGCCACCCACCTGCCCGGCTCCCTCCTCCTCACGCCGCCCGAGGCTCCTCCTCCCTCCGCGCCCCGAGCCCTTGGCCTCACTGCCAGGCAGCTCGGCCTCCGCCTCGTCGGCCGGCGCCTCCCGACCCCTCACGACGGCCTCCCCGACCCTCACCCGAGCCTCGGCCAGTCCCCTCCCCTGTGAGGCTTCCCTCGCCCTCTCTTCCCCCTCCCCGTCGGCGACCGCCGGCCCGCCTGCGCCCCCCTCCGGTTCCTCGGCTCCCTCCCTCTCATCCGTGGCCCCAGGCCGGCCCGTGGCCTCGGCCCCCCATGTGATTGCGCCAGCCGCCCCCGATCCTCTCCTTCCCTCCCGTGGGATCCGGCCTCAGGTGAGCCCGACCACCGTGCCCCCACTCCTCTCCCTTCTCCCCGTTCGGCGCCCTCGTCGCCTCCCGACCGAGCCCCGTTTTTCCTCCTGGCGGCCTTCGCTCGACCGAGCCACCACCCACCGTCGCCTCGCTTCATGCGCCTTGCTTCGCTGGCCCGGCTGGCACAGCCTCGGCCTGCCCATGTTGCGATCCCCCACGGATCGCGCCCCGACCGGCCGGGTTCGTGCCCGTTCAGACATCGACCATGATCGCCGCACCACCGCCCGTTTGGCCATGGGCCAGCGGCGTGGGGCCCCACCCCCAAATGATAAAAGAAAAAAAAAAGGCAAAGAACGCTTTAAATAAAAACAGAATGAAAATGGAAATAGAAATGAATTAAATGAATTAGCTAATTAATTAATTAATTAATTAATTAAGTAATTAATTAATCTGACGTATGCTTAGGCTGTAGCTTGGCGGGAAAGGTACCAAGTAATCAGAGTGGATCACGGACAGCGGTCAAGAACATCTGAAATACGAAAAGGACTAAGGATATGTTTCTAAGTATATGGTGACAAAGAGCTGATACAATAAATGGTTACGTCGATGCAAGCTTTGACAAGATCGAGCAATTCTAAATATGAAGCGGATCGTATTTTTATTAAATGGTGGAGTACGGGTTGGTGCGGTTCTAAACAAGCGTCGTGGCGGCATCTACATGTGAAGCGGTACATAGCTGCTTGAATGTTGCAGAACCACGTTGACTAAGCCTCTTCCACGAGCAAAACATGATCAGCACCAAGACTCCATGGGTGTTAGAATCATTCTTGTGTAATCTAGATTATTGACTCTAGTGCAAGTGGGGGCCGGAAGGAAGCCCTAGAGGCAATAATAAAGTTATTATTTATTTCCTTATATCATGATAAATGTTTATTATTCATGCTAGAATTGTATTAACCGGAAACATAATACATGTGTGAATACATAGACAAGCAGATAGTCACTAGTATGCCTCTACTAGACTAGCTCATTAATCGAAGATGGTTATGTTTCTAACCATAGACATGTGTTGTCATTTGATTAATGGGATCACATCATTAGGAGAATGATGTGATTGACATGAACCCATTCCGTTAACAGCACTTGATGCGTTTAGTATATTGCTATTGCTTTCTTCATGACCTATACATGTTCTAACTATGAGATTATGCATCCCGTTTACGGAGAACACTTTGAGTACTACCAAGCGTCTGGCATGCAATGATTATAAAGGAGTACTCTGGTGTCTCAAAAGGTACTTGTTGGGTTGGTATTTGAGATTAGGTTTTGTCACTCCGATTGTCCGGAGGTTTCTCTGGGCCTTCTGTTAATACATCATAAAGCCTTGCAAGCATTACAACTAATAGGTTAGTTGTGAGATGATGTATTCGGAGCGAGTAAAGAGACTTACGAATGGAGATTGAACTAGGTATTGGATACCGTGATCGAATCTCGGGTAAATGTATACCGATGACAAAAGGAACAGCATTATGTCGTTATCGCGGTTTGACGATAAAGATCTTAGTAGAATAGGAACCAATATGGGCATCAGGTTCCGCTATTGGTTATTGATGAGAATAGTTCTAGGTCATGTCTACATAGTTCTCGAACCCGTGGAATCCCATGCAACAAGGTTTCGATAGCGGTTATATTATGAGTTGCATGTTTTGATGTCCGAAGGAGTTGGAGTCCGGATGAGATCGGGGACATGAGTCTCGAAATGGTCGAGGCGTAAAGATTCATATATTGGATGATATGTTTGGAGCCAAGGGTCAAGCCCATGAGGCTTTAGGTCGGTCAAAAGGTTTTTACGGGCCGGGGGGAGACCATGGCGTTTGGCCTGGAGCTGAGCTTGAGCCCATAGCGTGCAGGCTGAGGCGCCAAGGATTGTGGCGTTTGGTCTGAGTCAGTGGGACTCTTGCCTTTCGGGCAAACCGACTTTGAGGAGGTTTTTGCTCAGATTCGACCAGGCTCAACATATAAATAGAGGGCAGGGCTAGCACTAAAGACACAACAATTGATCCCTTGGATCTCTTAGCAGTGTCAGGTGCCCCCTTCCACCATATTCCACCTCGGTCATATCGTGAGTTTAGGCGAAGCCTGTAGGGTAGAGCATCATCATCGTCCTGCCGTGTCTTGCGGAACTCATCCCGACGCTGGTTGAGTCCGGGATCGTGTCAGCTGAGCGTGTGCAGAATGCCGTTCGGTGCTTGGATGGTCGGATCGTGAGCGTCTGACTACATCAACGCGTTGTTAGCGCTTCCGCTTCGGTCTCTGATGCATGGGCAGACACTCTCCCCTCGTTGCTATGCCATCACCATGGTCTTGTGTGCGTAGGAATTTTTGAAATTTTCGTTCCCTATCGTTCCTCGCCGATTCCGCCGCCTCCACCACCACGGTCCTCGGCTTTCTCACCTCGGCGGGTTCCACCCCGCTCAGCCGCCTCACACCTCCGTGCCCGCCGCCCTCGCGCTCGCCCTGGCCGTTGACTTCTCCTTTTCGTTCTTGCCTTGGCGCGCCCGATGGGCCGTCAAGAACATCCCGTGGCGGCCGCGTCCTCCTCGTCGGCAAGCAAAACATGATGGCGAAGGGCCTCGATCTCGATGTTCCGGAGCTCGGTGTCGACCCCTTGCACCGGCGGTACATCCTGCTTCCCCACTACACGATGGCCTAGTGGCATCGGTGGAAAGCAGATGGCGAATTTTTAGGGTGGTCTTGCAGGCAGCCTCATTCCACTCGGCGATGAGGCTGCCCTAAGCGGAAGGGCGGCGTTGAGTGATCAGGTGGGCATCTTGCAAAACCAATATGGCCGTGTTTGTCTTCTCTTGACCCTTTGAGGCAATGGCGAACCCTGCATCCCAGCACTGGTGATCTGGTTATTGACGAGCAGCCTTTGTATTTTATCGGTACGCCATTTGGTGGGCGACTGCGTCTCTTGGGTCTTCGATGAACAATAAAGATTTGCTTGTGCTTTGTAAAGTGGCCTTGAAGTGTATGCCTTACTTGAGGGCGCTGCGTGTTTATATAGGCACATAGATTACGGGTTTGGTTGTTAGGTAGTTGCTAGATTGATCTCCAAGTAATGATCTATACAAGGGATATCTGAGATCATCGTAACTACTCTAACAACCGGATTAAGCATAGCATAACCCTTATATCGTATGTAAGGTTTATACACACCGTACACACGTTTACAATATACACTTTAACCGCCTCCTCAATCACAAATTCACCAAGTTGAGATTGTTCTTAAAATCTTCAACTTGCTCCTGACAGGGGCCTTGGTAAACCCATACGCAACTTGATCATTTGTAGAGATGAATCGTATGTCTAGTAGCTTCTTGGCTTCTCTTTCACGAACAAAGTGATAATCAACCTCAATGTGTTTTGTCCTTGCATGGAACACTTTGGATTTGCGATAGATAAGTAGCACCAATGTTATCACACCATAAGCGTGCAATAGAAGAGTGTTTTATGCCAAGTTCATTGAGCAGCGCTTGAACCATATTAACTTCGGCTGTTGCATTTTGTAGGATATGCCTAGGGCAATAATAAATGATATTATTTATCTCCATGTTCATAATTTATGTTTATGTTCCATGCTATACTGCTATGGTTCTTGAGTCTGCAATAACACGAGGCTGGAGGAAGACTCATATGCACGTGTGGAATAATAAGCGGTAAGTATTCCTAGTCGGCCTCTAAGGCTAGCTCAAGTGTTCCATGATGGTTACATTTTCCGATCATGGGCATGTCTATGCAGCAACTTTGAGGGCACAATGTTGAGAGAGCATTTGTGTTGAATCGACCGGATTGATGTTATGCTATGAGATTCATTAGTCACAAGTTTATGGTTGATAACGAGAGATGGTTAATGTTTGCATAATTCCTTAGACCATGAGAGTATCGAGTTTCTTCATACTTGCTTCATGAACTTTGGGGTTTGTTAGCGTCATCCGTAAATGGGTGGCTATTACACGGTGACTTACGGGTTCATGGAAAAGTGTGTCAAGTAACTTGATAGCTCAAGATTAGGTTGCTCCTCTCACTATGGAGAGATATTCTCGGGCCCTCTCGATATTCACGGTATCCATAATCGTGCAGCGAACACCTTGTGATTTGATCAACTGGGATCTTGGAACATGGAAGCGAGAAAAGAACAAAACGGTAAAGAGGTAACTTGCATGGTGGACAAATTGTCCGTCCGCAGGATACAATAAATCTCACCTGGTGTTTGTGACATATCGTGAAGCGAGGAATAGCTCCTTTGCAGCTGGAGGTTCCTCGAATATTCATTACGTGTGGGTATAGAAATCGATATGGGTGTCCACGGCTCCGTTGATCATTGATCGGAAGGGTTCGGGTCATGTATATACTTCACGAACCTAGGGTCCTGCGGCAAAGGTCATCTATCTGCTGAATACTAGGCGAAATGAGAGAAATTTTCCAAAAAATTCGGAGACAATGGAAGAATTCGGAGAGAGAATAAGCGAAATAGTTTCATAAAACCGAAAAGTTGTTTGGGATATACCATGAATCAAATTGGTTTGGGGACCGCTGATAATTCTTGGAGTGTCGAATTATTCTGAAACCGGGAAATTTTTGGGATAAAAACCGGAAATGTTCGGGGCTGCAGTCTCTTTGGTTGTTTTTAAGATGAAATTCACTTATCTGAAATTGTTTGAGGAATCAAATTCATTTTAGTGGGTCTTGGAATTATGCTAAGACCCACGAGAAATATTTCGGTTTAATGGTGCGAAAAATTGTCTCCATGAATAGTGAAAACACATTCTTGTTTGCTTTTAGAGATGAAAATCACTAAACCGAAATTGTTTGAACACGTTGAAAAATGTTTAGTGGGTGCTAAAATGTTAGAGCCCATAATACTTCGTCCAGATAGAATGACTGAAAAATGTCGTCATGAATAGTGAAAGTGCTTTTTACTTGGCTTCTTGGAGAAGCCACCTTGAGACCTTTGGTATTATCCTTGGCTTCTTGGAGAAGCCACCTTGAAACTTAGCTTATAAATAGGGATGGAGGGGCTGCCTAAAGCACACTCTTTCTCACATACAAGTGCCATGCATGATCGGCTTTTCTCTCCCACGTGAAATAGTTTCCTAGAGCGAGAAAACATCAGGTTTCGGTGGGAACTAGTTCTGACGGCTGAAATACGGATAGATGACACCGTATGTGCAACCCGTAGAGGTCGTAGTTTTGATCCTTTGCGCGAGGTTGTCTTGAGAGTGCCTCGAAGAATTCCTGTCAGAGTGACCGTCCGAGTTTGAGGTCCTCGAAGGGCTATCCTTGACACGTCAGGGGGCTGTCCGACCGCCTCCGGGCTGTCCATAGAGCGGATGAGGTATATATCCTCACAGTTGGGAGGTTGTAAATCCTAGCTGCGAGGATCTGCCACCCGATCGGCATCGACTCTACTTCCCATTGTGCTACAGTCGATGTGAAAAAGATCAAACCATGTATGTCGGTCTCCATAGTGGTCTGGGCTGCTGCGTGGGTGGAAATTTTTGTTTTCTGCTGCGTTACCCTTCAACATTAGCCAAAGCTTTATATTCAGCTTGATGCTAGATCTTGACATTAAGCCTTCCTTGCACTCGAGGATGTGATTTGGTCAAAAGAAAACTGCAAAACCTCTGTAGACCTTACATCATGAGGACATCACCTAATCTGCATCGGAGAAAGGCACTTACCAAAGTTGAGGTTGATTTTGTTAATTTTAACCACATGCTCATAGTACCTCAGAGATATCTATCCTTTTAGCTGCAGTCCAATGTTGAAGAGTAGGAGCATGCAAAAAGCTGGCATACTTTGTTGTGAGGAAAACATATGTCGGTCTTATGAGTGTTAAGTATTGCGGAGCACCTACAACACTTCTATAATTTGTAGCTCCTTCGGCTCCCAAAGGCTCACCCTCTTCTTTTGACATTTTTTCAGTAGTTGAAAGAGGCATATTTGAAATTTTACAATTCATCATACGATCTCTTGATTATATCGACACATACTTTTCTTGACTTAGAAGTATACCATCCATACCTTCTTTACTTCTATGCCCAAAGTAATGCAAGTCACCAAGATCTTTTAGAGCAAAATCCTTCTTGAGATCTTCTAATAGTGCATTAGTTGCTTCTGTGATGAACTAGCCACAATTATGTCATCAACATATACCAACATAAAAATGATTATTTTGCCTCTTTTATAGAAGAAAGAGATGTATCGCCTTTGAGGGTCGAAATCCAAGCCTTTGAAGCTTTACACTTAACCTAGAGTACCATGCTCTAGGCGCTGTTTTAAGCCATATAATGCTTTATCAAGTTTGCAAACATAATGTTGCTTGCCTTTTACCTCATACCCGGTGGTTGTTTCATGTAAACTTCCTCCTCTAGAGCATCATGAAGGAACACATTCTGCACATCAATTGGCGAGACTCAATGTTTGATCTGCCTTGAGAGAAACAAGTCTGACGCTAGCAGCAGAGGCTAAAAAGTATCCTCATAGCCTATTCCATATCTTTGTTTGAAACCTTTTGCCACTAGTCTAGCCTTGTACCTATCTATCTCTCCATTAGCTTTCCGTTTAATTCTATAAACCCATTTACAATCAATGATATTTCTCCCCCTTCTTTGGAGGGACTAGGTGCCAAGTTCTATTGTGAACAAGAGCATTATATTCCTCATCCATAGCATTTTTCCAATTTTACTTTCAAAAAGCCTCACTTAAATTGTTGGGTTCACCCGTGTAGAACCTCCAAAGCGCTTGTCATACGACCGTACCATCGATACAATTTCTGGTTTAGCAACTCCATGTTGTGACCGTGTTCTCGGCAGCACGGCTGCAACAGAATCGCGTGGCGAGAGGATCCGAAGTCTGAGAGCGATGCTGCGATCCGCGACACCCGATCAAAGCGGATCTTTGCCGGAGATGGCCAGCGGCGCTCCGCGCCCGTTCAGCGTCGCATCGGGCTGGGCCATGGCGAGGCCCAGTTGGTTGGGTGGCGGAGTCGAGGACGCGATCGACGCGTCGGCCAGATGGCGAGCGAATGGCCCACCAGTATGGGGCCCGCCACGAGGCGTTCTTTGTCGCGCCCGCCCAGGCCCGCGAAACAGTGGCCACGGTGATGTCGCGGCCCCGGCGGATACCGCCGCCGCTGCACAGCAGCGGTGAATCGCCGCCAGGATCGCCATCGGAGAATCTGGTACAGCACTGGATCCTCCTCGTGTTGTGTTTGTCTCTTCTTTGCTGCATAAAATCATGACATAAAATAGGTTTCCACCAAAATTTATAGCAGGATTTTCATGAAAATTACCGAAGGGTCATTAGCTAGATGTTCGTCCCCACGATCAGCAGTAGGCAAGGTGTTTTTAGGAAAGGAGAAGAACTTCAGATCGAATGAGAAACACCGACGTTTGGATTAAGGGCAACAAATGGAAAATGTCTGCGTCAAACCCAGCGTCTCGTTGAGATGTGAACCCGTCCGACAGCGATGTCTAGGCATTTAAAACCCTTGTGAAGATTACTATAACCGAAACACACATTGCTTTGGTGAAATTCTAGCTTGTGAAATTAAAGGGCGGAGATTAGGCCGGGCACAACCAAAGGTCACGAAGAGCATGGTAGTTTGGTTTCTCATGAAAGAGTTTTAAAAGGTGTTTCAAGGTTTATTACTTTCTAGGGGTACATTTTATGGGTATGTGGCAATGAATGCTTCCACTACAAAAAAAGATACATCCGTGACATTTTGGGCGAGCGGTTTTTTCTGTCATACATATGACACTTCTATGGAAGAAAATTGTGATAAACCGGTATCATCATAGATGTGGTGCTCTACTTCTATGACAAAAATCATGACGGAAAATGGGCTTTTAAGTCACAGGCGGGCGGAGGCGCAGCTACATGACATTCTTTGGGCCGTCATGACGGAAAAAACCATGGTAAGCGAGGGAGGAAAATTTGGCGAGTTCGATTCACGGTGGGAGGTCGGGGGCGGCGATGCGTTCTCTCGTACGTCTGCAGCGTGTGTGCGGCGTTAGGTCTAGCAAGCAAAGCGGCGTTGGGCTCTAACTGAACGACGATTACCTGCGAACTCGCGTTCTTGAACCGGCGGTCGATCGATGGTGATGGCGAACCCGATCGGCGATTCGCTTCTGCCGCTAAGCGAAGCCGATCGATCTGCCTGGGATGAGCAGTGGTGTTGCGCGGGGGAGGGGGTTGGATGAATAGTGAGTGGTGGCGTTGCCTCTGATGAACGAGGACCCGTGGTGTGGTGGAGGGCTGGATGAGCGTGAGGCGGTGGAGGTGCCCGTGAAGGTTGTTGTGCAGGACCCCATGGTGGGAGGGCTGGATGAGCGGTAGATGGTGGAGGAGGGTGCCCGTGGAGGGTGGTTGAATAGGACCCGTGGTGTGGAGGCTGGATGAGCGGTAGATGGTGGAGGGTGCCCGTGGAGGGGTGGTTGACGGGACCCCGTGTGTGGATGGCTGGATGAGCAGGCGAGGAGGGTGCCCGTGGAGGGTGGTTGAGCAGTAGCGGTGGAGTAAGCGGTGGGCTGGATGAGCGAGGAGCCGTGGAGGCTGGAGGAGGTCGGCGATGGAGATGACAGTATCCGTGGAGTCCGTTTTGCGATCGCCACCCTCTCGATGAACAGGACCCCGTTTGACCGTGGCTCAACACAAGTCCGTTTGTCCGTTTGCTGTACACCACCCCTCCAGATCAGCGGGACCCCACCGGCCGTGGGAGTCTGTTTCCTCCGTTTTGCGGTATGAGACCCCTCCGATGAGCGGGATCCTGTTTGAGCGTGGCGGTCGAACACAGGTCGTTTCCTCCGTTTGTGATACGCGAGGCCCGTTTCCATCACTGTTCGTCCAAGCCCTCCCGATGAACACGACCCGCATTCTAACCGACCCGGCGGTTGGCTCCCGCGTTCCGTTGCCTCTGATGAACCGGCGCATTCGTTGCCTCCCCATGAACACGGCGCATTCCGTTGCCTCCCCATGAACCGGCGGCAGCGATGTTTCTCGTTCGACCAGCCATGTACCGAGCCCTGGCGTGCATTGTCGCTTGATGGCGTTCGAGACCCGCCCGTATGTACACACGTGGCGTAGTTTCTTTCTTAATTGCAGCAGGACCTCTCCTATAAGAGCATCCGGTCCGCATTCTCGACCAAGCTGAGCGCCCTGCGTCGGCGATCAAGTTCCTCAAAGTCGATGGTGAATCACTCGAAGATGAAGCCACAGGAGCGAGGATCGTCTGAGATGAATATCCGCACTCTTTCCTTCTACCTCCTAAATCTGGGGCGAGATTTCTTGTAATGGAGGAGATTTGTAACAGCGGATGGTTATGCTGCAGTAATCACCGGTTATATTGTGCTTCTCTCGTTGATTCAAACCGACCTAAAACAAAAATAAAAAAATGAAACAAGCGATAAAGGTTCGAAAATAAGTTCTAAAATGTTGGGGTTTCTAAAATACCTAACCTAATATTGGTGGGGTGCAATAATATTTTACAAATGTCGGCATTTTAAATAAACTAAAAACAGAAGAAAAATAAAAAAGGAAAAACAAAAAAAAGCGGAGGGATAAACCCCTGGCCCACCAGCCGGCCCCCTTGCCCTTCCCCCCTTCCCACCTGGGCGGCCACAGCCCAGCCCTTCACCACCCCCCACACAGCGGCCCTAGCCACCGACCGCCTCCCACGCGCCCCCTCGCCTCTCCTCCTCCCGTCGGATCCCGGCGAATAACCCCGACCAGACCACCCCGCCGCGCCACCCAACCTCGCCCGGCTCCTCCTCCTCGGCGCGCCCGGGCTCCCTCCTCCCCTCCGTCGCCCCGAGGCCGCCGGCCTCCGCCCGCCTGGCTCAGCCTCGCCAGCCTCCCTTGGGCCCTCCCTGACGGCCTCCCCGACCCTCACCGAGCCCCCGGCCGAGTCCCTGCCTCCCCACAGTGAGGGCTTCCTCGCCCCTCTTCCCCCCTCCCGTCGGCCGGCCGGCCCGGCCCCGCCGCGCCCCCCCCTCAGGTTCCCCTCCCGCTCCCTCCCTCTCTCCTCGCCCGTGGCCCCAAGCCGTCGCGGCTCGCCCCCCCGCCCGGTTCGCCCAGCCCGCCCCGATCCTCTCCTTCCCCCCTCGGCCGGATCCGGCGCCTCATTCGACCGGCCCGGCCACGTGCCCCACTCTCCCTTCCCCCGTTGAGCCCTCGTCGCCTCCCCGCGAGCCCCGTTTTCCTCCCGCGCGCAGCTCATCGGCCCGAGCACCACCAACCGTCGCCTCGCTTTCCTTGGCCATTCGCCGAAATGACCTTGTAGCCTCGGCCGAGCCGTCGGCCAGCGTTGATCCCCCACGGATCGCCCGACCAACCGGGTTCGTGCCCGTTCAGGCGTCGACCATGATCGCCCGCACCCGCGCTTGGTTTGGCCATGGGCCAGCAGCGTGGGGCCCCACCCCCAAATGATAAAGAAAAAAAAATGAAACGCTTTAAATAAAAAGCGAATGAAAATGGAAATAGAAAATGAATTAAATGAATTAGCTAAATAATTAATTAATTAATTAATTAAGCAATTAATTAATCTAATTAATTCGGTTAGTTAAACCTAATCATTAGTTAAATTAATTGGGTAATTAAACTAATTAATATAACTAATTAACACTAATTATTAATTAACTTAATTAACTAAGGTTAATTAAACTTTTGATTAGGCTAATTAACTTAATTAGAAATGTTAATTAATCTGATTAGGTTAATTAGCCATTAAGATGACATCGGGACCCACATACGAGGTTGACTTAGTCAACCTGTTGGTGATGATGTCGGCATGACCTCATCTTGATGTCATAAATACAATTCGAAATTAATTAAATAATTAATTAAAATTCTGAAATTAATAAAATCTTTTTATAAATCATATCTTTTTAATCCGTAATCGGTTAAAAAATTTCAACATGAAAGTTGCTTAGAGCGTGAATTGGATGCTTGATCGTTAGTCCTGCACATCTAACCTATCAGAACTGCAAACTTTCCCTCAGTTCATCATCGGCGAGGCGTCGGGCAGGATAACTTCCGGATGTTTTCCCCTAAACCCGTACCTTTCTTACCACATTAGGACACGCCTAGCAGCTTCTTGGCATGTCATGCATCGTTATGCATCATTACTTGTATTCATGTTTCTTCCCCTCTTCTCTCCGGTAGACTACTGAGACCGTATTGCGGTGGCAGTTCGACTACGGTGTTGTGCCCTCTCTCTTGCGGAGCAACGAGCAAAGCCCCCCTTGATCACGGATATCGCCTACTCTTATCTACTGCTTGCATTAGAGTAGCATAGCATATTCTTGTTTTGGATACTCCTATCTTCTTTTGCCTTTGTCCTTGTAACCATTTGTTACCTTACGCAATCCTATATGCTTATAGGGTGCTAGTACTTTCATCGTGGCCCTACTTTCTTGTCGTGCCGTGCTATACTATCGGGCGTGATCACGGGAGTTGATCACGGGTATATACTATCTTATACATGATACATGTGAGAGACTAAAATGGGTCGGTGATGGAGCACCATGAGTGGATCTTTGTGGCGGGCGGCAAGGCGGTTAGAGCGCCTAGGAGAGAGTGGGCTGGCCTGTTGAGTGGCATTACTTAACTGCAACTTAGGTCTTGGTATTTGATCTGGTTGGCTCACGAGCTTCGCACTAACCATCTCATGGGGTAGTTATGGGTATCCGTGGTGGTATCGGCCGAAGCACTTGAGGGCGTCGGCTGACGGCGTGCAGCGGATGGGCTGAGCACTGTTAGGCTGGAGTGCGCTTCGGCGCCCTACTTACTGTCTGAGTGTGCTCAGGCGATGGGAGACCCTACTGGCAGCAAGTTTAACCGCGTCTGGCCTCTCTGTTGTGCCTAGGTGGGGCTGCGGCGTGTTGATCTTCTGGCGGCGGGCATGACCGGAAAGTGTGTCGGCCAAATGGGATCAGCGTCTTTGGTAAGATGGTGCACCCAGTGATTAATCTATTGGGATGGCCGTCTTGATGTGGGGCGACTTGGAGTTGTACCTTGAGCTTATGACAACTAGAACGGATGCTTGATAAAACACACCCTTCCAAGTGCCGAGATTCAGCGGTGGTGCTCTGCTTCAGGGGGTTGGCGAGGATTGCGGGTAGGATTATGCTATATGATGTTACTTGGAGGACTTGATTGTTCCCTCCTACATTGTAAAGAGCAGGTGTCGAAGCGTAGTCTTTGTTAAGACTAACTATCCCCCTCTTAATGCGGCATACTGATTTGGACCCTTGATATGGCCTTTACACATATCCATGCATATGTAGTGTAGCTCCTTGCTTGAGTACTTTGGATGAGTACTCACGGTTGCCTTGTTCCCCTTTTCCCCCTACCTCTACCGATTGCAGCAGACGGATGGAGCCGAGTCGAGCGCGCCGCCTATGGCGACTACTACTCGGGCGCCTACTACGTGCGACCCGGCGGCGGCGACCGGGGTGACCTAGGAGGATCCCGGAGGCTGCTCCTCTTCGTCGTATCCCGTTTGTGCTAGCATCTTATGGCACCTTGTTTAACTTATATCGTACTCGAGATATTGTTGCTTCCGCCCGACACGTCTATGATCGAGCACTTGTATTCGAGCCCTCGAGGCCCCTGGCTTGTATTATGATGCTTGTATGACTTTTTTTTTGTAGAGTTGTGTTGTGATATCTTCCGGGAGTCCTTGATCTTGATCGTACACATTTGCGTGCATGATTGAGTGTATGCGATTGAATCGAAGCGTCCTGCCGAACATGTTGTGATGTGATGTGGTCAAGGCGTGATGCTATATTTTATTGTATGAGATGATCATGTTTTGTAACGAGTTATCGGCTTGGCGAGGAGCCATATGGTTGTCGCTTTATTGTATGAAATGCAAAAAGCCATGTAATTGCTTTACTTTATCACTAGCGGTAGCGATAGTCATAAGCAATAGTTGGCGAGGCGACAGCGATGCTCGATGGAGATCAAGGTGTCGGCGCCGGTGGCGATGGTGATCATGCCGGTGCTTGGCGATGGAATCACAAGCACAAGATGATGATGACCATATCATATCACTTATATTGATTGCATGTGATGTTTATCCTTTATGCATCTTATCTTGCTTTGATTGGCGGTAGCATTATAAGATGATCTCTCACCAAAATTATCAAGAAGTGTTTCTCTAAGTATGCACCGTTCGCGAAAGTTCTTAGTCTTTGAGACACCGCGTGATGATCGGGTGTGATAGGCTCTCGTTCAAATACTGGCGGGTGCCAAAGCGATTCGCGCGCGGAATACTCGAGTTAAACTTAGCGAGCCTAGCATATACAGATGTATGCCTCGGAACACGGGCCAAGAAAGGTCGGCGTGAATCATATAGTAGATATGATCAACATAGTGATGTTCACCATTGAAACTACTCCATCTCACGTGATGATCGGACATGGTTTAGTTGATTTGGATCCGTAATCACTTAGATGACTAGAGAATGTATGTCTAAGTGGGAGGTTTTAATATGATTAATTAAACTTAAATTTATCATGAACTTAGTACACGATAGTATTTTGCTTGTCTATGTTTCTTGTAGATAGATGGCTCGTCTTTGTTGTTCAGTTGAATTTTAATGCGTTCGCAGAAAGCAAAGTTGAAAGATGATGGTAGCAATTACAATTTGGACTCCGTAACGAAGTTATCCTCATTCTGCAGAAGAATTACGTCACGGAAGCACCGCTGAGTGCCGAACTTTCTGCAGGAACAGCGCCGAGAAGTTGTGAGCGTCTGGCGAGCAAAAGTGATGACTACTCGATAGTTCGATGTGCCATGCTTTCACGGCTTAGAACGGGTCTTCAGCGGCGTTTTGAGCGTCATGGAGCATATGAGATGTTCGGAGTTGAAGTTAATATTTCAAGCAAATGCCGGTTGAGAGATATGAAGTCTCCAATAAGTTCTATAGGCTGCAAGATGGAGGAGAATAGTTACATCATTGAACATATACTCAAAATGTCTGGGTATAATAATCACTTGATTCAGCTGGAGTTACTCTTCGGATGATAGTGTCATTGACAGAATTCTCCAATCAACGCCACCAAGCTACAAGAGCTTGTGATGAACTATAATATGCAAGGGATGACCAAAACAATTCCGAGCTCTTGCAATGCTAAAAGCAGCGGAGGTAGAAATCAGAAAGAGCATCAAGTGTTGATGGTCAACAAGACCACTAGTTTCAAGAAAAGGGCAAAGGAAAGAAGAGGGGAACTTCAAAAAGAGCGACAGAAGTTTGCTGCTCAAGAGAAGAGCCAAATCGGGACCTAAGCACAGCCCGAGTGTTTTCTGCCAAGCAAACTGGACCTTTGGGCGGAACTGCCCAAAGTATTTGGCGGATGAGAAGGATGGCAAGGTGATCAAGGTATATGTGATATACATGTTATTGATGTGTGCCTTACTAATACTCGTGGTAGTACCTAGGTATTTGATCTGGTTCTATTGCTAATATTTGCAACTCGAAAGAACTACGGATTAAGCGAAGATTGGCTAAGGGCGAGGTGGCGATCTTGGCGTGGGAAATGGTTCCAAAGTCGATGTGATGCAGCGATCGGCCGCTACCTCTACATCTACCATCGGGATTAGTTTGAGACCTAAATAATTGTTATTTGGTGCCGGCGTTAAGCATGAACATTATATCTGGATCTTGTTTGATGCGAGAGCGGTTATTCATTTAAGGCAGAGAATAATGGTTGTTCTATTTATATGAATAATATCTTTTATGGTCATGCATTGAAGAAGTGGTCTATTTTATTGAATCTCGATAGTAGTAGTACACATATTCATAGTGTTGAAACCAAAGATACGAGTTGACAATGATAATGCAACTTATTTGTGCCTTTGCCGTTTGGGTCATATCGGTGTAAGCATGAAGAAACTCCATCTTGATGACCAGGAATCCTTGATTATGAATCACTTGGTACTTGCGAACCGTACGTGCCTCATGGGCAAGATGACTAAACACGCCGTTCTCGGAACTATGGGCGAAACAAGCGATTTGTTGGAAATCATACATCGCGATGTTTGTGGTCCAATGAATGTTGAGGCCTGCGTAGTATCATTATCTCACCTTCACGGATGATTTGAGCAGATATGGGTATATCTACTTAATGAAACACAAATCTGAAACATTTGAAAAGTTCAAAGAATTTGAGTGAAGTGGAAAATCATGTAACAAGAAAATTTGAGTTGAGTTTGGTTTACATTTGAAACAATGTGGAATAGTTTACAAACTCCATCACCGAACACCACGGAGAAATGGTGTGTCGAGCGATAAATGTCGTACTTTACTTGATATAGTGCGATCTATGATGTCTCTTCTTGATTACCGCTATCGTTTTGAGGATATGCTTTAGACGGCGCATTCACGTTAAATGGGCACCATCTAAGTCCGTTGAGGCGACCCGTATGGCTGTGGTTTGGCAAGAAACCAAAGTTTATGCGTTTCTTAAAGTTTGGGGCTGCGATGCTTATGTGAAGAAACTTCAACCCGATAGCTCGAACCCATCGAATGTGTCTTCATAGGATACCCAAAGGAAGATTGGTACACCTTCTATCACAGATCGAAGGCAAGGTTTTAGTTGCTAAGTCGGATCCTTTCTAGAAGGAGTTTCTCTCGAAAGAAGTGAGTGGGAGGAAAGTAGAACTTGATGAGATAAGCGTATCTGCTCCCTTATTGGAAGGTAGTTCATCACAAGAAGCGGTTCTGTGACAACTACACCAATTAGTAGAAACTAATGATGATGATCATGAAGCTTGGATCAAGTTACTCTGCGAACTTGTAGGTCACAGGAGGTAAATCGCGCAGTGATCGGTAATCCTATTCTAGAAGTCATGTTACTTGACCATGGCGAACCTACAAACTATGAAAAGCGATGGTGAGCCAGTTCAAGAAATGGTGGAAGCCATGAAATGCGAGATGGGATCCATGTATGAGAACAAAGTATGGACTTTGGTTGAATTGCCCGATGATCGGCAAGCCATTGAGAATAAATGGATCTTTAAGAAAGAAGCGCCGATGGTAATATAGCTGTCTACAAAGCTCGACTTGTTGCAAAGGTTCGACAAGTTCAAGGGGTTGACTACGATGAGACTTTCTCACCCGTGGCGATGCTTAGAATCTGTCCGAATCATGTTAGCGATTGCGCATTTTATGATTATAAAATTTGGCAAATGGATGTAAAACTGCATTCTTGAATGGATTTCTAGAAGAGTTGTATATGATGCAACGAAGGTTTTGTTGATCAAGGGTGCTAACAAAGTGTGCAAGCTCCAGCGATCAATTTATGATGCAGTGCAAGCCTCTCGGAGTTGGAATAAGCGCTTTGATAGTGTGATCAAAGCATATGGTTTCTAGGACTTTTGGAGCTTTGTATTTACAAGAAAGTGAGTGGGAGCTGTAGCATTTGATATTATATGTGGACAACATATTGTTGATTGGAAATGATATAGAATTTCGGATAGCATAAAGGATACTTGAATAAAGTTTTTCAATGAAAGACCTCGGTGAAGCTGCTTACATATTGGGCATCAAGATCTATAGAGATAGATCAAGGCAGCTTAGTGGACTTTCACAAAGCACATACCTTGATAAAGTTTTGAAGAAGTTCAAAATGGATCGAGGCAAAGAAAGGTTTTACATGTACAGGTGTAAGATTGAGTCAGACTCAATGCCCGACAATGAGAAGATAGAGAAAATGAAAGATGTTCCTATGCAGCCATAGGCTCTATCATGTATGCAATCTTGTGTACGGAACTGACGTATGCTTAGGCTGTAGCTTGGCGGGAAAGGTACCAAGTAATCAGAGTGGATCACGGACAGCGGTCAAGAACATCTGAAATACGAAAAGGACTAAGGATATGTTTCTAAGTATATGGTGACAAAGAGCTGATACAATAAATGGTTACGTCGATGCAAGCTTTGACAAGATCGAGCAATTCTAAATATGAAGCGGATCGTATTTTTATTAAATGGTGGAGTACGGGTTGGTGCGGTTCTAAACAAGCGTCGTGGCGGCATCTACATGTGAAGCGGTACATAGCTGCTTGAATGTTGCAGAACCACGTTGACTAAGCCTCTTCCACGAGCAAAACATGATCAGCACCAAGACTCCATGGGTGTTAGAATCATTCTTGTGTAATCTAGATTATTGACTCTAGTGCAAGTGGGGGCCGGAAGGAAGCCCTAGAGGCAATAATAAAGTTATTATTTATTTCCTTATATCATGATAAATGTTTATTATTCATGCTAGAATTGTATTAACCGGAAACATAATACATGTGTGAATACATAGACAAGCAGATAGTCACTAGTATGCCTCTACTAGACTAGCTCATTAATCGAAGATGGTTATGTTTCTAACCATAGACATGTGTTGTCATTTGATTAATGGGATCACATCATTAGGAGAATGATGTGATTGACATGAACCCATTCCGTTAACAGCACTTGATGCGTTTAGTATATTGCTATTGCTTTCTTCATGACCTATACATGTTCTAACTATGAGATTATGCATCCCGTTTACGGAGAACACTTTGAGTACTACCAAGCGTCTGGCATGCAATGATTATAAAGGAGTACTCTGGTGTCTCAAAAGGTACTTGTTGGGTTGGTATTTGAGATTAGGTTTTGTCACTCCGATTGTCCGGAGGTTTCTCTGGGCCTTCTGTTAATACATCATAAAGCCTTGCAAGCATTACAACTAATAGGTTAGTTGTGAGATGATGTATTCGGAGCGAGTAAAGAGACTTACGAATGGAGATTGAACTAGGTATTGGATACCGTGATCGAATCTCGGGTAAATGTATACCGATGACAAAAGGAACAGCATTATGTCGTTATCGCGGTTTGACGATAAAGATCTTAGTAGAATAGGAACCAATATGGGCATCAGGTTCCGCTATTGGTTATTGATGAGAATAGTTCTAGGTCATGTCTACATAGTTCTCGAACCCGTGGAATCCCATGCAACAAGGTTTCGATAGCGGTTATATTATGAGTTGCATGTTTTGATGTCCGAAGGAGTTGGAGTCCGGATGAGATCGGGGACATGAGTCTCGAAATGGTCGAGGCGTAAAGATTCATATATTGGATGATATGTTTGGAGCCAAGGGTCAAGCCCATGAGGCTTTAGGTCGGTCAAAAGGTTTTTACGGGCCGGGGGGAGACCATGGCGTTTGGCCTGGAGCTGAGCTTGAGCCCATAGCGTGCAGGCTGAGGCGCCAAGGATTGTGGCGTTTGGTCTGAGTCAGTGGGACTCTTGCCTTTCGGGCAAACCGACTTTGAGGAGGTTTTTGCTCAGATTCGACCAGGCTCAACATATAAATAGAGGGCAGGGCTAGCACTAAAGACACAACAATTGATCCCTTGGATCTCTTAGCAGTGTCAGGTGCCCCCTTCCACCATATTCCACCTCGGTCATATCGTGAGTTTAGGCGAAGCCTGTAGGGTAGAGCATCATCATCGTCCTGCCGTGTCTTGCGGAACTCATCCCGACGCTGGTTGAGTCCGGGATCGTGTCAGCTGAGCGTGTGCAGAATGCCGTTCGGTGCTTGGATGGTCGGATCGTGAGCGTCTGACTACATCAACGCGTTGTTAGCGCTTCCGCTTCGGTCTCTGATGCATGGGCAGACACTCTCCCCTCGTTGCTATGCCATCACCATGGTCTTGTGTGCGTAGGAATTTTTGAAATTTTCGTTCCCTATCGTTCCTCGCCGATTCCGCCGCCTCCACCACCACGGTCCTCGGCTTTCTCACCTCGGCGGGTTCCACCCGCTCAGCCCGCCTCACACCTCCGTGCCCGCCGCCCTTCGCCCTGGCCGTTGACTTCTCCTTTTCGTTCTTGCCTTGGCGCGCCCGATGGGCCGTCAAGAACATCCCGTGGCGGCCGCGTCCTCCTCGTCGGCAAGCAAAACATGATGGCGAAGGGCCTCGATCTCGATGTTCCGGAGCTCGGTGTCGACCCCTTGCACCGGCGGTACATCCTGCTTCCCCACTACACGATGGCCTAGTGGCATCGGTGGAAAGCAGATGGCGAATTTTTAGGGTGGTCTTGCAGGCAGCCTCATTCCACTCGGCGATGAGGCTGCCCTAAGCGGAAGGGCGGCGTTGAGTGATCAGGTGGGCATCTTGCAAAACCAATATGGCCGTGTTTGTCTTCTCTTGACCCTTTGAGGCAATGGCGAACCCTGCATCCCAGCACTGGTGATCTGGTTATTGACGAGCAGCCTTTGTATTTTATCGGTACGCCATTTGGTGGGCGACTGCGTCTCTTGGGTCTTCGATGAACAATAAAGATTTGCTTGTGCTTTGTAAAGTGGCCTTGAAGTGTATGCCTTACTTGAGGGCGCTGCGTGTTTATATAGGCACATAGATTACGGGTTTGGTTGTTAGGTAGTTGCTAGATTGATCTCCAAGTAATGATCTATACAAGGGATATCTGAGATCATCGTAACTACTCTAACAACCGGATTAAGCATAGCATAACCCTTATATCGTATGTAAGGTTTATACACACCGTACACACGTTTACAATATACACTTTAACCGCCTCCTCAATCACAAATTCACCAAGTTGAGATTGTTCTTAAAATCTTCAACTTGCTCCTGACAGGGGCCTTGGTAAACCCATACGCAACTTGATCATTTGTAGAGATGAATCGTATGTCTAGTAGCTTCTTGGCTTCTCTTTCACGAACAAAGTGATAATCAACCTCAATGTGTTTTGTCCTTGCATGGAACACTTTGGATTTGCGATAGATAAGTAGCACCAATGTTATCACACCATAAGCGTGCAATAGAAGAGTGTTTTATGCCAAGTTCATTGAGCAGCGCTTGAACCATATTAACTTCGGCTGTTGCATTTTGTAGGATATGCCTAGGGCAATAATAAATGATATTATTTATCTCCATGTTCATAATTTATGTTTATGTTCCATGCTATACTGCTATGGTTCTTGAGTCTGCAATAACACGAGGCTGGAGGAAGACTCATATGCACGTGTGGAATAATAAGCGGTAAGTATTCCTAGTCGGCCTCTAAGGCTAGCTCAAGTGTTCCATGATGGTTACATTTTCCGATCATGGGCATGTCTATGCAGCAACTTTGAGGGCACAATGTTGAGAGAGCATTTGTGTTGAATCGACCGGATTGATGTTATGCTATGAGATTCATTAGTCACAAGTTTATGGTTGATAACGAGAGATGGTTAATGTTTGCATAATTCCTTAGACCATGAGAGTATCGAGTTTCTTCATACTTGCTTCATGAACTTTGGGGTTTGTTAGCGTCATCCGTAAATGGGTGGCTATTACACGGTGACTTACGGGTTCATGGAAAAGTGTGTCAAGTAACTTGATAGCTCAAGATTAGGTTGCTCCTCTCACTATGGAGAGATATTCTCGGGCCCTCTCGATATTCACGGTATCCATAATCGTGCAGCGAACACCTTGTGATTTGATCAACTGGGATCTTGGAACATGGAAGCGAGAAAAGAACAAAACGGTAAAGAGGTAACTTGCATGGTGGACAAATTGTCCGTCCGCAGGATACAATAAATCTCACCTGGTGTTTGTGACATATCGTGAAGCGAGGAATAGCTCCTTTGCAGCTGGAGGTTCCTCGAATATTCATTACGTGTGGGTATAGAAATCGATATGGGTGTCCACGGCTCCGTTGATCATTGATCGGAAGGGTTCGGGTCATGTATATACTTCACGAACCTAGGGTCCTGCGGCAAAGGTCATCTATCTGCTGAATACTAGGCGAAATGAGAGAAATTTTCCAAAAAATTCGGAGACAATGGAAGAATTCGGAGAGAGAATAAGCGAAATAGTTTCATAAAACCGAAAAGTTGTTTGGGATATACCATGAATCAAATTGGTTTGGGGACCGCTGATAATTCTTGGAGTGTCGAATTATTCTGAAACCGGGAAATTTTTGGGATAAAAACCGGAAATGTTCGGGGCTGCAGTCTCTTTGGTTGTTTTTAAGATGAAATTCACTTATCTGAAATTGTTTGAGGAATCAAATTCATTTTAGTGGGTCTTGGAATTATGCTAAGACCCACGAGAAATATTTCGGTTTAATGGTGCGAAAAATTGTCTCCATGAATAGTGAAAACACATTCTTGTTTGCTTTTAGAGATGAAAATCACTAAACCGAAATTGTTTGAACACGTTGAAAAATGTTTAGTGGGTGCTAAAATGTTAGAGCCCATAATACTTCGTCCAGATAGAATGACTGAAAAATGTCGTCATGAATAGTGAAAGTGCTTTTTACTTGGCTTCTTGGAGAAGCCACCTTGAGACCTTTGGTATTATCCTTGGCTTCTTGGAGAAGCCACCTTGAAACTTAGCTTATAAATAGGGATGGAGGGGCTGCCTAAAGCACACTCTTTCTCACATACAAGTGCCATGCATGATCGGCTTTTCTCTCCCACGTGAAATAGTTTCCTAGAGCGAGAAAACATCAGGTTTCGGTGGGAACTAGTTCTGACGGCTGAAATACGGATAGATGACACCGTATGTGCAACCCGTAGAGGTCGTAGTTTTGATCCTTTGCGCGAGGTTGTCTTGAGAGTGCCTCGAAGAATTCCTGTCAGAGTGACCGTCCGAGTTTGAGGTCCTCGAAGGGCTATCCTTGACACGTCAGGGGGCTGTCCGACCGCCTCCGGGCTGTCCATAGAGCGGATGAGGTATATATCCTCACAGTTGGGAGGTTGTAAATCCTAGCTGCGAGGATCTGCCACCCGATCGGCATCGACTCTACTTCCCATTGTGCTACAGTCGATGTGAAAAAGATCAAACCATGTATGTCGGTCTCCATAGTGGTCTGGGCTGCTGCGTGGGTGGAAATTTTTGTTTTCTGCTGCGTTACCCTTCAACATTAGCCAAAGCTTTATATTCAGCTTGATGCTAGATCTTGACATTAAGCCTTCCTTGCACTCGAGGATGTGATTTGGTCAAAAGAAAACTGCAAAACCTCTGTAGACCTTACATCATGAGGACATCACCTAATCTGCATCGGAGAAAGGCACTTACCAAAGTTGAGGTTGATTTTGTTAATTTTAACCACATGCTCATAGTACCTCAGAGATATCTATCCTTTTAGCTGCAGTCCAATGTTGAAGAGTAGGAGCATGCAAAAAGCTGGCATACTTTGTTGTGAGGAAAACATATGTCGGTCTTATGAGTGTTAAGTATTGCGGAGCACCTACAACACTTCTATAATTTGTAGCTCCTTGGCTCCCAAAGGCTCACCCTCTTCTTTTGACATTTTTTCAGTAGTTGAAAGAGGCATATTTGAAATTTTACAATTCATCATACGATCTCTTGATTATATCGACACATACTTTTCTTGACTTAGAAGTATACCATCCATACCTTCTTTACTTCTATGCCCAAAGTAATGCAAGTCACCAAGATCTTTTAGAGCAAAATCCTTCTTGAGATCTTCTAATAGTGCATTAGTTGCTTCTGTGATGAACTAGCCACAATTATGTCATCAACATATACCAACATAAAAATGATTATTTTGCCTCTTTTATAGAAGAAAGAGATGTATCGCCTTTGAGGGTCGAAATCCAAGCCTTTGAAGCTTTACACTTAACCTAGAGTACCATGCTCTAGGCGCTGTTTTAAGCCATATAATGCTTTATCAAGTTTGCAAACATAATGTTGCTTGCCTTTTACCTCATACCCGGTGGTTGTTTCATGTAAACTTCCTCCTCTAGAGCATCATGAAGGAACACATTCTGCACATCAATTGGCGAGACTCAATGTTTGATCTGCCTTGAGAGAAACAAGTCTGACGCTAGCAGCAGAGGCTAAAAAGTATCCTCATAGCCTATTCCATATCTTTGTTTGAAACCTTTTGCCACTAGTCTAGCCTTGTACCTATCTATCTCTCCATTAGCTTTCCGTTTAATTCTATAAACCCATTTACAATCAATGATATTTCTCCCCCTTCTTTGGAGGGACTAGGTGCCAAGTTCTATTGTGAACAAGAGCATTATATTCCTCATCCATAGCATTTTTCCAATTTTACTTTCAAAAAGCCTCACTTAAATTGTTGGGTTCACCCGTGTAGAACCTCCAAAGCGCTTGTCATACGACCGTACCATCGATACAATTTCTGGTTTAGCAACTCCATGTTGTGACCGTGTTCTCGGCAGCACGGCTGCAACAGAATCGCGTGGCGAGAGGATCCGAAGTCTGAGAGCGATGCTGCGATCCGCGACACCCGATCAAAGCGGATCTTTGCCGGAGATGGCCAGCGGCGCTCCGCGCCCGTTCAGCGTCGCATCGGGCTGGGCCATGGCGAGGCCCAGTTGGTTGGGTGGCGGAGTCGAGGACGCGATCGACGCGTCGGCCAGATGGCGAGCGAATGGCCCACCAGTATGGGGCCCGCCACGAGGCGTTCTTTGTCGCGCCCGCCCAGGCCCGCGAAACAGTGGCCACGGTGATGTCGCGGCCCCGGCGGATACCGCCGCCGCTGCACAGCAGCGGTGAATCGCCGCCAGGATCGCCATCGGAGAATCTGGTACAGCACTGGATCCTCCTCGTGTTGTGTTTGTCTCTTCTTTGCTGCATAAAATCATGACATAAAATAGGTTTCCACCAAAATTTATAGCAGGATTTTCATGAAAATTACCGAAGGGTCATTAGCTAGATGTTCGTCCCCACGATCAGCAGTAGGCAAGGTGTTTTTAGGAAAGGAGAAGAACTTCAGATCGAATGAGAAACACCGACGTTTGGATTAAGGGCAACAAATGGAAAATGTCTGCGTCAAACCCAGCGTCTCGTTGAGATGTGAACCCGTCCGACAGCGATGTCTAGGCATTTAAAACCCTTGTGAAGATTACTATAACCGAAACACACATTGCTTTGGTGAAATTCTAGCTTGTGAAATTAAAGGGCGGAGATTAGGCCGGGCACAACCAAAGGTCACGAAGAGCATGGTAGTTTGGTTTCTCATGAAAGAGTTTTAAAAGGTGTTTCAAGGTTTATTACTTTCTAGGGGTACATTTTATGGGTATGTGGCAATGAATGCTTCCACTACAAAAAAAGATACATCCGTGACATTTTGGGCGAGCGGTTTTTTCTGTCATACATATGACACTTCTATGGAAGAAAATTGTGATAAACCGGTATCATCATAGATGTGGTGCTCTACTTCTATGACAAAAATCATGACGGAAAATGGGCTTTTAAGTCACAGGCGGGCGGAGGCGCAGCTACATGACATTCTTTGGGCCGTCATGACGGAAAAAACCATGGTAAGCGAGGGAGGAAAATTTGGCGAGTTCGATTCACGGTGGGAGGTCGGGGGCGGCGATGCGTTCTCTCGTACGTCTGCAGCGTGTGTGCGGCGTTAGGTCTAGCAAGCAAAGCGGCGTTGGGCTCTAACTGAACGACGATTACCTGCGAACTCGCGTTCTTGAACCGGCGGTCGATCGATGGTGATGGCGAACCCGATCGGCGATTCGCTTCTGCCGCTAAGCGAAGCCGATCGATCTGCCTGGGATGAGCAGTGGTGTTGCGCGGGGGAGGGGGTTGGATGAATAGTGAGTGGTCTTTCGCTCCCCCCTCCTCCGGAGTTCAAAGATGAATCTCCGTGTTGTTCCCCGGGGTTCCTTTATACCACTGGCTGTTGAACTCGATCTCGTGGGCACCATAAAGACAATGCAGAGTTTGACTCAGAGTCTACAAGCTTAAACAAGACATCGGAAAGAAATCCCTCATCCTTCACTATTCTGATGATGGCGCCTTGTACTTCAAAGGCCGCCTAGTGGTGCCATGTAAGAAGGAAAATCTGAATATGACTCGGAAGGTTATGCAAGAAGCTCATGATACTCCTCTATGTATCCACCTGGTAGTACAAAGATGTATCAAGACATTAAATCGAGAGATTACGGTGGTCTAATATGAAGCAGGACATTGCTAGCTATGTTTACGAGTGTGGCGTTTGCCGTCGTATCAAAGCGAACATCAAAGGCCTCTTTGGAACTCTGCAACCTATCTCTATTCGAATGGAAATGGGACCATGTTGAAATGGACTTAAATCCTTGGATTTCCCAAATCGCGAGAAGGTAATGATGCTATTCTTGTCGTCATTGACCGGCTTTCTAAAGTTGCTCACTTTTACGGCGGTCGAAAAGCGATCCTTTGCTAGCCAGCTTGCAACTCTCTATATGTCGAGAATTATTTCACTTCACGGTATTCCTTGGTTATCGGTTCGGACCGTGGCAGCTTATTCACTTCAAGATTACGGGCAAGTTTTCAAGAAGCTATGGGTACTCATCTATCTTTCGATCTGCGTTTCATCCATGATCTCAAGAACAAGTTGAGCGTGTCAACCAAATTCTCGAAGACATGCTTGAGCTTGTGTAAATCTCATTCGGCAGAAATGGGAGAATCTCTCCCGTATCTGAGTTCTCTTATAATAATAGCTATCAAGCTAGTCGAAGATGGCCCCCTTGAAGTGTTATATGGGCGAAAGTGCGAACCCCTGGAACTGGTCGAAGCGAGGCGTCCACTCTTGGTCGGATATTATCAACATGCCGAAGAACAAGTCCGCATTATTCGCGAGAATCTCAAGACTGCTCGATCGCGTCAAAAAGTAATTATGACCGTCATCACAAGACATGGTCTATCAACTTTGGCGAAAAGGCCTATCTTCGCGTTACACCAATGAAGGGTGCTCACGGCCGGGATCAAGGGCAAGTTAGCTCCTCGCTATATTGGCCCATTCACTATTAAAAGGCGTGGAAAAGTGGCTTATCAAGCTGGAGCTTCCGTCGAACCTTTCTCAGGTTCACGATGTGTTCCACGTGTCCCAACTCCGGCTGCTTCAAGGACCCAATCCGAGCGATGGACCATGAAGTGCTTTCGAATTGCAGCGGGACCTCTCCTATAAGAGCATCCGGTCCGCATTCTCGACCAAGCTGAAACGCCGCTGCGTCGGGAAAGGCGATCAAGTTCCTCAAAGTCGATGGTGAATCACTCGAAGATGAAGCCACACAGGGCAGCGAGGATCGTCTACGAGATGAATATCCGCACTCTTTCCTTCTACCTCCTAAATCTCGGGGCGAGATTTCTTGTAATGGAGGAGATTTATAGCTTGCCAGGATGGTTATGCAGCGGTAATCACCGGTTATGTTAATTAACCTCTCGTTGATTCAAACCCGACCTAAAACAAAAATAAAAATGAAACAAGCGATAAAGGTTCGAAAATAAGTTCTAAAATGTTAGGGGTTTTCTAAAATACCTAACCTAATATTGGTGGGGTGCAATAATATTTACAAATGTCGAGCATTTTAAATAAACTAAAAACAGAGAGAAAGAAAAATAAAAAAAGAAAAACAAAATAAAAGCAGGAGGGATAAACCCCTGGCCCACGTGATGACCCCCTCCCTTGGCCCTTCCCCTTCCCCTGGGCGGCCCCAGCCCAGCCACTTCCACCCCCACTGGCGGCTAACCCTAGCCACCGACCGCCTCCCACCACCGCCCCCTCCCTCTCCTCTCCCGATCGGATCGGGCGGAGATAACCCCCGACCGGACCACCCGCCGCGCCACCCAACCTGGCCGCCCGGCTCCCTCCTCCTCCGGCCTGCGCCCAGGCTCCCTCCTCCCCTCATCGCCCCGAGCCCGCAGCGGCCTCCGCCGCCAGCGGCTCGGCCTCTCCTCAGCCTTGTGACCCTTCCCGACCCCTCCCTGCGGCCTCCCCGACCCTCACCGAGCCCACGCCGGCCAGTCCTGCCTCCCTGTGAGGCTTCCTCTCGCCCTCTCTTCCCCCCCTCCCGTCGGCGACCGGCCGGCGCCGCCCCGGACGCCCCCCTCCGGTTCCCTCTCCTCCCTCCCTCTCATCCGTGGCCCCAGCCCGGCCCGTCGCCGGCTCGGCCCCCACTGTGATTCGCCCAGCCGCCCCGATCCCTCTCCTTCCCCCTCGGCCGGATCCGGCCTCGAAACTCGACCGGCCCGGCCACGTGTGCCCCCACTCTCTCCCTTCCCCCGTTCGGCGCCCTCGTCGCCCTCCCAGCGAGCCCCGTTTTCCTCCCGCGCGGCCTTCATCGCTCCGGCCCGAGCCGCCCACCAACCCGTCGCCTCGCCTCATGGCGCCGCTTCGCGGCCGGCGGTGGTAGCCGTAGCCTCGGCCGCGCCGTCGGCCGCCGCCAAATCCCCCACGGATCGCGCCCCAGACCAGCCGGGTTCGTGCCGGTTCGGCATCGCCCATGATCGCCCACCCGCGCCAGTTTGGCCATGGGCCCAGCAGCGTGGGGCCCCACCCCAAATGATAAAGAAAAAAAAATGCAAAAACGCTTTAAATAAAAAGCAGAATGAAAATGGAAATAGAAATGAATTAAATGAATTAGCTAAATAATTAATTAATTAATTAATTAAGCAATTAATTAATCTAATTAATTCGGTTAGTTAAACCTAATCATTAGTTAAATTAATTGGGTAATTAATTAAACTAATTAATATAACTAATTAACACTAATTATTAATTAACTTAATTAACTAAGGTTAATTAAACTTTGATTAGGCTAATTAACTTAATTAAGAAATGTTAATTAATCTGATTAGGTTAATTAGCCATTAGTGAATGACATGCGGGACCCACACGCGGGGTTGACTTAGTCAACCCTGTTGGCTGATGACATCAGCATGACCTCATCTTGATGTCATAAATCAATTCGAAATTAATTAAATAATTAATTAAAATTCTAGAAATTAATAAAATCTTTTATAAATCATATCTTTTAATCCGTAATCGGTTAAAATAATTTCAACATGAAAGTTGCTTAGAGCGGCGTGGCGAATTCGGATCGCTTGATCCGTTCGTCCACCACCGTCTCTAACCTATCGAACACTGCAAACTTTCCCTCAGGTTCATCACATCGTGGGGCGTCCGAGCAGGATAACTTCCGGATGTTTTCCCCCTAAACGGTACCTTTCTTACCACATTAGGACACGCCTAGCATCGCTTCTTGGCATGTCATGCATCGTTATGCATCATTACTTGTATTCATTGTTTCTTCCCCTCTTCTCTCCGGTAGACTACTGAGACGTATTGCGGTGGCAGTTCGACTACGGTGTTGTGACCCCTCTCTCTTGCGGAGCAACAGGCAAGCCCCCCTTGATCACGGATATCGCCTACTCTTATCTACTGCTTGCATTAGAGTAGCATAGCATATTCTTGTTTTCGGATACTCCTATCTTTTGCTGCATAGCACTTTGTCCTTGTAACCATTTGTTACCTTACGCAATCCTATATGCTTAGTATAGGGTGCTAGTACTCATCTGTGGCCCTACTTTCTTGTCAAATGCACGTGCTATACTATCGGGCCGTGATCACTCGGGAGTTGATCACGGGTATATATATCTTATACATGATACATGTGAGACTAAAATCGAATTGGTGATGGAGCACCCTTGAGTGGATCTTTGTTGGCGGGCTGACGGGCGGGTTGAGACCGCCTAGGAGAGAGTGGGCACAGGCCTGTTACCGGCGTTTGGCATTACTTAACTGCAACGAGGTCTTGGTATTTGATGCGGGTTGGCTCTGACTTATCGCACTAACCATCTCTTGCAGGGAGTAGTTATGGGTATCCGGCGTCGTGGTATCGGCCGAAGCACTTGCCGAGACGTCGGCTGCGGGCGCGCCCGGATTGGGCTGGAGCACTGTGTGGCTGGAGTGCGCTTCGGCCGCCCTACTTAACATCTGAGTGTGCTTTCGAGGCGATGGGCCCGACCCTGCTGGCAGCAGGTTTAGACCGGCGTCTGGCCTCTCTGTTGTGCCTAGGTGGGGCTGCGGCGTGTTGATCTTCTGTGGCGGGCATGACCCGGAAAGTGTGTCGACCAAATGGGATCAGCGTCTTTGGGTAAGATGGTGCACCCTGCGTGAATTAATCTATTCGGATGGCCGTGATCTTGATAGCAGGGGCGACTTGGAGTTGTACCTTGAGCTTATGACAACTAGAACGGATGCTTGATAAAACACACCCTTCCAAGTGCGAGATTCAACGGTGGTCGCTCTCGCTCGGGGTTATGAGCGAGGATTGCGGGTAGGATTATTGCTATATGATGTTACTTGGAGGACTTGATTGTTCCTCCTACATTTGTAAGGAGCGGTGTCGAGCGTAGTCTTTGTTAAGACTAGCTATCCCCCTCTTATTACGGCATTACGATTCGGACCAGCGATATGGCCTTTACACATATATCCATGCATATGTAGTGTAGCTCCTTGCTTGCGAGTACTTTGGATGAGTACTCACGGTTGCCTTGTTCCCCTTTTCCCCCTACCTCTACCGATTGCTGCAGACAGGCGCGATGGAGCCGAGTCGAGGCATGCGCCGCCTATGGCGACTACTACTCGGGCGCCTACTACTACGTGCAGCCAGCTGGCGACCGGGAGTGACCTAGGAGGATCGAGGCGGGAGGCTGCTCCTCTTCGTCTGTATCCCGAGTTTGTGCTAGCCATCTTATGGCACCTTGTTTAACTTATATACGTACTCAGATATTGTTGCTTCCGCTGACTTCGTCTATGATCGAGCACTTGTATTCGAGCCCTCGAGGCCCACAGCTTGTATTATGATGCTTGTATGACTTATTTTATTTGTAGAGTTGTGTTGTGATATCTTCCGTGAGTCCTTGATCTTGATCGTACACATTTGCGTGCATGATTAGTGTATGCGATTGAATCGGCGTCCTGACGAGCATGTTGTGATGTGATGTGGTCAAGGCGTGATGCTATATTTTATTGTATGAGATGATCATGTTTTGTAACGAGTTATCGGCAATGGCGGCGAGAACCATATGGTTGTCGCTTTATTGTATGAAATGCAAAAGCCATGTAATTGCTTTACTTTATCACTAAGCGGTAGCGATAGTCATAAAGCAATAGTTGGCGAGGCGACAACGATGCTACGATGGAGATCAAGGTGTCGGCGCCGGTGGCGATGGTGATCATGGCGGTGCTTGGCGATGGAATCACAAGCACAAGATGATGATGACCATATCATATCACTTATATTGATTGCATGTGATGTTTATCCTTTATGCATCTTATCTTGCTTTGATTGGCGGTAGCATTATAAGATGATCTCTCACCAAAATTATCAAGAAGTGTTCTCCCTAAGTATGCACCGTTCGCGAAAGTTCTTCGTCTTTGAGACACCGCGTGATGATCGGGTGTGATAGGCTCTACGTTCAAATACAGCGGGTGCAAAACAGTTGCATGCCTTGCGGAATACTCGAGTTAAACTTGGCGAGCCTAGCATATAAGAGATATGGCCTCGGAACACGGAGACCAAGAAAGGTCGGCGTGAATCATATAGTAGATATGATCAACATAGTGATGTTCACCATTGAAACTACTCCATCTCACGTGATGATCGGACATGGTTTAGTTGATTTGGATCACGTAATCACTTAGATGACTAGAGAATGTACATCTAAGTGGGAGGTTTTAATATGATTAATTAAACTTAAATTTATCATGAACTTAGTACACGATAGTATTTTTGCTTGTCTATGTTTCTTGTAGATAGATGGCTCGTCTTTGTTGTTCAGTTGAATTTTAATGCGTTCCTTGAGAAAGCAAAGTTGAAAGATGATGGTAGCAATTACGGACTTGGGTCCGTAACGAGATTATCCTCATTCTGCCTGAAGAATTACGTCACGGAAGCACCGCTGGGTGCCGAACTGCTTCTGCAGAACAACGCCGAAGTTGTGAGCGTCTGGCGAGCAAAAGTGATGACTACTCGATAGTTCGATGTGCCATGCTTTACGGCTTAGAACCGGGTCTTCAGCGGCGTTTTGAGCGTCATGGAGCATATGAGATGTTCGGGAGTTGAAGTTAATATTTCAAGCAAATGCCGGATTGAGAGATATGAAGTCTCCAATAAGTTCTATAGCTGCAAGATGGAGGAGAATAGTTACATCGGTGAACATATACTCAAAATGTCAGGTATAATAATCACTTGATTCAAGCTGGGAGTTACTCTTCGGATGATAGTGTCATTGACAGAATTCTCCAATCACGCCACCAAGCTACAAGAGCTTCGTGATGAACTATAATATGCAAGGGATGACCAAAACAATTCCGAGCTCTTACATGATGCTAAAAGCAGCGGAGGTAGAAATCAAGAAAGAGCATCAAGTGTTGATGGTCAACAAGACCACTAGTTTCAAGAAAAGGGCAAAGGAAAGAAGAGGGAACTTCAAAAGAACAGCAAGAAAGTTGCTGCTCAAGAGAAGAAACCCAAATCTGGACCTAAGCACAGGCGAGTGTTTTCTTTGCCAAACAAAGCTGGACCTTTGGGCGGAACTGCCCCAAGTATTTGGCGGATGAGAAGGATGGCAAGGTGATCAAGGTATATGTGATATACATGTTATTGATGTGTACCTTACTAATACTCATGATAGTACCTAGGTATTTGATCTTGGTTCTATTGCTAATATTTGCAACTTCGAAGCAGGAACTACGGATTAAGCGAAGATTGGCTAAGGGCGAGGTGGCGATCTTGGCGTGGGAAATGGTTCCAAAGTCGATGTGATCATGATCGACACGCTACCTCTACATCTACCATCGGGATTAGTTTTAGACCTAAATAATTGTTATTTGGTGCCGGCGTTAAGCATGAACATTATATCTGGATCTTGTTTGATGCGAGGCGGTTATTCATTTAAGGCAGAGAAATAATGGTTGTTCTATTTATATGAATAATATCTTTTATGGTCATGCACCCTTGAAGAGTGGTCTATTTTATTGAATCTCGATAGTAGTAGTACACATATTCATAGTGTTGAAACCAAAAGATCACGAGTTGATAATGATAATGCAACTTATTTGTGCTTTTGCCGTTTGGGTCATATCGGTGTAAAAGCATGAAGAAACTCCATCTTGATGGGCTTGGAATCACTTGATTATGAATCACTTGGTACTTGCGAACCGTGCCTCATGGGCAAGATGACTAAAACGCCGTTCTCGGAACTATGGGCGAAACAACTGATTTGTTGGAAATCATACATCTTGATGTTTGTGGTCAATGAATGTTGAGGCCTTGTGGCGGGTATCATTATTTTCTCACCTTCACAGGATGATTTGAGCAGATATGGGTATATCTACTTAATGAAACACAAATCTGAAACATTTGAAAAGTTCAAAGAATTTGAGTGAAGTGGAAAATCATCGTAACAAGAAAATTTGAGTTCTGAGTTTGGTTTACATTTGAAACAATGTGGAATAGTTTACAAACTCCATACCGGAACACCACGGAGAAATGGTGTGTCGAGCGTAAATGTCGTACTTTACTTGATATGGTGCGATCTATGATGTCTCTTCTTGATTACCGCTATCGTTTTGGGGATATGCTTTAGAGGCGGCGCATTCACGTTAAATAGGGCACCATCTAAATCCGTTGAGGCGACACCGTATGAACTGTGGTTTGGCAAGAAACCAAAGTTATGCGTTTCTTAAAGTTTGGGGCTGCGATGCTTATGTGAAGAAACTTCAACGGATAAGCTCGAACCCAAATCGAATGTGTCTTCATAGGATACCCAAAGGAGAATGTTGGGTACACCTTCTATCACAGATCTGAAGGCAAGGTTTTCGTTGCTAAGTTCGGATCCTTTCTAGAAGGTTTCTCTCGAAAGAAGTGAGTGGGAGGAAAGTAGAACTTGATGAGATAAGCTGTATCTGCTCCCTTATTGGAAGGTAGTTCATCACAAGAAGCGGTTCTGTGACAACTACACCAATTAGTGAGGAAACTAATGATGATGATCATGAAGCTTGGATCAAGTTACTCTGAACTTCGTGGAGTCAACGAGTAAAATCGCACAGTGATGCGGTAATCCTATTCTAGAAGTCATGTTACTTGACCATGGCGAACCTACAAACTATGAAGAAGCGATGGTGAGCCAGATTCCATGAAATGGTGGAAGCCATGAAATCTGAGATGGGATCCATGTATGAGAACAAAGTATGGACTTTGGTTGAATTGCCCGATGATCGGCAAGCCATTGAGAATAAATGGATCTTTAAGAAGAAGGTGGCGCCGATGGTAATGTAGCTGTCTACAAAGCTCGACTTGTTGCAAAGGTTTTCGACAAGTTCAAGGGGTTGACTACGATGAGACTTTCTCACCCGTGGCGATGCTTAAATCTGTCCGAATCATGTTAGCGATTGCGCATTTATGATTATAAAATTTGGCAAATGGATGTAAAACTGCATTCTTGAATGGATTTCTAGAAGAAGAGTTGTATATGATGCAACGGAAGGTTTTGTTGATCAAAGGGTGCTAACAAAGTGTGCAAGCTCAACGATCAATTTATAGTGCAGTGCAAGCCTCTCGGAGTTGGAATAAGCGCTTTGATAGTGTGATCAAAGCATATGGTTTCTGAGACTTTTGGAGAAGCTTTGTATTTACAAGAAAGTGAGTGGGAGCTCGTAGCATTTACGATATTATATGTGGACAACATATTGTTGATTGGAAATGATATAGAATTTCTGGATAGCATAAAGGATACTTGAATAAAGTTTTTCAATGAAAGACCTCGGTGAAGCTGCTTACATATTGGGCATCAAGATCTATAGAGATAGATCAAGGCGCTTAATTGGACTTTCACAAAGCACATACCTTGATAAAGTTTTGAAGAAGTTCAAAATGGATCGAGGCAAAGAAAGGTTTTTACGTATTACAAGGTGTAAGATTGAGTCGGACTCAATGCCCGACCACAATGAGAAGATAGAGAAAATGAAAGATGTTCCTATGCTTCACCATAGGCTCTATCATGTATGCAATGCTGTGTACCAGACTGCGTATGCTTAGCTGTAAGCTTGGCGGGAAGGTACCAAAAGTAATCGGAGTGGATCCTTTGGACAGCGGTCAAGAACATCACAGAAATACGAAAAGGACTAAGGATATGTTTCTCGTATATGGAGGTGACAAAGAGCTAGTCGTAAATGGTTACGTCGATGCAAGCTTTGACACTGATCCGACGATTCTAAATATGAAACGGATCGTATTTTATTAAATGGTGGAAACATCTCGGTTGGTGCAGTTCTAAACAAAGCGTCGTGGCGGCATCTACATGTGAAGCGGAGTACATAGCTGCTTCGGAATGTTGCAGACCCGTTGACTAAGCCTCTTCCACGAGCAAAACATGATCAGCACCAAGACTCCATGGGTGTTAGAATCATTACTGTGTAATCTAGATTATTGACTCTAGTGCAAGTGGGAGACTGAAGGAAATATGCCCTAGAGGCAATAATAAAGTTATTATTTATTTCCTTATATCATGATAAATGTTTATTATTCATGCTAGAATTGTATTAACCGGAAACATAATACATGTGTGAATACATAGACAAACAGATAGTCACTAGTATGCCTCTACTAGACTAGCTCATTAATCGAAGATGGTTATGTTTCCTAACCATAGACATGTGTTGTCATTTGATTAATGGGATCACATCATTAGGAGAATGATGTGATTGACATGACCCATTCCGTTAACAGCACTTGATCGTTTAGTATATTGCTATTGCTTTCTTCATGACCTATACATGTTCCTGTAACTATGAGATTATGCAACTCCGTTTACGGAGGAACACTTTGGGTACTACCAAGCGTCACAGCGTAAGCTGGGTGATTATAAAGGAGTACTACGGTGTCTCAAAAGGTACTTGTTGGGTTGGCGTATTTGAGATTAGGTTTTGTCACTCCGATTGTCGGAGAGGTATCTCTGGGCCTTCTCGGTAATACACATCACATAAGCCTTGCAAGCATTACAACTAATGAGTTAGTTGTGAGATGATGTATTCGGAGCGAGTAAAGAGACTTACGATGCGAGATTGAACTAGGTATTGGATACCGCGATCGAATCTCGGGTAAATAACTATACCGATGACAAAAGGAACAACGTATATGTCGTTATGCGGTTTGACCGATAAAGATCTTACGTAGAATATGTAGGAACCAATATGGGCATCCGAGGTTCCGCTATTGGTTATTGACGAGAATAGTTCTAGGTCATGTCTACATAGTTCTCGAACCCGTAGAGTCCATTGCAACAAGGTTTCGATGGCGGTTATATTATGAGTTTGCATGTTTTGATGTACGAAGGAGTTGAGTCCGGATGAGATCGGGGACATGACGAGAGTCTCGAAATGGTCGAGGCGTAAAGATTCATATATTGGATGATATGTTTAGGCCAAGGGTCAAGCCCATGAGGCTTTAGGTCGGTCAAAAGGAGTTTTTGCGGAGGCCGGGGGCCATGGCAGGAGACCATGGCGTTTGGCCCCTGGGCTGCTAGAGGCCCATGGCGTCTGGGCTGAAGCCAAGGATTGTGGCGTTTGGTCACAGGTCAGTGGGACTCTTGCCTTTCGGGCAAAACCGACTTTGAGGAGGTTTTTGCTCCAAGATTCGACCCAGGGCTCAACATATAAATAGAGGCAGGGCTAGCACTAAAGACACAACAATTGATCCCTTGGATCTCTTAGCCGTGTCGGTGCCCCCTTCCACCATATTCCACCTCGGTCATATCGTCGCGAGTTTAGGCGAAGCCCTGCGCGGTAGAAACATCATCATCGTCCTGCAGCGTCGTCTTGTGGAACTCATCCCGACACTTTGCTTTGGTTGAGTCAGGGATCGTCATCGAGCTGAGCGTGTGCGAGAACTTCGGAGGTGCCGTCGTTCGGTGCTTGGATCGGTCGGATCGTGAGCGTCTGACTACATCAACAGCGTTGTTATCGCGCTTCCGCTTTCGGTCTCTGAGTGCGTGGGCAGACCTCTCCCCTCTCGTTGCTATGCCATCACCATGGTCTTGTGTGTGCGTAGGAATTTTTTTGAAATTACTACGTTCCCCAATACGTTCCTCCGCCGATTCCGCCGCCTCCACCCACCACCAGTCCTCGGCTTTCTCTGCCTCGGCGGGTTCCACCCCGCTCAGCCGCCTCACACCTCCGTGCCCGCCGCCCGCGCGCTCGCCCTGGCCGTTGACTTCTCCTTTTCGTTCTTGCCTTCGCGCCGCCGATGGGCCGTCCAAGACATCCGTGACGGCCGCGTCCTCCTCGTCGGCAAGCAAAACATGATGGCCGAAGGGCCCTCGATCTCGATGTTCCCGGAGCTCGTGGTGTGCGACCCCTTGCACCGGCGGTACATCCTGCTTCCCCCACTACCTGATGGCCTAGTGGCATCGGTGGAGAGGCAAGATGACGAATTTTTAGGGTGGTCTTGCGAGCCCAGCCTCATTCCACTCAGCGATGAGGAGGCTGCCCTAAGCGGAAGAGCGGCGTTGAGTGATCAGGTGGACATCTTGCAAAACCAATATGGCCGTGTTTGTCTTCTCTTGACCCTTTGGGCAATGGCGAACCCACTTGCATCCCGGCTGGGTGATCTGGTTATTGACAGGCAGCCTTTGTATTTTATCAGGCGCCATTTGGTGGGCGGCTGCGTCTACTGGGTCTTGCCGATGAACAATAAAGATTTGCTTGTGCTTTGTAAAAGTGGCGCGAAGTGTATGCCTTAGCAGGGACGCGCTGCGTGTTTATATAGGCACATAGATTACAGGGTTTGGTTGTTAGGTAGTTGCTAGATTGATCTCCAAGTAATGATCTATACAAGGGATATACGAGATCATCTGTAACTACTCTAACAACCGGATTACAAACGCAACGCAACCCTTATATCGTATGTAAGGTTTATACACATACCGTACACACGTTTACAATATACACTTTAACACGCCTCCTCAATCACAAATTCACCAAGTTGAGATTGTTCTTAAAATCTTCCAACTTGCTCCACGACAGGGCCTTGGTAAACCCATCTGCAACTTGATCATTTGTAGAGATGAATCGTATGTCTAGTAGCTTCTTGGCTTCTCTTTCACGAACAAAGTGATAATCAACCTCAATGTGTTTGTCCTTGCATGGAACCTTTGGATTTGCTGATAGATAAGTAGCACCAATGTTATCACACCATAAGCGTGCAATAGAAGAGTGTTTTATGCCAAGTTCATTGAGCAGCAGAACCCATAATAACTTCGGCTGTTGCATTTGTAGGGGATATGCCCTAGAGGCAATAATAAATGATATTATTTATCTCCATGTTCATAATTTATGTTTATGTTCCATGCTATAACTGCTATGGTTCTTGAGTCTGCAATAACACGAGGCTCGGAGGAAGACTCATATGCACGTGTGGAATAATAAGCGGTAGAAGTATTCCTAGTCGGGCCTCTAAGGCTAGCTCAAGTGTTCCATGATGGTTCTGTTTTCCTGATCATGGGCATGTCTATGCCGACAACTTTGAGGCACAATGTTGAAGAGCATTTGTGTTGAATCGGCCGGATTGATGTTATGCTATGAGATTCATTCGTCACAAGTTTATGGTTGATAACGAGAGATGGTTAATGTTTGCATAATTCCTTAGACCATGAGTATCGAGTTTCTTCATACTTGCTTCATGAACTTTGGGGTTTGTTAGCGTCATCCGTAAATGGGTGGCTATTACGGTGACTTACGGGTTCATGGAAAAGTGTGTCAAGTAACTTGATAGCTCAAGATTAGATTGCTCCTCTCACTATGGAGAGATATTCTCGGGCCCTCTCGGTATTCACGGTATCCATAATCGTGCGGCCAAACACCTTGTGATTTGATCAACTGGGATCTTGGAACATGGAAGCGAGAAAGAGAACAAAACCGGTAAAGAGGTAACTTGCATGGTGGACAAATTGTCGTCCCGCGAGGATGCAATAAATCTCACCTCGGTGTTTGTGACATATCGCGAAGCGAGGAATAGCTCACTTTACAGCTGGAGGTTCCTCGAATATTCATTACGTGTGGGTATAGGGTCAATATGGGTGTCCACGGCTCGATGTTGATCATTGATCGGAAGGGTTCGGGTCATGTATATACTTCACGAACCTATAGGGTCCTGCGCTTAAGGGTCATCTATCTGCTGAATACTAGGCGAAGTGCGAGAGAAATTTTCCAAAAAATTAGGAGACAATGGAAGAATTCGGAGAGAGAATAAGCGAAATAGTTTCATAAAACCGAAAAGTTGTTTGGGATATACCATGAAGTCAAATTGGTTTGGGACACGCTGATAATTCTTGGAAGTGTCGAATTATTCTGAAACTTACGGGAAATTTTGGGATAAAAACCGGAAATGTTCGGAGCTGCAGTACCGCTTTGGTTGTTTTTCGCAGATGAAATTCACTTATCTGAAATTGTTTGGAGCGAATCCAAATTCATTTTAGTGGGTCTTGGAATTATGCTAAGACCCACGAAATATTTTGGTTTAATGAATGGCGAAAAATTGTCTCCATGAATAGTGAAAACACATTCTTGTTTGCTTTTAGCGAGATGAAAATCACTAAACGAAATTGTTTGAACACGTTGAAAATTGTTTTAGTGGAGTCTTGAAATGTTCGAGCCCACATAAATACTTTCGGTCCGAATGAATGACTGAAAAATGTCGTCATGAATAGTGAAAGTGCTTTTACTTGGCTTCTTGGAGAAGCCACCTTGAAACCTTTGGTATTATCCTTGGCTTCTTGGAGAAGCCACCCTTGAAACAGCTTATAAATAGGGATGGAGGGGCTGCCTAAAGACACACTCTTTCTCACATACAAGTGCCATGCATGATCTGGCTTTTCTCTCCCACCCAGTGAAATAGTTTCATTAGAGCGAAAGGCTGTCACAGTTTCGGTGGGAACTAGTTAGACGGCGAAGCCCTGCGGATAGATGACACCGTATGTGTGCAACCCGTAGAGGTCGTAGTTTGATCCTTTTGCGCGAGGTTGTCTTGAGAATGCCTCGAAGAACCTGTCAGAGTGACCGTCCGAGTTTGAGGTCCTCGAAGAACTATCCCATGACACCGTCCGAGGACTGTCCGACCGCCTCCGGAGGAGTGTCCATGGGGCGGATGAGGTATACATCCTCACAGTTGGGAGGTTGTAAATCCTAGCTGCGGGGATCTGCACCACCGATCGGCATCGACTCTACTTCCGCTGTGCTACGAGTCGGTAACGAAAAAGATCAAACCATGTATGCGGTCTCCATAGTGGTCCTGGGCTGCTGCGTAGGTCGGAAATTTTTTGTTTTCTGCTGCGTTACCCTTCAACATTAGCCAAAGCTTTATATTCAGCTTCAGTGCTAGATCTTGACACATTAGCTTGCTTCCTTGCACTCCAGGATGTGAGATTTGGTCCAAAGAAAACTGCAAAGCCTCCTGTAGACCTTCTGTCATGAGGACATCCTGCCTAATCTGCATCAGAGAAGGCACTTACCAAAGTTGAGGTTGATTTTGTTAATTTTAACCCTGTACTCATAGTACCTCTGAGATATCTATCCTTTTAACTGCAGTCCAATGTTGAAGAGTAGGAGCATGCAAAAACTGGCATACTTTGTTGACAGGAAAACATATGTCAGGTCTTGTAAGTGTTAAGTATTGCAGAGCACCTACAACACTTCTATAATTTGTAGCTCCTTCGGCTCCCAAAGGCTCACCCTCTTCTTTTGACATTTTTTCAGTAGTTGAAAGAGGCATATTTGAAATTTTACAATTCATCATACCTGATCTCTTGATTATGCTCGACACATACTTTTCTTGACTTAGAAGTATACCATCATTACCTTCTTTACTTCTATGCCCAAGTAATGCAAGTCACCAAGATCTTTTAGAGCAAAATCCTTCTTGAGATCTTCTAATAGTGCATTAGTTGCTTCTGTGATGAACTAGCCACAATTATGTCATCAACATATACCAACATAAAAATGATTATTTTGCCTCTTTTATAGAAGAAGAGAGATGTATCGCCTTTGAGGGTCGAAATCCAAGCCTTTGAAGCTTTACACTTAACCTAGAGTACCATGCTCTAGGCGCTGTTTTAAGCCATATAATGCTTTATCAAGTTTGCAAACATAATGTTGCTTGCCTTTTACCTCATACCCGGTGGTTGTTTCATGTAAACTTCCTCCTCTAGAGCATGCATGAAGGAACACATTCTGCACATCAATTGTGAAGACTCAAGCTGTTTGATCTTTGCCTTGAGAGAGAACAAGTCGGCAATTGCTTTAACGACAGGGCTAAAAGTATCCTCATAGCCTATTCCATATCTTTGTTTGAAACCTTTTGCCACTAGTCTAGCCTTGTACCTATCTATCTCTCCATTAGCTTTCCGTTTAATTCTATAAACCCATTTACAATCAATGATATTTCTCCCCCTTGCTGGAGGGACTAGGTGCCAAGTTCTATTGTGAACAAGAGCATTATATTCCTCATCCATAGCATTTTCCAATTTTTACTTTCAAAGCCTCACTTAAATTGTTGGGTTCACCCGTGACAGCAAGACCTCCAAAGCGCTTGTCATACGGCCGTACCATCGATGCAATTTCTGGTTTAGCAACTCCATGTTGTGACCGTGTTCTCGGCGCTGGCCTGAAGCTGCACAATCGCGTGGCGCGAAGGATCCGCCAGTCTGAGGCGATGTGCGATCCGGCGACACCCGATCAAAGCGGATCTTTGTCGGAGGCTGGCGGCGCTCCGCGCCCGTTCAGCGTCACGCATCGGGCTGGGCCCATGGCGAGCCCGATTGGTTGGGTGGCGGTCGAGGACGCCCGATCGAACGCGTCGGCCGCAGATGGCGGCGGATGGCCCACCACCGTATGGGGCCCGCCACGAGGCGTTCTTTGTCGCGCCCGCCCCAGCCCGCGAAACAGCGTGGCCACTGGTGATGTCCGCTTTGGCCCGGCGGATACACGCCTTTGCACACGCAGCGGCGAGGCGGATCGCCTTGGGATCGCCATTGTCGTCGAGTCTGGTACAGCACTGGATCCTCCTCGTGTTACTGTGTTTGTCTCTTCTTTGCTGCATAAAATCATGGCGCAAAATAGGTTTCCACCAAAATTTATAGCAGGATTTTCATGAAAATTACCGAAGGGTCATTAGCTAGATGTTCGTCCCCACGATCAGCAGTAGGCAAGGTGTTTTCGGAAAGGAGAAGAACTTGGATCGAATGAGAGCACCGACGTTTGGATTAAGGGCAACAAATGGAAAAGCGTCTCGTCAAACACAGCGTCTCGTGAGATGTGAACCGTCCGACAGCGATGTCTAGGCATTTAAAACCCTTGTGAAGATTGCTATAACCAAGAAACACACATTGCTTTGGTGAAATTCTAGCTTGTGAAATTAAAGGGGCGGAGATTAGGCCAGCAGGCACAACCAAAGGTCACGAAGAGCATGGTAGTTTGGTTTCTCATGAAAGAGTTTTCCAAAAGGTGTTTCAAGGTTTATTACTTTGCTAGGGGTACATTTATCGGGTATGTGGCAGCAATGAATGCTTCCACTACAAAAAAAGATACATCCGTGACATTTTGGGCGAGCAGTTTTTTCTGTCATACATATGACACTTCTATGAAGAAAATTGTGACAAAACCGGTATCATCATAGATGTGGTGGGCTCCTACTTCTATGACAAAAATTCATGACGGAAAATGGGCTTTTCGTCACAGGCGGGCGGAGGCGCAGCTGCATGACATTCTTTGGGCCGTCCATGACGGAAAAAAACCATGGTAGAAGCGAGGGAGAAAATTTGGCGAGTTCGATTCACGGTGGGAGGTCGGGGGAAGCGATGCGTTCTCTCGTACGTCTGTGGCGTGTGTGCTGGCGTTAGATCTAACTGAAACCGGCGGCGTTGGGCTCTAAGCGAACCCGAGCGATTACGCTGCGAACTCTGGCGTTCTTGAACCCGGCGATCGATCGATGGCTGTTAAGCGAACCCGATCGGCGATTCGCCATCTGCTGCTAAGCGAAGCCGATCGATCTGCCTCAGGATGAGCAGGTGAGTGTTGCGGGGGGGGGGGTTGGATGAATAGTGAGTGGTGGCGTTGCCTCTAGATGAAACAGGACCCGTGGTGTGGTGGAGGGCTGGATGAGCGAGTGAAGCGGTGGAGGGTGCCGTGAAGGGGTTGTTGTCAGGGACCCCATGGTGCGGAGGGCTGGATGAGCGGTAGATGGTGGAGGGTGCCCGTGGAGGGTGGTTGAATAGGACCCGTGGTGTGGAGGCTGGATGAGCGATGTAGATGGTGGAGGGTGCCCGTGGAGGGTGGTTGAAACGGGACCCGTGGTGTGGATGGTGGATGAGCAGTGAGCGGTGGAGGGTGCCCGTGGAGGGTGGTTGAGCGTGGCGGTGGAGTAAGCAGCGGTGGAGCTGGATGAGCAGGGGCCGTGGAGGCTGGAGGAGGTCGGCGGTGGAGATGAAGCAGGTATCCGTGGAGTCCGTTTTGCGGTCGCCACCCCTCTCGATGAAACGGACCCCGTTTGGCCGTGGCGCTCCAACACAAGTCCGTTTAAATCCGTTTTGCTGTACACCACCCCTCCGGATCAGCAGGACCCCGCTTCGACCGTAGGAGGTCTGTTTCCTCCGTTTTGCGATGCGCGGACCCCTCCGATGAGCGGGATCCTGTTTGAGCGTGGCGGTCGAACACAAGGTCGTTTCCTCCGTTTTGTGGTACGCGGGGCCTCGTTTCCATCACTGTTCCGTCCAAGCCCTCCCGATGAACACGACCCGCATTCTATTACGACCCAGCGGTTGGCTCCAGCGTTCCGTTGCCTCTGATGAACACGGCGCATTCGTTGCCTCCCCATGAACACGGCGCATTCCGTTGCCTCCCCATGAACACGGCGGCGGCGATGTTTCTCCGTTCCGACCAGCCATGTACGAGCCACGGCGTGCGTATCTTGCGATAGGCGTTCGAGACCCGCCCGTATGTACACATACGTGGCGTGATTTCTTTCTTGCACCACTGGCGTTGTACTTACGTGTACATGCTACGTGCGGCGCCTCTACTCGACACGTCTGCGCCTCTACTACGATCGTCGGCGCCTCTACATGCACCGATATATATGCGCGTTACGTTTGCGACCAGGCCAACAACACTCGTGCGCTTGACCAGGTGGGTCCGGTATCGAGGCACTTCCTTGCTGCGAAGATGTAGCTGGTGGGTCCCGGCCGATCGGCGAATCATTTTGTTTTTGCGGGCGCACTTCCTTGTGTGCGAAGGTGTAGCTCTTTGGGTCCCAGCGGTCGGGGAGAAACATTTTTTAAATGAAATCGGTGGCCCGTCCGGTGGGTCCCATTTGTCGGTGGAGAATAGTTATTTTGCGGCGTAATAAGGAGGCACTTCCTTGCTGCGGCCATGGACCTTGATGAAAGTCGGTCGTTGACCACATTGACCGCGGCGGTTGGCAATGACGGCGAGGCCTAGGAAGGGGACAACACGGAGGCGAGGAAGACTCGGCGATTGTTTCCCAGCGGAGAATACTGATTGTCGAGGTTTCTTGGTTAAATGCATGCGTCGCCGAAGAATAACAGCGGTGTGGGTGAGTAGAGGATGGCTAGGCCAGTGATGAGAATGCAATGGGGCGGTGAGGCTGCTGCGGCAACCACCCCGACCCTTGAGGAGGAGAAGCGAGCAGTCCATGGCGCTTGTTTGGCCAATGGAGCAGGAAGAGCGATTGAAGAAGCCGGCGGCCGTTGGATGGACATCCAACGATCGGTTGCTTGTCGTCAACCTTTTTTAGGAAAGCCTCAAATCATGGAAAAGCAGCATACAACACATCTGCCATTATTTCTAATAATTTACACCCATTTGCTAATTCTTAAGGCTTTTTGGAGCCCATATTCTTTTTGTTAGCATTACATCCCATATTGTAGCCACGGTTAAAAATTATACGAAATTTTGCATATTTGGTGCAGTCCGAACTGTTTTTAATCCCGAAATTTCGACTCATGTTCAAACTGATTTTAAAAATAAAAGTATATCAATATAAAATCAACAAATTCTCCACGCATAAAAATTAATGTAATTTAAAATCTTGAAATGAAAAAAAATATTTGAAACTAATTGCGGTTTGATGTGTTTTAAAATGTACAACCCATTTCTCATTACTAATGGGCCATTTTCTCGCCATCGAATGATAAAAGCTCTCCTCGTCTTGAAAGATTTGCAGCTCAACAGGCGACAAAGCGACTTACTTGGCAATCACAAAAAAAGCTGGGCTGTGTTGTGGACCCGGTATCGGCCTCTCCACGTCTGATACTCTTCCGATGAAAGTGGTTCCTTGACCATATTGACCACGCCTTGTGAGAGAGCACCATGTCGGTGGGCGGCAGCGAGGCCCTAGGAAGGGGCAGCGGAGCAGGGGAAAGGCGTGGCGGTGGAAGCCAGCGGAGAGAATCTGAGGTTCACTTTGGTTCGGCTGCGGTGTGAGGTTGCCGTCGCCCGCGAGAACTGGCCAGCGGTGGGAATGTAGAGGCGGTGAGGCCTCTGCGGTAGCCTGACAACCCGACCCATGGAGGCGAGGAGCATGCGGCACAACCGGCGCTGCTTTGGTAGTGGAGCAAGAAGACCGAGGTTGAAGAAGCACTATGGCCATTGGATGGACATCGTCACGGTCCTTGGAGCTAGAATCGTTCATATTGACTAAGTTGACAAAGCCCTTCGTCCCGTCAACTTAGTAGGCCCTAAGTCAGCCTCCACCAAGGTGGGTCCCAGCTAGCGGGGGAGTATTCATTTTTGTGCGTAATAAGGAGGCACTTCCGGTGGGTCGAGTGACAATGAGAGCGTTTTTTCGCGAAATCGGTGGCCCGTCCGGTGGGTCCCAGCAGTCGAGGAAATTTTTTTTTCGCAAAATACTGGTGGCCTGTCCGGTTGGTCCCGCTGTCGGTGGAGAAATAATTATTTTCCCGTAATAAGGAGGCACTTCCTTGCGGCTGCCGTGGACCCAGTGTCGGCCTCTCCACGTCTGATACTCTTGATGGAAGTCGGTCATTGACCACATTGACCACGCCCGCGTTGAGAGCACCATGGCGGTGGATGGCGGCGAGGCCTAGGAAGGGGCGGCGTGGAGCCGGGCAAGGCGCGACGGTGGATGCCTGCGGAGAGAATCTGGCGTTCACTGGTTCGGCTGCGGTGTGAGGCTGCCGTCGCCGCAGAATAACAGGGGGTGTGGGTGAGTGGAGGGATGGCCTGGCCAGTGGTGGGAGTAGTATGGGGGCGGTGAGGCCTCCGTGATGCCTGGCCGACCCACGGGAGGCGAGGATCGGCTGACACGACCGGCGCTGCTTTGGTAGTTTGGAGCAAGAAGACCGAGAGGTTGAAGAAGCACTATGGCCGTTGGATGGACATCATCAGTCCTTTGGAGTATTGACTAAGTTGACAAAGCCCTCCGTCCCGTCAACTTAGTAGGCCCTAAGTCAGCCCAACAATATGGTGGGTCCTAGCTAGCAGGGGTATTCATTTTTTTAGGCGTAATAAGGAGGCACTTCCTTGCGTGCGAAGATATAGCTTGTGGGTTCGACACATCGGCGAGGGAGCGTTTTTTCGCGAAATCTGAGAGGCCCTTTACGTGGGTCCTAGGCTGTCGGTGGAGGAATCATTATTTTCGCGGCGTAATAAGGAGGCATTTCCTTGCGTGCGGCCGTGGACCTAGCTGTCGACCTCTCCACATCAGTCCACTTCCGATGGATGTCGTTCATTGACCTTGTTGACCAGGCGTGGGCGGCGGTGAAACCTAGGAAGGAGCGACCGAGCGAGGAATACTTGGCGAGTTGTTTCTGTTGGGGAGCGTAGTAATTTCAAAAATTTCCCGCTCGCGCAAGATCATGGTGATGGCATAGCAGAGAGGGAGAGTGTATGTCCACGTACCCTCGTGAACCGTGGCGGAGCGTTATAACAACGCGGTTGATGTAGTCGTCGTCTTCACGATCCGACCGATCCAAGTACGAGCATACGGCACCTCCGAGTTCAGCACGTTCAGCTCGATGGCGATCCCGGGCTCCGATCCAGCAAAGCGTCGGGGATGAGTTCCGTCGACCTGACGGCGTGGTGGCGATGATGATGCTCCACCGGCGAGGGCTTCGCCTAAGCTCATGACGATATGACGAAGTGGAATATGGTGGAGGGGCACCGCTGCGGCTAAGGCGATCCGTAGATCAACTTGTGTGTCATGGGGTGCCCCCTGCCCCGTATATAAAGGAGCAAGGGGTGCGGCCGGCCCTAGGAGGAGGCGGCGGGAGAGTCCTACTCCCAGGAGTAGGACTCCCCCCTTCTAGTTGGATTAGGACTTGGGGGAGGGAAGAGGAAGGCGCACGCCCCCTCTCCTGTCCTATTCGGACTAGGGGGGAGGGCGGCGGCCTGCCTGCCAGCCCTCCTCTTCTCCCTATGGCCCACTAAGGCCCATTAACCCCGGGAGGTTCAGTAACCCCGGTGTTCGGTAAAATCCGATTTCACCGGAACTATTCCGAAGTCAAACATAGGCTTCAATATATCAATCTTTATGTCTCGACCATTTGAGACTCCTCGTCATGTCCGTGATCACATCCGGGACTCGAACAAACTTGGTACATCAAAACTTATAAACTCATAATAAAGCATGTCATCGTAGCGTTAAGCGTGCGGACCCTACGGGTTCGAGAACTATGTAGACATGACCTAGAACTATTCTCGGTCAATAACCAATAGCGGAACCTGGATGCCCATATTGGTTCCTACATATTCTTGAAGATCTTTATCGGTCAAACCGCATAACGACATCGTTGTTCCCTTTGTCATCGGTATGTTACTTACCGAGATTGATCGTCGGTATCAATACCTAGTTCAATCTCGTTACCGGCAAATCTCTTTACTCGTTCCGTAATACATCATCTCACAACTAACTTATTAGTTGCAATGCTTGCAAGGCTTATGTGATGTGTATTACCGAGAAGGCCTAGAGATACCTCTCCGACAATCGGAGTGACAAAACCTAATCTCGAAATCGCCAACCCAACATGTACCTTTGGAGACACCTGTAGTACTCCTTTATAATCACCCGATTCGTTGTGGCGTTTGGTAGCACCAAAGTGTTCCTCCGGTGGCAGGAGTTGCATAATCTCATAGTTACAGGAACATGTATAAGTCATGAAGAAAGCAATAGCAATATACTAAGCGATCAAGTGCTAAGCTAACGGAATGGGTCATGTCAATCACATCATTCTCCTAATGATGTGATCCCATTAATCAAATAACAACACATGTCTATGGTTAGGAAACATAACCATCTTTGATTAATGAGCTAGTCAAGTAGAGGCATACTAGTGACTATATGTTTGTCTATGTATTCACACATGTATTATGTTTCGGTTAATACAATTCTAGCATGAATAATAAACATTTATCATGATATGAAAATAAATAATAACTTTATTATTGCCTCTAGGGCATATTTCCTTGATCTCCCACTTGCACTAGAGTCAATAATCTAGATTACACGATAATGATTCTAACACCCATGGAGTCTTGGTGCTGATCATGTTTTGCTCGTGGAAGAGGCTTAGTCAGCGGTGCGCAATATTCAGATCCGTATGTATCTTGCAAATCTCTATGTCTCCCACTTGGACTTGGTCCCGAATGGAATTAGGCGTCTCTTGATATGCTTGGTCCTCTTGTGAAATCTGGATTCCTTTGCCAAGGCAATTGCACGATATTGTCACGAGAAGATCTTCATTGGTCGATGCACTAGGTATGACACCTAGATCGAAATGAACTCTTTCATCGACTCCTTCATTTGCTGCTTCGAAGCAGCTATGTACTCCGCTTCACATGTAGATCCATACGGCGCTTTGTTTAGAACTGCACCAATGACAGCTCCACCGTTTAATAAAAACACGTATCCGGTTTGCGATTTAGAATCGTCCGGATCGGTGTCAAAACTTACATCGGCGTAACCATTTCGACTAGCTCTTTGTCACCTCCATATCGAGAAACATATCCTTAGTCCTTTTCGGTATTTCAGGATGTTCTTGACCGCTGTCCGATGATCCACTCTGGATTACTTTGGTACCTTCCTGCCAAGCTTATTGCTAAGCATCGTCGGTCTGGTACACAGCATTGCATACATGATAGAGCCTATGGCTGAAGCATAGGAACATCTTTCATTTTCTCTCTATCTTCTGCTGTGGTGGGGCATTGAGTCGACTCAATTTCACACCTTATAACACAGGCAAAATCCTTTCTTTGCCTGATCCATTTGAACTTTTCAAAACTTTATCAAGGTATGTGCTTTGTGAAAGTCAATTAAGCGTCTTGATCTATCTCTATAGATCTTGATGCCCAATATGTAAGCAGCTTCACGAGGTCTTTCATTGAAAACTTTTATTCAAGTATCCTTTTATGCTATCCAGAAATTCTATATCATTTCCAATCAATAATATGTCATCCACATATAATATCAGAAATGCTCTGAGCTCCCACTCACTTTCTTGTAAATCTGAGGCTTCTCCAAAAGTCATATAAAACCATATCTTTGATCACACTATCAAGCGTTTATTCAACTCGAGAGGCTTGCAGGACCATAAATTGATCGCTGGAGCTTGCACACTTTGTTAGCACCTTTTGGATCAACAAAACCTTCTGGTTGCATCATATACAACTCTTCTTCTAGAAATCCATTCAAGAATGCAGTTTTACATCCATTTGCCAAATTTCATAATCATAAAATGCAGCAATTGCTAACATGATTCGAGACGGACTTAAGCATCGCTACTGGTGAGAAAGTCTCATCGTAGTCAACCCTTGAACTTGTCAAAACCTTTTGCAACAAGTCGAGCTTTATAAACAGTTACATTACCATCGGCGTCGGTCTTCTTCTTAAAGATCCATTTATTCTCAATGGCTTGCCGATCATCGGGCAAGTCAACCAAAATCCATACTTTGTTCTCATACATGGATCCCATCTCAGATTTCATGGCTTCCAGCCATTTTGCGAATCTGGGCTCACCATCGCTTCTTCATAGTTTGTAGGTTCACCATGGTCAAGTAACATGACTTCGAAATAGGATTACCGTACCACTCAGTGCGGATCTTACTCTAGTTGACCTCGTAGTTCGGTAGAAACTTGATCTGAAGTTTCATGATCATCATCATTAACTTCCTCACTAATTGGTGTAGGTGTCACGGGAACCGATTTACGTGATGAACCATTTTCCAATAAGGGAGCTGGTACTGTTACCTCATCAAGTTCTACTTTTCTCCCACTCACTTCTTTCGAGAAAACTCCTTCTCTAGAAAGGATCCATTCTTAACAGAATGTCTTGCCTTGGATCTGTGATAGAAGGTGTACCCAACTGTTTCCTTTGGGTATCCTATGAAGACACATTTTTCGATTTGGGTTCAAGCTTATCGGGTTGAAGTTTTTCACATAAGCATCGCAGCCCCAAACTTTCAGAAGCGACAACTTTGGTTTCTTGCCAAACCATAGTTCATAAGGAGTCGTCTTAGCAGTTTTGATGGTGCCCTATTTAGCGTGAATGCGGCCGTCTCTAAAGCATAACCCCAAAATGATAGCGGTAAATCGGTAAGAGACATCATAGATCGCACCATATCTAGTAAAATACGATTCTGACGTTCGGACACACCATTATGTTGTGGTGTTCGGGTGGCGTTAGTTCTGAAACTATTCGCAATTTTTCAAATGTAGACCAAACTCGTAACTCAAATATTCTCCTCCACGATCAGATCGTAGAAATTTTATTTTCTTGTTACGATGATTTTCAACTTCACTCTGAAATTCTTTGAACTTTTCAAATGTTTCAGATTTATGTTTCATTAAGAAGATATACCCATATCTGCTTAAATCATCTGTGAAGGTGAGAAAATAACGATATCCGCCACGAGCTTCAACATTCATCGGACCACATACATCATATGTATGATTTCCAACAAATCTGTTGCTCTCTCCATAGAACCGGAGAGCGGTGTTTTAGTCATCTTGCCTATGAGGCACGGTTACATAAGTACCAAGTGATTCATAATCAAGTGATTCCAAAAGTCCATCGATATGGAGTTTCTTCATCGCTTTACACGATATGACCTAAGCGGCGATGCCACAAATAAGTTGCACTATCATTATTAACTTTGCATCTTTTGGCTTCGACATTATGAATATGTGTATTACTACTATCGAGATTTAATAAAATAGACCACTCTTCAAGGGTGCATGACCATAAAAGATATTACTCATATAAATAGAACAACCATTATTCTCTGATTTAAATGAATAACCGTCTCGCATCAAACAAGATCCAGATATAATGTTCATGCTCAACGCGGCACCAAATAACAATTATTAAGGTCTAAAACTAATCCGAAGGTAGATGTAGAGGTAGCGTGCCGACCGCGATCACATCGACTTTGGAACCGTTCCCAGCGCATTGTCACCTCGTCCTTTGCGGTGCTCGCTTATTCCGTAGTCCTGTTTTGAGTTGCAAATATTAGCAGAACCAGTATCAAATACCAGTGCTACTACGAGCTCTAGTAAGGTACACATCAATAACATGTATATCACATATACCTTTGTTCACCTTGCCATCCTTCTTATCCGCCAAATACTTGGGGCAGTTCCGCTTCCGGTGACCAGTTTGCTTGCGGTAGAAACACTCGGTTTCAGGCTTAGGTCCAGACTTGGGTTTCTTCTCTTGAGCAGCAACTTTCTTGCTGTTCTTTTGAAGTTCCTTCTTCTTCCCTTTGCCCTTTTCTTGAAACTAGTGGTCTTGTTGACCATCAACACTTGATGCTCTTTCTTGATTTCTACCTCCGCAGCTTTTAGCATTGCGAAGAGCTCGGGAATTGTCTTGGTCATCCCTTGCATATTATAGTTCATCACGAAGCTCTTGTAGCTTGGTGGCGATGATTGGAGAATTCTGTCAATGACACTATCATCGGAAGATTAACTCCCGGTTGAATCAAGTGATTATTATACCCGGACATTTTGAGTATATGTTCCTTGTGAACTATTCTCCTCCATCTTGCAGCTATAGAACTTATTGGAGACTTCATATCTCTCAATCCGGGCATTTGCTTGAAATATTAACTTCAACTCTTGGAACATCTCATATGCTCCATGGCGTTCAAAACGTCGTTGAAGACCGGTTCTAAGCCGTAAAGCATGGCACTTGAACTATAGAGTAGTCATCAGCTTTGCTCTGCGCAGACGTTCACAACCACGGCGTTGCTCCTGCAGCAGGCACGGCACCCAGCGGTGCTTCGGGGCGTAATTCTTACATGCAGCAATGAGGATAATCCTCAAATTCGGACCCAGTCCGTGTAATTGCTACCATCATCTTTCAACTTTGCTTTCTCAAGGAGCATTAAAATTCAACGGAACAACAACACGAGCCATCTATCTACAGATAAACATAGACAAGCAAAATACTATCGGTACTAAGTTCATGATAAATTTAAGTTCAATTAATCATATTAAAAACTCCCACTTAGACAGACATCTCTCTAGTCATCTAAGTGATTCGTGATCAAATCAACTAAACCATAACCGATCATCACGTGAGATGGAGTAGTTTTCAATGGTGAACATCACTATGTTGATCATATCTACTATATGATTCACGCTCGACCTTCGGTCTCCGTGTTCGAGGCCATATCTGCATATGCTAGGCTCGTCAAGTTTAACTTGAGTATTCTGCGTGTGCAAAACTGGCTTGCACCGTTGTAGATGGACGTGAGCTTATCACACCGATCATCACGTGGTGTGCAGGCACGACGAACTTTGGCAGCGGTGCATACTCGGGAGAACACGTCTTGATAATTTTAGTGAGAGATCATCTTAAAATGCTACCGTCAATCAAAGCAAGATAAGATGCATAAAGGATAAACATCACATGCAATCAATATAAGTGATATGATATGGCCATCATCATCTTGTGCTTGTGATCTCCATCTCGAAGCTTACCGTCATGATCACCATCGTCACGGTAGCGACACCTTGATCTCCATCGTAGCATCGTTGTCGTCTAGCCAACTATTGCTTCTCGACTATCGCTACTGCTTAGTGATAAAGTAAAGCAATTACATGGCGTTGCATTTCATACAATAAGCGACAACCATATGGCTCCTGCCGATTGCCGATAACTTCGGTTACAAAACATGATCATCTCATACAATAAAATATAGCATCACGTCTTGACCATATCACATCACAACATGCCCTGCAAAAACAAGTTAGGCGTCCTCTACTTTGTTGTTGCAAGTTTTACGTGGCTGCTACGGGCTGAGCAAGAACCGTTCTTACCTCGCATCAAAACCACAGCGATAGTTTGTCAAGTTGGTGCTGTTTTAACCTTCGCAAGGACGGGCGTATACACTCAGTTCAACTAAAGTGAGAGAAGCAGACACCCGCGGTCACCTTTAAGCAGCGAGTGCTCGAGCGGTGAAACCAGTCTCGCGTAAGCGTCTGGCGTAATGTCGGTCGGGCGCTTCATCTCACAATACCGCCGAACAAAGTATGACATCTTTGGTAAGCGGTATGACTTATATCGCCCACAACTCACTTGTGTTCTACTCGTGCATATGACATCAGCGCATAAAACCAGGCTCGGATGCCCTTGTTGGGGAGCGTAGTAATTTCAAAAAATTCCCTCGCTACGCAAGATCATGGTGATGGCATAGCAGCGAGAGGAGAGTGTATGTCCACGTACCCTCGTGAACCGTAAGCGGAGCGTTATAACAACGCGGTTGATGTAGTCGTCGTCTTCACGATCCGACCGATCCAAGTACCGAGCGTACGGCACCTCCGAGTTCAGCACGTTCAGCTCGATGGCGATCCCGGGCTCCGATCCAGCAAAGCGTCGGGGATGAGTTTCGTCGACCTGACGGCGTGGTGGCGATGATGATGCTCCACCGGCGCGGGGCTTCGCCTAAGCTCATGACGATATGACGAAGTGGAATATGGTGGAGGGGCACCGCCTGCAGCTGAGAGCGATCCGTAGATCAACTTGTGTGTCATGGGGTGCCCCCTGCCCCGTATATAAAGGAGCAAGGGGGGTGCGGCCGGCCCTAGGAGGGCGGCGCCATGGTCCTACTCCCACGGGGGACTCCCCCCTTTTCCTAGTTGGATTAGGACTTGGGGGAGGGGAAGAGAAAGAGGCGCCCCCCCCTTCCTTGTCCTATTCGGACTAGGGGGGGGGCGGGCGTGGCCTGCCTGGCCCGGCCCTCCTCTTCTCCCTCATGGCCCACTAAGGCCCATTAACCCCGGGAGGTTCAGTAACCCCGGTGTTCGATAAAATCCGATTTCACGGAACTATTCAAAGTCAAACATAGGCTTCCAATATATCAATCTTTATGTCTCGACCATTTGAGACTCCTCGTCATGTCCGTGATCACATCAGGGACTCGAACAAACTTGGTACATCAAAACTTATAAACTCATAATAAGCTGTCATCGTAGCGTTAAGCGTGCGGACCCTACGGGTTCGAGAACTATGTAGACATGACCTAGAACTATTCTCGGTCAATAACCAATAGCGGAACCTGGATGCCCATATTGGTTCCTACATATTCTTCGAAGATCTTTATCGGTCAAACCGCATAACGACATCGTTGTTCCCTTTGTCATCGGTATGTTACTTGCCGAGATTCGATCGTCGGTATCAATACCTAGTTCAATCTAGTTACCGGCAAATCTCTTTACTCGTTCCGTAATACATCATCTCACAACTAACTTATTAGTTGCAATGCTTGCAAGGCTTATGTGATGTGTATTACCGAGAAGGCCTAGAGATACCTCTCCGACAATCGGAGTGACAAAACCTAATCTCGAAATCGCCAACCCAACATGTACCTTTGGAGACACCTGTAGTACTCCTTTATAATCACCCGATTCGTTGTGGCGTTTGGTAGCACCAAAGTGTTCCTCCGTGGCAGGAGTTGCATAATCTCATAGTTACGGGAACATGTATAAGTCATGAAGAAAGCAATAGCAATATACTAAGCGATCAAGTGCTAGGCTAACGGAATGGGTCATGTCAATCACATCATTCTCCTAATGATGTGATCCCATTAATCAAATAACAACACATGTCTATGGTTAGGAAACATAACCATCTTTGATTAATGAGCTAGTCAAGTAGAGGCATACTAGTGACTATATGTTTGTCTATGTATTCACACATGTATTATGTTTCCGGTTAATACAATTCTAGCATGAATAATAAACATTTATCATGATATGAGGAAATAAATAATAACTTTATTATTGCCTCTAGGGCATATTTCCTTCAAGGAGAATCACGAGGGTTTCTTGGTTTCCCAAATCTGCCGTGCGGAGAATAACAACATGTGTGGGTGAGTAGAGGGATGGCTAGGCCTGCGATGGGAGTGCAGTGGGGCCGTGAGGCCTCTTGTGGCAACATAACCCGGCAGGGGAGGAGGAAGCAGAGCAGTCCATGGCGCTTGTTTGGCTTACGGAGCATGAAGGCGAGATTGAAGAAGCACGACAGCCGTTGGATGGACATCCAACGATCCTTTGCTCTTGAGTGTTTACTAAGTTGACAGGCGTTGCGTGTGCGTTAACCTTTTTTTATGAAAGCATCTGCGTCAACTTGTAGTAAGGCGCACAAGTCAGCCTCAAATCTGTGAAAACAACATACAACCCATCGCCATTATTTCTAATAATGTACAACCCATTTGCTAATTCTTAAGAATTTTTTTGGAGCCCATATTCTTTTTGTTAGCATTACACCCCATATTGCAGCCACGGTTAAAAAGTATACAAAATTTTGCATATTTCGGTGCGGTCAACTGTTTTTAATCCAGAAATATTGATTCACATTCAAACTATTTTGAAAAATAATTTATATAAATATAAAATCCAAATAATTGTTCACGCATAAAAATCAATGGAATTTAAGATCTTGTAATGAAAAAATTGAAACTAATTCCGGTTTGATGTGTTTTAAAATGTACAACCTATTTACGGGCAAACGAATGAAACCTCTCCTCGTTTTGCAAGATTTGCAGCCAATGAGAACCGATAAAACAAGTAGGCCTTGTTTGGGTATTTCTTTAAAAAAAGTAGAAATGGGCTAGCCATTTTCAGCAAGAAAAAAAACACAAGCTGGGCTCATGATGTGGTAAACATAAATAAAACCCTGGTTAGGCAGGCCCAGCCCCCTTTGCCCGTTGTTACCACGATCCGTCGCTAAAACTAGTATAAATAACAAGCGCTTGTTCCTAAAAAAAAACTACTTGCGACTTCTTTGGGTCCACAGTGTCAGCCGCTCGTGAGTGTAATTCTCTCGTTTATTGACTACATTGACAATGGCGTGAGCCCAGGATGTCCAACCATTAGGAGGAACCATATTTTTGGGCTTGTACTATAGAGGCACTTGCTTGCGTCTGCCATGGCGCTGGTGGGTCCCTCTGTCATCCTCTCCACGTCTGATCATCTCCTTGTTCCTCTCGGTTGTTGGCAGCGTTGACAACGCAAGAGAAGGCGGCGCACCATGCAGGCGAAGCGAACCAAGGCCGCAAGGTGGAGGGCAGCGGCGAGGCCTCGGGCGGAGCGAGCGAGTCGTTGAAGATCGCCGGTCGATCGCGGCGGAGAATCTGAGGTTGGCTGGTTGAGCGGAGTGCGTGTTGGGGCTGGCGTCGGCGGAGAATAACAAGGCGATGTGGGGAATAGAGGGGGGCTGGCCAGCGTTGGAGAATGCGTCACGGTAGAGGCGGCGGGCGCAGCCAGCCATGGGGCGGGGGCGGCGGAGGCCGATGGGGTGGTTTGGTTTGGTAATGGAGGAAGAAGAAGACAAGAGATAGAAGATACCGACATATGTTGGATGTCAATCCAGCGGTGGTAAGCAGAATAGTTTGTTGGTGGCTAGTAAGTCGACACCACCTTGGATAGGCTATTTCCTCATGGGTCCCAAATGTCGAATCCAAATCATCACGGTCATGCAGCCTTTCCTATGAAAATTTACAGCCTATTTGATGTGCTAGTTGAAATAAGTTTGTGGGTGCTGGTGGGGCTAATCACTTGGCTTACTTGTAATGCAGTGAGCTCAAGCAGCCGGCGAGTGATGTTATTTCCCTTGGTTGGGATTTGTTACAATATTTCACTCTAAATTAAGCGAATGGCAAGCCATTTGCCTTGTTTCAAAGAAAATATAGCGATCCAGCCGAGTATGAAAAGGGCAGGGACATCTAACTCCAGCTTACAAACTGTACAAAAGCACGAGGTTAATTGTTCATCAGGTTTACAAAAAACCCAGATTGAAAAGGGCAACAACATCTAACTCCAGCCTTTGTTTTCGGCGATCACAGTCAAATGGATCGGTCAGGTCCATAGAATGAACATCTGGGTCGTAAAATTTATTGGATTATGACCACAATATGTTGTAAATAGAAGCCCGACACGTTCGAAGCTCTTTTGCCCACGAAACTCCTTTTTTGCTCTTGACATACCCATCCGTCAAAACCATGCTGCTGATAAACTTAAGCACGATGGACAATAGTAACCTCGCATTCAGCGGGAAGAATGTGACAAATCTTGTGTTTGCACGGTTGGCTACATATCGTTCTAGCGTTATTGTCTTCAATCGAATCTCATGAGAAGTGAGAAAATCCGATGCTTACGAATCCACCGATTGTTTATAACTTTCTTACCCGTCCTGTTGCCTAAATAGACATGAAGATTGAAAGCAGTTAAGGTCTAAAGAAGAGTGTCGAAGAGCAACAGCTGAGCAGTTAATTCTAGTACACTATATCGGGCTTCCAATGTGCGTGAAATTATCACCTTTATATACAACTTCTCCGGACATGGAAAGCATTGCAGCAAGCCAATAATCTTGTTCGAGATCAAAACTATTCATTTGGATATATAAGATCTTGTGAGAATCCAGCACCATTGATAGGCCATCCATGGAGAAACTCTTCATTGAGCATAGAACATAATATTAGTACAAAATGTGTACTCCAAGATGATATATAAATTATCTTGAAATTTAAAATGCAGCTTATGGTTACAAGTGTAGATAATATAAAGTACACGAAGAAGCGTGGAGCCAAACACCATATTGAAATGAGCACGAGAGATCATGTATTACACCCAAGGTCTCGGTTTAAGTAGCGAGAGGGGCGGTTATTTACAGCGGTGAATAACTAGAATCAAGGATCAACCTTTGAAGTGAAGGGCATCTTGGATGATGAGCTGCCTTCCGTCAAAAGAAATTCCAATTCTTACAAGGTTAGGCGACTTTATTTGGAGACAACCGATTCTAGCTATGAAAACAAGCACCAAGCACTCCAGTAGCAGAGGCAAGCTGGAGTGGATGATCTTGTGCAATGAGGCCTCGATATCTGAACCCACACAAGTGAAAGTTTCTTGAGAAATGGGAGTGAAGGTTTAGTACAGTTATGCAGTAGGTAGCTGTGAAAGGTGGCGGTGTGGAGAGAGGAAGAAAACCCTGAGATGGACATCGGTCTTTGAGGCACAAGTTCATGGCGTTAAATATGTGGTATGTGATTTCAGGGGAATAGTAGAACTCAAGCAGCTGTAGTTACTATGAATTGAGGATTTCAGCCGGCGTCCACCGTGCAGGGCATGGTATGCTTGCTCGGGTAGCATGGCGGGATCTGAGAGGCTTTGAGCAGGAGCCACGGTGGGAGGAGATGATGGCTCAGGGGATTTCAAAATCATTGAAGAGATAGTGGCGGACGATCGAGATTAAAGAGCACGCCGGCGCCATAGAGGCGCCACGAATTGAGAGGACTTGGGTGCGGCAGCAATCCTTGGTGGGGAGAAGCGAGATGATCTCCCCAAGGGCGGCGTCAGGAGATCGCTGATCACGGTCCACCGAGATTCTGAGTTCTGGGATCCGGTGGGGGCGGGGTCGCCCGCTTCTCCCAGCTGCGGGTGCGGGATCTACAATGGCGTCGCCGCTGGCGGAGCCTCATCTTCTTGGCTGGGGTCAGCCGACTCCATTTTCCTCGAGGCGTCGCGTCGCTCATGGATTTGAGCAGTATGTGAATGACGAGCCTAGTTGTAGTCTTGACGAAGAAGAAGGGGAGCTGGGGTTTTACGTAGGAGTGAGGAAGAAGGGGAGCTGGGGTTTCTGTGGGAGTGAGGTGAGGAATTTGGGGAGTGCAGTGGGCGAGCTAGCGTGAGTGGGTGGGGCGAGGAGGAAGAAGAGCACCCAGGTTTTTGGGGGGTGGGGGTGGGGGTGGGGGGCGGTGTCTGGGTGTGGGTAGAGCCTCTCATTCGATAAATATATGGGCTTTTGAATTGATTTTACTATTTACTAGTGTGGATGGGCTGTTTTGTCTTGGGCCCGGAGAAACAATTACTACTAATGCAGTGGAGACACTCTCAGCTACCGGAAAAACAATTACTACTAGTACAATGGAGACACTCTACGCTTCTTGCTCCTCCTAGGTCATTGAAGCGTCTCCCTCTCTGAATGCCGTTATACTTTTGTTCACCGACATGCGGGCCATGCAGTCGCGTGCCCAAATGCCATCCACCAAATTAGAAGGCGTATCAGGCGGAGAGTCACCCGGTCGTGGCCTTGGCGATGTGAGCCATCGTATCACAAAACCCCACCTCCCAGATCTAAGTTTGTGAGACGAAGCAACCATCATTTCACTCTTGGCTGAATCCCTTCTCCCTCACCGTCTTCAAGAAAACCTTTTCGCATATGCCCTGTTCTTCTCTCCGAGCGAAGGGAAGGTAAGCGGATCCGTGATGTTGGTATATTTTCGTTCGAGAGAAAAAAAGAACTTTTACAAAGCGATAACGATCCTCACTCTCTTTTTGTTTCATTGTCATTGCGATTGTGTTTTCCTTTCGGTGGTCTCCTAGTATTAAATCGGTTTCATGATGGACCAAGGAGAACCGGGCAAAGATCTGCCGATATTGGAGCGGGGCAGGAGGCTGATCCCCACAAGACAGAGCTCCAAGAAGATGGAGGCAACCACCAAGCCGACCCAGGATCGCTCCACGACCACTCTTGAGATGGTCAATGCCCGTTTGAGGTTACAACCCCGTGGCACTGCGAGCAGTTTTCCCTCTTCGAGGATGTGTCCCCCATTGAGCTGCCCAAGGTGATTTCCTTCTTTGCCGATCTCGATTGTGGTTTTCATCTAAGTATGTGGTGATTTTTTAGAAAAGGAAGTATGTGGTGATTAATAATGCAAAATTTTATTAGCTTGATGCCATGCTATATATAGTGGTTTAAATAACTTGTGTTTCTTATCTTGAAAAGTAATTCAGAATTTGTTTACATTTCAATTAGAGCCACGATGCGAGACAAGGATTGTGTGGTTGTACATGTCACTTTCGCTATGAGGCGGACGACCTGAATATCGCCTTTGGGAAAACAGAGTTCTTAGGCTGTTGGATCACGGAAGCCATTTGCGGTTATACCAATGAAGAGTTGTATTCCAGCCTCCTTTGTTGTCGGTGTGTTGTCCGAGTTGTCTTGAAGCACAAGAAGTTCAAAGCTACTCCTTCGTTTGTGAGGCATACTATTCTTGTCAAGCTTACGCGGGAAGATGGCGTGGCATGCCTCCACAAACAAGTTTATCGATGGCAAGGCCACAAGGTTGTCTTCATGAAGGTTCACGAGTTGAGCTGCTGCGGGGCGTCCTCGATGATGTTCATGGCAAGGTCCGTCTTGTGTCAGCCCAAATTAGATCGAGGCATGAAATAGTTGCCCCAGCTAGTGTTTAATAGTAGTTTGGATTGTGTCTAATTATCCGAACCTTGCACATTATCGACCCCTCTGGGGCTAGTACTCTGTTTGAATCCGTCTATAGGAACTGCTGCTACTTTTGTGTGCCCGTGAATCATGTGAGAACCATCGTAATTGTTGCGAAACAGATCGTCCTCACTAGTTTTTCATGAATATGGCATGGTAAGACATAAGTTGTCATGGTTTATCATCTGAGGAGTGTGTGTTTTGATGAAATAGAGCACTCGTTAGAACCGAACGCGCTTGATGTATACATAAGTACTTATAAACATTGTTGGTGCTACCCACTTGTAGCGATTGTGCAAAACACGACACATTGGCTCAGCTCGCTTCAACACTAGGCTATCGACCAGCTAACAATCAACAATCTGCTTGTCGACATATAAGCAACTATGTATCTTATTACGATGGTTCATGCGATTAATTGAGGCCACAATGTAATAAATTCCAAACATTCACACGCTAGTCCAGCGCTCATGTGGAACACTCACATTAAACTTCGTCTTCATAAAAACTTGAAAAGCATAAGTTAAGCAATTTTATACATCTCAATGATTCATAGAACATAACAAACATATACTAGTTCACAGCAAAAGACAAAGTTGTGAGAAGGTTTACAAATCAGGAAAAAACAAGCAAGGCTTCTCACGAGCAAAGGGCCTCCCGGCGAGGCTTAAATTTCTGGAGTTCACTCTGGTTTTCTTGTTGCCACCATCCAGGTTAGGTTCTCTCATTCCAGAATAACCAATTATAATTGTGGTCTCAATTGGAATGCTGAACTGAACCATGCGATTATCTTGACCAGCTGAAATGCTTGTGCATTCCACTAAATTTAAGCACCGCTATTTGCAGAAATAAGCAGACCACAATGCCTCTTGTCCGTGCACCTGTCCAAAAACCGCCGTGCAGCCGTGCCGCTAGTCCTTGGTCCATGGATGAACTGGTAGAAAGTGCATTCGGACTAGGATGCGGTTGTTTTAGCTCATCCACCTTTGCAATCGGGAAGTAAAGCGTATGAATCAGCTTCTTTTAGATTGCGTTGGTCATTCTACCTTAGTTACTACCAATGTAGGGATACCTTGAAGATGGGAGGTTAGGCAGCGACAGCGAGGATAGCCATCTCATTTTGTGCAGTTGTACTAAAACTGAGGTGTGTGCTTTTGATTACGTGGATAGAAATGATCAGAGCAGACATCCGAAGCGATATGAGCAGACATCCCTGTTTGCGCAAATACAAAATCGCTTATTTAAGCAGTGACATATATTACTACTTTCCCCGTTTCCTCTTAGAACCAAGTCCTAGATTCATGCTACAACTTTCCCACTTTCTTCCTGTTTGAAACAACGCTTTGAGTTGTTGTATGAACTAGCTTTACTTCTAATAATAGTAGAAGTCTAGGTGGCTTTGGAACAGCGAGACGGAAGTAGAAAAGGATCCACAAAGGGGCTGGGGCACTAGAGCAAGGCAGGTTTGAAGGAATATATACACGAGGTCGTCGGCATGTGGCAAAGGCAGGCGTCGGGAGGCGCATCTTAGCCACAATACATGAGGAGGAAGAAGGGGTGGAGGCCCTCCGAGGCAGCTCTCTCGGAGAGAATGGCACGGCCGCCCGATCGGAGACAGCGGGCAGCCGTTGGTCTCCTCCCTCCGCCCGGCGACAGCGTGAGCGATGCACCTACACCCCTGCCCGGTCGAGGTTGTCCGGCGGTTGTGACCAGCCGTGAGCTGAGAGAGTGTGGCCACCTATGTGTTGCTTAGATCTGGAGAGCATGAGAGAGTGAGCGAGAGGAACCCTAGTAAAGCAAGCGCTAAGGCTCCTGCTTTTATATATAGTGGAGTGATTTTGTTGTATCAACTTCAAAAAATGTGCTCCTCGTGTACCCAGAGTGGGTGTGAGAGAACTAGTGCGTCGTGCACGCTTCTCTTCGTGAGTACAATATACTATGCCCAAAGAGCGTTCACATAAGAGTAATAGTATAAGTGTGTGGCGTGTGAGCTAAAATAAAATGTGCGCGCTATCTTTTGTTTTAGAAGTTATGAGGTAGGGTGTGAAGAGCACATATGTGCGTGGCGTCTACCTGAGATAGGCGGTGGGTGCGGCGTCTTGAGTCTGCGAGAGGACTCGGGAGAGTCGTGACTCGTGAGGTGCGTGTGCGTGAGAGAGAGGGCGCGTATCAATGCAATGCATGTGTCCGTAAATCATTATCCAACAAGCGTTAGCCACAAGCCTTTTCTGGCGAACACCGTAGAACCGTTAGATCGGCATCCGGCGATGTCGGTTTGCCATGTCATTTAACAGAACAGCCACTCCTACACACAAATCTTCCACGTGAGTGTTAGCAACTGCCGTATGCTCCATCCGTTCGAAATGCGGTGCATATAGCTTTATTGAAAATTGAACCTCGCAAACTTTTACCGAGTTTTCGTGTACCAAATTGCACATGTAGAATACCATGTATATATCATTTCATTCATCTTGAGGTAACTATAAAGATGGGTGAGAGTCTACAAAGAAAGACCATCGTATCACCGCAGCAATTTCAAGCATCCTTTAGTGTCGAGGAATATCATAGGAACTCTATATGATATGATTTTTATAGGATTTTTCCTTTAGAGCCAATTGGTTCATAGGAATAGATTCATATACTCCACATTTCAAAGGAAATAAACATGATATCATTTCTATAGCTTTAGAGCCACTTGGTTCATATGAATGGATTCCTATACTCCCTTAATTTCAAGGAAAATAAACATTAGGCGTATATTCAATAGAAAAGTTCCTATGATATGAACCAAATTACATCTCTTTTCTAATCCCTCCTCATAGGAATTGAGATACATGTCATCTCTAGATTCAATAGAAAAGTTCCTATGATGTGAACCAAATGACATCTCTTTTCAATCCCTACTCATAGGAATTGAGATGCTCCATGTCATCTCTTTCCTACAACTTCCATGTATACATCTTCTATTCCTAAATAGATAGTACAACCCACTAGTAGTTTTTTCCAAAACATGCAACTATGGAACAAGAACTATATAGTGTGCCAATAACTTTGAAAGATGGTCGCTGGATGAAGCTAACCCGACAGTCGAGAGATAGGCAAATCCGAGCACTCTTGGCTGTTGGATATCATCAACATTCCACAGATCTGCCACATGTACAATTTAGAAGACTCCATGGTTGAACTTAAGCATAATGCACAAACCTCAAAACACAAGCACTTCTCCTTTGTTCTAGAATCTTACGTATCATAATTGATTATTTTTCTAAATGAATTGCCATTATTTGTTTTTTACTTTATGATTTACAATGCACAACCCATGAATCTTAACATTTTATAAACTAATTGATTTTGAATGAGATGAACTATAAGAACTAAACAACATCTACATCATGCATATATGACTCAAAGCTTTACATGCTATAGTGTGTATTTATTCATAATTTGGTTTGAAATCTCATGCGTTCAATACATGTGTACCTTACTAGTTTTGAGTAGAGTAGCAAATTTCACGAGGCCGGGTATATCAAAATCAGGGCCCATGCATCATTGCCTTTCGGTTGAACCTATGTCCACAATTTTTGTCGTACTATATCTCCTTTGGTCCCCGAACCCAAATGCTGCCTCGTTCCGTAAAACCAAGCGGCCCACACATATTTAAAGCGTCGACTCGAACCCGTTTACTCTGACGTGGCCCCTTGCGCCGTAGTACTCCTACAAACCCTACCGCCGCACTCATCATTGGTTTTCTTCAAGAGGACGAGGGAGAGGCCGATTTGTAGTGGGCGCTTTAAAAAAGGATCGTAGTGGAGACCCCTACCTAGGGTGCCCTAGGTAGCTGCCGCCGCATCATTGTTTTCTCTTTTCTTTATGCTCTTGTGCCCTAGAGTGAAATGATGGTTGCTTCGTCCGTCGACTTAATGCGGGGAAAGGTGGGGCTTTGTGATTTGACCCCTCATCGCTCATTTTCTACTACTGCGGGCCTTCGACAGGGGTGCCTCAATTCAACCGCTGCTCGAACTGTAATTTGGTGCATCATACGTGGAACAAGATGGTGGATGAGCCACATGTCGGCCAAAGGGTCTGTTAAGTGTGTAGCCATTTAGGTATGCGGACTGACCACTGCTTGAGTTGCTACGCCAACACGAGAGGAGCAGCCTACCATGGTTTTGCTCCTTGGTGAATCCGACTATATTGATCTAAAAGATATGTCTTTGAACTACCCTCTCCGTCTTGGTTTTTTTATTTTTAGGCGTCTCGGTTTATAGGGCCTGCACGTAGTTCTAGGTCATCCATTTGACTAACTAAATATGAGTTACTATGTCACAAAAGTATATCATTGGATTCTTAAGCGAATGTTGTTGTATTTAAAAAGTCGGCGGGGCTTTTCTGCTTGCGGTGGCGGCGGGGCAGTTCCGCCTAGTCGGTTCAACAGAGGCATGAAGGCGAGGGAGTAGGCTCTTTGCAAGCGTGAGGCTGTGTGATTTGACAACGAGTTCTTCTTTGGACAGGTGGGGCCCGTGATTTGACTTGCCATTATCATTTTAGCTGGGCGCTCGACCGGCGTGAGTCTCGATTCTGACCACCTCCATCAGGTGCCTCTCCCAATGCTCCACCATGTAGTAGAGGCTGGCTCTTGCATGAGAGCCCACTTCTCCACTTTTCCTTGCCTCTCTTTCCTCCACATATGCAAAAATGCCATGTAAAAGCGCACTATTGTACTTACTTTTACTTGCTCCTCTGGGTGCTTAAGCTTGCCACATAGGCATAAAGTCGATGCAACAAGTTAATCAAGAAGAGAGAGACTAGTTTGGTGACCCAAGGAAGAAAGCGGTGCTAGCGCGTGTACCTAGGTGAAAAGACAATTTTGAGTCTATAGCTAATTAAATGAAGCAAACTTAGCAACACCATTTCATTGGAAGAGTCACTCCTTGGCAAATCAATAAATACTAGTACTCACATGTCCCATAATATAAAACGTTTTGGCACTACACTAGTGTAAAAATGTTCTTATATTATAGAGACGGAAAATCTGAAAAAGATAGAGAGAAGTAAAAAAATACACTTATAGCCAACCTTATAGGCAAAACCTTGTTGTAGTATGAGTGACTAAGTGATTACTATGTATGACATGCCAACATCGGATAGCCTAACACACGTCTGAATGCGGCCGCGGCAGTGCAGTAGTAAGCGCGACCACGATCTGAGACTCTTGGCAGCCTTGGATCTGAATCAAGCGATGCATGCTAAGTTGCTGAAAATTTGCGAGAATAACCCTCCGGGATAGGATATTCACCCATAGGTCTAGAATCACGCCATGCAACGTTCGATCTCAGATCCAGGGCTCTCGGAAGCTTGTATCATGGGAGAATGGAAAGCCACTACCCCATTACATTACGCCTGCTGGCGATTCGCTCCTACTAGTCCCGCCGTCCTTCAATACTACGGCGGTTCGCTCCTAGTCGTCCGTCCATTCACATTCTGGCAGTTCCACTAATCTAACCCTCCTCCCAAATCCATGGTGTCCCAAATCTCCCCAATCGGCGGTGAGTACAAGGTTAGAACCATCACGGCGATGAGTTAAACGTCATCTACACCCGTTCTTCCTGACGGTGAAAGGATGCCTTTCTCGCAGACGCATGTTGAAAACTCAGATGATGCCATTCTAAAGCAGGGCGTATAGATGCAAAATGTATTTTTATAGTGGCCTTGTATAAGTAAATGGAGGAGTACTAACCAAAATGCGTAGTAGGGGCGAGGAGTAAGCGGAGGAGTAGTAAAATTTTCTCCTCGTGTTGCAAGCCACCTTGGCGTGGGCGAGGAAGCGAAGCGTAAAGGCGTCTGATAGTAGTAGTACTACTACTACTAGTACTCGTAAGCAAGCTTCACCTCATCCTGCGAGCCACAGCGATGTGGCGGGGAGATAACATACTAAGCAAGCTTCTCCTCGTTTTGCGAGTTGACGGGACACATCAAAAGTACTCCGGTGTTTAGAGCCTTGCCTCTAAGGTAGGCCCCATGGTTTGCCTCTTTTTTAATTTAACATAGCAGCGTCAAGTCGCAATTGTTTGTTCACCCGTGGTAGGCGATCCTCCCTCCACCAAGTGGACAACGATTACCGTGCCAAATTACCACGTGGGCTGCCTTTTAAATCTGAAATGAGCTCCACCGTGTACCAGCGGGTGTGGTTGGGAAAGAGGCAGAATGCGTGCGTCGTGCATGCACCTCTTCTCTTCGTGCCGTCCCCCACCTACGTGGGTGTGTGTGAAGAGATACAAACCTAGACATAATACCTTGTCCATACCCATGTCTCCGCCCGATCAGACCACCGATCACCACCACCCCTCCTCCTCACCTTATCTCTCATCTTGCTCCCTCCATTTTTATATACAAGGGCCACTATCAAAATTACAATTTGCAGATATACAAGGCCACTAACACTAATCGATGCAATATTAATGGTGTTTGCCTCGTGGTACTAGCAAGGAGGACATTAATTATCCCTTGCATGCATGCGGGAGTTTGTAAAAAATGCATCTTGATGTTCCGTGCAATGCAGGGCATCTTGCTAGTCCATGAAAACAACACATGGCAAAATTCCATGGCGAGCGAGGATTTGAATCTGTTGGGAGGGGCTGTTTGGTCTTGCGGGGTAGCCAAAATATTGGCGACCCTTTTGTCCACCGGTGCCTTTGCCACCGATGAGCGAGAATGGCTCGGGTGCTCATGCTGTCATGCATCCTCCAGTAGCGCACGTTGGAGCGAGCTCGCCTGAGCTATGTTTTTGTCCCACAACACCGCCGAGCAGCCCTTGAACCGGTGGCGACCATAAATTCGCCATCCAACCGTAGCCGCACACATTATGGCAGCAACTCAACCAGCGAGACGAAATTCAAAACCGTGAACAAACTGATATTTCATATAAACAACGGCGGAAATCATATAAAATACCAGATTTTCATACAAACATGACAGATTTCATTACATTCAAATGAACTACGCGGTGCTAGTTACGGGCAACCTGGTATATAATACCTGGCCTAAATGGTGCCCGCCGATCGATTTGTGTTCCTCATGTCCGGCAACATGATCACTTGGGACTGCAGGAGCCCGGTATATGCTTCAGCGCAAAGGATGACTCGCTTCCCCCTTGCCCGCGATATCATTGGTGGTGCGAAGATGATGGTGGCGGCATTAATCTGAGTTCATCACGGCCACTACTTCGCCATGGCTGGCACGGCTCGAGTTTATCCTAACATTCCCTCTTAGTGGAGCCCATGTGGGGTCGGCGAAGGTCCTCGCAACAAAGGATCCGGCAAGACACACTGCTATGTGCGCGGCGTCGCCTCGGCCGGTGGCCTTCATGGGACCCAAGCGGCGGCGACCTCCGTGTTCTACTTCTCCTCGATGATCGCGGTGGGCCAGGGCGCTAACCACCGACTCATCGCTCTCCAGCACCGGCTTACATGTCGCTGCTTGCGCCGTGTGGCTGCTGGCATAAGTCTCGGCCCGCGAAAATGGGAGGCAGCATGCGAGGTGGCGGCGTGGGCTGGCAACAGCGGCGCCGTCGCCGCTCCTCGTCGAGCTGGTGTCGGGACCGGTTTTCAATAAAACATTCATTGAAAAACCGACCATTATATTAGACCGATATAGAAGAATCCTCCTTCTTGGTAGACAAATCCTTGATCTGAAACCGAAGTACTAAATATTATACAAGGTTGAGTGAGGCTGCTCAACAATTTATAACAAACACGCCCGATATTATACATAAAGGCGGATATGACACAAAGGTATGGTGGCATAACTCTTGACTAGTAATAAAAGTGGTGGTGGTTATGTCACGATGAAGTGGGTGACATGACTCCAAAATCTTACAGACTCATCAAAGCGCGGAGTGAGGCTTGATGATTTTATTAAGGAGTAGCGAGCGTATATAATACAAGTGACCAACTCGGGATGCATACGGGACTGGCAGGACTCCTCTAGGCATCGGACTCGCTATCGTACTCTTCATCCATAAGATCGTAACCGTCGACATCGGCCAAATCAACAAGCCGGGTGAGTACTTTGAATGTACTCGGAAGATAGTTTGGACATAAGATATAACAAATGCAAACATGATGCACATGAGCGGAGACTAATAATCGCTTTTCAGATAATAAATTTGTACTTTACGATAAATAAAAGGAAGTCGGTGGTAGTCCTCCGAAATCCCAATAAAATAGTGAAGACCGATCGAATTATGCGAGCGGCGCCTCGAGTAAAAGTAAATTAACATGCATGATCGGGCGTCGGGCGACACCACATAAAGGGCTTATATTGAAGCGTAAATGACAATCGTGCCATAGTCGGACGTCTAAGCGACATCTCGAAAAGGGCTTATAACGGAAGTAAATAACAAGGATGCCACAGTCGGACGTCTGAGCGACATCACATAAAGGGCTTATATTTCGTCATTCGAATTCAAGTAGCTCATGAAAGTAACATCATCCCAAGGAATACTCGGTACATAATAATAAGCTGGTTAGTCCATCCATAGGAATAACATTCAGCCGGGTTTACCATTCTCAGTTTCATGCTTATACTCGGAGGCCGTCAATCGACCTTTGAGGCTGACAACGATATGTTGATCAAAGTCCTTGACCATGGACATGGTTATTGAATGGTTTTGACTCTGCGAGTTTGTACTCTTTACCCACGATAGCAGTTTGATAGTCACAAAGGACTAGTTCCGTTCACGGTATTTTAGAAGAAACACATCTAACGGTACACACCATTCCACATTCCGCTGCTAGGAATCACCTTGAGCAACGTTCAGAAAAACTCTAAGGCAGGGAGGCTACAACCTCGAATAGCATGGGATCAAATTTATATCAGCGCTCTAAGGGTGGCCCCTCTCGGTATAATGGAAACACCCATGCCCCTGACGGATGGCGGGCTTTAATCGAGGGCCATGGAACCCTCATCCTGATCCCTCTATTTGGTGTGTACAAGGAAAGAGGTTTGCAACTTACTAAACCATATTCTTTGCGAGAAAACATGTGGTATACGGAAGGAAGCGACAGGAACAAGACTTGATCACGTTATCTGGAGTTAAGCAGTTGATATAAAACTGGCATGCTTCAACAATACTAGCTTGCAACCTATCATGCCACCACATGATCAGGTTATATCACTATCATAAAGCATCAATATCGAAGCTCACTCATGACTTACTTTGCATGAAATATAACCTTCACAAATGCTCATATAAACATGCCATGCGAAAACCACTCAAGCAAACATGAAAAACACTCATCATATCAAAGGTTCAAACATGCTTGCCCGGTTCGGATTAGTCGGAGTTTAGCTCGGCGAAGTTTGCGGCTCCGTCACCTCCTTCGGTATCTATGTTATAAAAAAATCAGATACTAACGTAAATACCGTGCGTGCATAAAAATTGTTCCAAATTTTTTTCAAATAAATATGATAAAAAACTAGATAGAAAAATAAAGATGACAGAAAAATAATCAACTCAAAAATCATCTTTTGTTTAAAAGTTATAAAGATTTTAGTCCGAGGACTAATATGTGATAAACGAAACTTCCGAGGGCTAGTTTGGAAAAACGCAAGCGCTTGATTAAAATCGCCAACCCAAAGGGAACCGTACTTTGGCGAAGGCGCTTTTAAGCGTTTGAATAAGAAGGAGAGGCTGACGAGGGGTCCGCATGTCGGGTTTAAAAATCCACCGTCGACCAAAGCGAGCGATGATCACCGGCGACGATCAGCGGCGATCGAGAGGAAGGCAAGGTATGGTTACCTCACGGGACAGTTCCACGTCGGTGGGTGGTGGAGTTGGTAAATGGCGAGCACCACGTCGTGGCGGCCTCCACTCCGTGAGGCGGTGGTTGATCGAGATAGATCCCTCGAAGAGCTGCAAACGCCGAATTGAAGCCGGAGTTAGAAGTGGGTGCACTAGGAGGCTCTTGGCACAGATTTGGGGCCGGGGTGTTCTCACGAGAGAATCTTGCGGGCAAGCAGTTCAGGCGGCGGAGTGGGGAAGAAGGCTCTCCGAGGCCCTCGATGAGTGTGGCGAGTTACGGCGAGATGGGAGAGTCTTTGGGTCGAAACGAGCTCGGGGCCTCCATTATAACCCGGCCCGGCGGTTGCGAAGCAATTTCTCGGCCAGTGATTCTGGCGAGGCGAGAGGTTGGACGGGAGGTTAAGGTGAATGGATAACCGTATTGGTCCTTTGGCACCATTCAGCAGCTAACCTGGTGGGATTTTGGCCTGCTCCGTGGTTTGACGGAATGGAGCTCCGAGGCTCGTCGGCGGCGGAAGGCGCTCTGCGCCTCTCGAGCCTGACACTGTTCTGCGATCTTGCCTGAGAGAATAGGGCGGCTCTGTGGAGGCTCACAGTGGTGTGGGCAGTCTTGGGCAACACCATTCCTGTTGAGCCTCTCTGGCGGCCTAGCGAACATTGCTGCCACGCTCCGCGAGGCGATGTACCCTGCTCACTCACCGGCCTTCGCACCCATCCGGACAACCGTGGGGTGCGATGGATAAGAAGGAGGAGCGAGGGAGCAAGAGGCCAGGGTGAGCCTTTGGCGAGATTGATGCCAAGTTCGAAGAAAGCGACAGCGGCGAGATTAAACCTTTGAATTCTGAATTTGAGCGAAGCGGTGCACACAGGTTGTTCGGCGAAATGATTTAGGCACGTGGAAAATTTTTCTTGAGCTAGGACTTGGTGAGGTGATCTCTTGATGCATCTGGAGACTGCTGAATTATCTCAAATTTTGGACAAGGAAAGAATGAATTTCACGAAAATGGCAAATCTGGTCCAAACTTGCAGCAAGCAAATTTTGAAAATTTTGAGCTGTGGACTAGCAGGATCTTGATGGATCTAGGTTGAGGGTACTAAGGACTAGCAGGAGGAATTTATTTGGAACCAAAACTCAAAAGAAATCTGGCAGTTCCTTTGTAAACCACCAAGGTCCAAATAAATGACACAAAATGATTTTGAGGTTAAAATAAATAGAAATAAAATCTAGGAGAAGTTTAACCTTCTTGGACTTGATGTTGACTTGACCCAAGGTAGGGAGGTGGGGTTTTGGAAGAAGATTTCAACATATGTAAGTGGCAAAGAGAATTTGTGAATGGGAAGAATAAATCCATAGTTTATAGGAATTCTTTTTAATAAGAAGAATTGTAAAACCTTCAAAATTATTTGTGTTGAGCCAACACAAGATGAAAACCATAAGACCAAAGATCAAGATTTGGAAGAACCCATAAAAATACTTGTCACAAATGAAAATTTTGAGAAGGAGAGTCTTTTAAAAAAATTAAATAACCTCCTTCCAATTATATAAAATTTAATAAAACCAAATAATTTTTTTGGAGTGTTACAGCTAGCCTAGGCGGCGAGTTCTTGAACAGCGCGCCGGCTTAGGCGGCAGCCCAGCTCCGTCGAGGCGGGGAGGAGGTGGATCAGCGAGCTGCATAGCTCGTATCCGTGAGCTACCCGGCCCGGCTTGAATCTTGTAATAACTACTCTTCGTAAGCCATTGTAAGTGGACAAAATGGTGGAGGAGATAGGGGGCGGCGAGAGGTGTGCGATTCTTGGCCAGCGTTTGGCCTCATTTAAATAGGAGATTAAATAGGCGGACGGGAGGGCTCGGCCGGCGTTACGTTCTTCCGGCCGGTCATGAGCAGACGTGTGTCGAGTGGGTTTCTCGGCTTCCACACGGCGGGTTTCATAGGCGTTTGAATGCGGCGCGGGCGTGTTCAGCGGGCGTGCAGAGTGGCGCCCTCGACTCGACCTAGGACACGCACCATTCTTCCAGCGGCGTGTGGGCTCTTTGGGTGCATGGCACGCATGTCGATGACCGCGAGCAGCGCCCGCGAGAGGAACCTTTGGTGGGCGAGGCGGTCGAAGCGGGCATTTCATAAACCGATGATTGTTCATTGAGTGTGGCGTCATCTTTTTCATGTAGATAAGCCTACTATGTTGATATCCCGTTCGATCGTTGTGATTCATAAAGGCGCTGCAAACATCAATGTTCGCTTATCATAGATAAGATTGATTAATACCGTAACAATCCATGTCCTTAACAAAGGGTGCAAGCACGTATAGGTTGGCGTGTGTCTTGTGTGCGTGTGTTGTGTGCATGCGGCGTCACGAGTGTTGCGTGCGTGCAAAGTGCGTTTGATGTTGCATGCATGGAGTGCGTACATGCGTGTGTTACGTGAGTGCGTAATATGCGTGTCGATGTTGCCGCCAACATGCGTCGCGTGTGTCACGTGTCAGCATTGCATGCCTACATGCGTGCGTGTCTTCGCGTGCGTTCGTGTGTGCGTCGCGGGTGAGGCTACATCGGTCGGTGACTTTTCATCTCTGGTCATTAGATTTTCCAGCCATTGGATCTGAAATCAAGGGCCTCCGGTTTATCATCAAACTCCACCCCCACGAGCGCCTTGACCACCACCGGCCAAACCGCCAGCCCCGCCGCCATGGCGGCCCGCCCTCCGAAACCACTCCCCACCGCCGGTCCGCCCCCACAGGCTTATTACGTAGTCCGGTGACCATATCGTGCTCCGCTTCAAATACAATGACCGTAAGTGTCGTCAGCGAAATCTGAAACGCATCAAATGCAAAGTCCGTCGGTGTCATCAACAAAATATGGAGCGTATCGTGAGCTGAATACCGTTGTACTATTGTATATGCTTATTTTCTTAGTGGTCGATTGCGTGTGTGGTGTGGTGGGCACATCATTTCTAGTTGTGGTGGGTCGACATGAAGACTCATGGGTCGGTTCCATCTGCGCCACATATAGGTTGGGCGAGGGCGTGTTATCTGAAGACCCATGTGGAGGACTCGGCGTACACCACGAAGCTACAGTCGCGGAGGACTCTATTCCCAGGTGATAAGCCAACTATATATGATTTGTAACCCTAGGCCCTTAGTATGTTATACAAGCTTGGGGCTAGTTAAATCGATAATATACACACGCACAATGCACTGGTATCACGTGTACTTTGTACACACCTATCACTAATATCTGATTACCGAGGAGTAGGCTCTTTCTTCAAGCTGCAAGGTCCGGTCGAACTAGGGTAAAACTTTGCCTCGTATTACCATACAGCCTAACAGCCGGGGATATCCTACCGAATGATATGATGAAATCATATCGCCAACTACTAAGAGAGGTGTGTCGAGGCGGGGGCAATGTGTGAGAGAGGCCTAAAGATAATGTGCATGCAGGGAGACCGTAGGCACATATATGTGCATATAGAGGGCTAGTAGAGACCGTGCATGTGTATATATGCATGTGAGAGAAATCGTGTTTTCCAAGCTGAGATTAGTGAAAAGAGTGGTACATAGTAGTCAAAAGAGAGAGAGATAGAGAGAGCATGTGCGTGAGACACCTCGACACCACAGAGAGATTGTGAGCATGTGTGAAGAGAAATCTTGATGCATATAAAGTGTGTGCACTTATGCGTTAGATAGAGAGATATATAGCGTTTGTGAGAGCAGGCGAGGCATAGTGCATCTATGTGTAAAAGCGGTTCTATGCATTAAATTAAAATATAAATGGCATTATTATTTTGGATGAGGTCATGAATTTTGCAAATTGCGTATGGATGAAAATCGGTCTATCAGACACCCATACTCTATTGAATTCTAGCATGTGCATGTGTCTATTTCATATTATCGATCCATAGAGTGAGGCGGTTTGAAATACTGAGCAATGGATGCTTTTGCAATTCATATATAAACATTAATTAGTGCACTCCATGTTGTTAGTGTGAAGCACTTTATACATTTGTCACTTGCATGGATACATTCCAAATTTCTAGCTCTGAAATAGAATACATGTCGAATTCAACATAAAGGGGTTTGAAGATTGAATTCATAGGAAGTGCATTCATCTATTTGAAGCGAGATAATGGCATTTGTAAATCAGATGTAAAGGGGCATCAATCTTTGTAGTGAGTTTGAACATGCTATATATATATTCATACACATATCTAACTTTTTTGCAACCAAGGAGATTATATACGGAACCATGCATGAACTGAGGTAAGTTGCATATTTTAATATATACTCATGTACAATGTATATTCAAATGTACCCCTCCATTCCAAAATAATCGTAGCTTTAGGATTTTCAAGAGTAAAGATTTGTGAAGTTGACAAATCCTGAAAGTTCAATTCAAGAGGCAAAGCGTTAATGTACTGCTCCCAAATATTGAGCAAGCGCCAAATAGGCCTCTGGTCACCCCGAAACCCTTGAGACTAATATTTTGGTGGTAGGAAATCTTGTCTGACTCTGGCCCGTGTGGCCGATCGGCCCGATGTCCAAGGTCTAAAGCTGGGGTAGGTTTGTAACTTCACCAAGGCCTTGAGTCTCAACCGCCTCGAGAAGCATTCATCGCCGTGGGCGCCTACCCATCTTTCGGCGAAATCTGTCCATACATTTGGGACACATGACATCCTACCCCAACCCATAATATGTCGAAATTTTAGATGGGGCAAAGTTTGTAACTTTCCCCAAATTTCAAACAAGCGTCTCAAACGAAACATTGTTCCCCTTGGTTCCCATATCCTCTGTTTCCCCATTCATGCCGTGGGCGCAACACCCTCTCCACCAGCTTGAAACCCCAGCCTCCTCTGTCCTCCACCCCATGGGGCCAATCCACCGCCGCCCTCCTCCATCACACGGGCAGGTACCCGGCGTCGTCGTCCAGCATAACCACAACCACAGCCCTCAAGGACTTAGCAGTGAAGCAGGCGCAGAGCTGCCTCCACAGCGCCGGCGCGGCGTGCGCCGTGCAGAACCACTCGACCACGCCATCTGCACCACACTCTGCGGCTCCACTATCGCAACGTCCCTTGCACGGAGCTGTTCCCTTCGCCATCGTTCGCCGCCTCGGATCTGCTTCCCGCCGCTGACGGGCGGCCACGCCCACTCAACAACTTGGCCATGGGTTCGTCCAAGGCTGCACCGTCCTCCACAACCGGTTTCGGCGAACAACAAGAAGATCATCGGAAAAAGCGGAAGGAGGACACGCAGCTTTGCCAGCGAAGAGTACTCCTCTTCTCTTATTAAATGCAAATCTTACGTCTCCGCTCTGCCTGTATTCATCCCATGAAAGAAACTAGTTGGCGCTTCTTCTACATCTTCTTCGTGATACTAAATGCACAAGGTTTCCTCCCTTTTACTATTTCACCTTTGCTAGAAGTCGGTAGCCGCTGGATTTCAATTGAAGTCGGTCGAACCGCAATTAAAAAGCAGCACCCGCTTAGGCGCGGAGCACCTAGTCCTTTGTTCCCGAGGCGGGCGCATCTGTTGAGGATATTACTCTTTGGGTGTAAACCGGCCGGAGGGCCGGATTAACGAAGCCCATGAAGATGAAGCGGTGGCTGAGTAAAGGCCCAAGGCCAGGAGCAGTTTAAGACCTGTATCTATAAACGGCATTGATATAACTTGCATTGTAAGGTAGAAAAAGCGGAGACCGAGCTGGACACGTTTATAGGCGGACTCGGGACTCACGTAAACCGACAGGCGTCAACCCATGTATATAAGGGGCGACCAGCAGCAGTTCAAGAAGGCAGAACAACAACTTCGAGACTTAGGAAAAGCATATTACGCTCCTGGTCATGAAACCCCATCAATTCCATCACAACTAGATGTAGGCTTTTACCTTCATCTTAAGGGGCGAACTAGTATAAAACTCTCTTGTGTCCTTGTCCGCAGACCCCTTTAAGCTAACCCGTGGCGATGGCTCCACGACTAAGTCCTTTCATGAGGACATACTGCCATCACAAAACCATGACGATTAGGCGCTTTGTGGGGCTATCGCCACGATGGTTTCAAGTTCTTGGAGGGCAACCGAAGGACTCAAGGAGTTCTGTTGTGGGCGGATGACCAAAATTAAATCGTGGCAAGCTCTACATCGATGATGCAGGGTGGGGCCACGAGGCCGGCTCAATCGACTCTGGTGCAGGTCCCCTTTGGTGGCATACACATTTTCATTGGCAAGATCGTGGCGGGCCTGGCCGGACATCTGCACCGACCTCGTCGAAGCGGCTCGGCGTCGCGATCTACCGGGTCAAGCCTGCCATGGCGTGCCTTCGTGAGTCATCCATGGAGGAATATGAGGACGGATCGGAATACGGTGGTGAGACCGTCGTTTATTCCGGCGACGAGTCATCCACCGGAGAACAGTCATTATATCAGCTACAAGATGGCTGGATTGGAGGCTGTTCAATGGCGGCGATATTCCGGACCCTCGATCTACCAAACGGGTTGGAATCTTCATGGCGGTACACAGCGGCGCCACTCTTCGACCGCACCAGCAATGATCTCCGGATCGATGGCGGCGGCAGCAGGCGAGGAGGCCTGTCGGCCGCCGGCTCGGGAGTTTTATCTGATCTATTTGATCGTTAGCGCGATGGCGGAGAGCTAACCCGGCGGATCAAGATCGCACTATCTGAATCGCGTAAGGGATCAGATTACTCGGGCCAAAGGCGATTTGGCGATTGAGGATGCGGGATGGCGTGGGTAAGGCCGCTTTGGATCGCGGAGGCTTATCGGCTTATCTTTGGATCGAATGCATCATACGAAGTCCTAAAGAAGGCACGGTCTCGCTTTGCCTCCGGTTTATGATGCTAGGAACCTCTTTAACACCCAGTGCGGGGACGATAACCCGCCAATAGCAAACGGCGGAGGCACCTAGAAGCGAAGCGCGGCGATTCAGCCTGTTTGATGGATCCGCCTCGTCGAACAACATTGTGGCGCAGCTGTCCCAACACCATCGGTCATTATTCTACTCCGATGGACAATCTAATTCTGCCGCTTCACGGTGGAAGCTATCCCAATTGAAGGCGATTCTTGACGGCGGGCCATCAAATGCAAAGTGTTGGCTGACTTGTCGCGAATGAATGACCGAACTCCCTAAAATGCTGGCGCATACTCAAACTGGATCTTGCGCCGGCGGCTCTAAAATGCTGGCGGATTGGGAGCGAGGTAGTCGACATCTCCCACGCAACTGCAGTCGATCGTCCTCAAATATTATACAGACTCCAACAATGCAGCCGAATCGAGGCTCACATTGCCAGTCTTGGATGGCGGTCTCTATGGGTATTCAACGCCTAGAGGTGCTGGGGGACTCAAACCTCGCAATATCACAGATAAGCGGAGATTTTGATGCCAAGGACCCGAAAATGGCGGCTTACCACAATGCCGTCCTCAAAATGTCAGCTCGGTTCGAGGCTCGAATTCCACCATGTGGCTCGAAAACAATCAGCGGATGTCCTCGCTCGGATCGGCGCTAAGCGGCCCCATCACACCTAATATATTCTTGGAGCGGTTGTTCAAGCCATCAAGTAGTATGGGAAGGGAATCCGGCAATACTAGCACGGATCGAATACATCCCAGTTCGAACCATCGGACATAGTGGAGGTTCTACCCCGAAATAACGTCCTCGGCCCAAGTCATGGCTGTAATTGCGTGGACCGAGCCCTTCTTAGCCTACCTAAATGGCGGAGCTCCCGAAGACCAAAATGAAGCGCTGCATCGTTCGGCGTTCTAAAGCTTACAAGGTCTCTGAAGGGAACTCTACAAGAAAAGCGCTACGGAGTACTACAAAGATGCATCTCCGAAGAGGAAGGCGGCAGCTCTTGGCTGAAATCACGCCCGACTGGGCGGGCACCACCCTTGTGCTTCGGGCATTAATCGACAAGGCCTTCCGTACAGGCTTCTATTGGCCGGCGGCCCGGCCAGACGCTTACAAGACCTTGTCCAACATTGCGTCGGTTGCCGCTCTTTGCCAATCAGTCACATGCCCCTACCGCCTCAAACAATCCCCATAACTTGGCCCTTTGCGGTGCAGGGGCTGGATATGGTCGGACCTCTTAAAGGGAAGCCATAAGAAGAAATACTTATTGGTCATGGTGGACAAATTCACCAAATGGATATAAGCTAAACCGGTCAAAGCGGCTGAATCCGGACCAGATAATAGACTTCATATCGGGGTGCATTACCGTCGGTGTCCCCACAGCATCATCGCGATAATGGCTCAAATCTTATAGCCGGCGAAGTGAAAACTTAGTGCGAAAAAATGGGCATCAAGCTCGATTACGCTTCCGTCTACCATCCACGAACTAAGCTGCCGGTAGGCGGGAAAATGGTCTCATTATGGCGGCATCAAACCCGGCTAGTGCGATCCTTGAAAAGTCGGATACACCTTGGGTGGAGGAGCTCGACTCCGTACTCTGGGGCTGCGGACCACGCCGTCGCACCACGGATACACAACCATTTTTATGGTGTCTGCGGCGCGAAGCAATATTACCTTGTGACATAATACATGATTAAGCCGCAGCGTCGCATGTCTGAGAGAAGGAAGCCGAGTTAGATTGGCGGGATAATTTGGATGCCTTGGAGGAGGGCGTGGCGTCGCAAAAGCCGTTCCGCACTCTATCAGCAGCAGGCTCGACGATACCAAAGCAGAGAAGTGTGGGCCAAAACTTACAATATTGCGAGCTCATTCTATGACTACCGGAGAAGAAGAAGGACAAACTCAAACCCAAGTGGGAGGGTCCCTCGTCATTGACAAAGTTCTCACGGGAGGGCGTACGCTTCGTAATGCACCCGATATGAGACTCGGGCGAACCCATGGAGCAGCGGCAAGACTATGGAGATTCTCGCCTAGCGCCCGAACAGATGTTTGTCTCCTAACCCCTCCCTTTTAATTATGCCCATCCTCTTTTCCTTTCTCGACCTTTTCTCTCTTCACACAAAGTATTCAATATAGTTCGGTTCCGGATCCTCGGCCGCACTAAGTGTGTAAGCAATACACGAGGCTTCCCATCTGAAGCTAAAATGATTACTCACATGGCTTTTTGCCCGTCGCATATGCATTATTTTCCCATATGTGCCTTTTCTTCACCATTATATGCATCGATATGACTTAAGATGTTGCCAAGCTGGGTTGCTGGCTCTTGTGTTTATGCCCTACATTCCCGTTAATTGGCTGGGGCATAAGGGAACACCTCTGCGATTATTCTGCCGGTTCAGCGGATGTGTACCTCGGTAGGTGAAGCAAAGCTAGCTTCCTTAAGAGAATATTGATCGGTGAACAAAATATGTATTCGTTTATCATAACATAAATCCCCAGAAGTCTTGTATCCTGCGCCATTGCTTGCAGTCCGGACATGCGCATCGCCGCATGCGTACCCAGGGAAAGGAACCCTTAAAAGAACTATTCTCTCGGAAGATGTTTCTTACTATCCATGTAATATAACATAACTAGTTGGGTACTTATGCATTCAAGCACTTATGACCCCTCGCCTTGTTTCCGCATACCCGGTTTTGTATAGCTGACGGTATTGGACACACCCAGGACTATAGGATCCGGGGCTGAAGCGAAAAGGTCCGCCATGACAAATGATTTTAATCCGGCTAGGGGCTAATCACGCCCATTAAATTACAGTTAGACTGATTACATTCCTCTTCTATCCGTCCAACAGGCTATCTAGCTTACAATCCTGTTGAGAATACTTAGCGGCTAACGTTACCTGGTCATACACGGACTAACGAAATTTCTTGCCCATCGGGCCCCTTGATCCCGCCGGCCATATGGTTGGGTCGACTTGGTGTGGCGTGTCTTCACCATTGCCCGAGCTTCTCTTGCTCCTTGCGGCATGCTGATATCTTCCATAGACGGAGCGCGCGGGCCTTGAAACAGGTCCGCAAGTTCCCCCATGCCATTAGGCGATAGGCTTGATGGCCACAAAGCTTGAGCAACACCTGCATCACTTGCCGAGCTCGCTTCGTGCGATCATAAAAGATCTTCGATAAATCATTTGCGAGATGGCGCATCTCCTCTTGAGGCGACCCATTAACATTCCTGCAAGCAAAATTCTTTCAATATACTTCCTTGCGAGGCTGTACAACAGTTCGTCTGACCTCTTTGTAAATGCCACGTCGAAGCCTCTTGTTCTCCTTCATGGAGTTCACCAGCTGAGCGCGGAGATCTTTTAACTCCACATCTAGCTGGACTTTGGCATCATGAAGATCGTTCTTCTCCCACCTAACTCGCGTAAGAATGCGCTCGCCAGCCTCTAGCTACTTTTTGAGATGTGACACGTCCTCTCCTACGCCCTCTGGATTCACCCCGGGATTGTCGGCAGAATTTTCTGTTAGACTTGTCGTATTATCCATTTACTAACTGGTGCATCTTCGCACAATTGTGATAATTGTTACGGATGAGGGCCTTTGGGGTTCCTCTAACTTGGCAGCTACTGACCCTCGATTCGGCCTTGCAGTCCTCCAGCTCGAAACAATTGCTCATTCTTCTCTACAAGGACATGCACATAAATTGATCCTTAAAATTGTTGTTTCAACCGTTTCAAGTCTCAGGGGCTACTGCTATACATACTTATCAAAATTCCTCACTGTATGTCTTTGGTATATTGGTTTGTCGCTTGGGCAAGCCTGCCCAAAGCAACAGACGTCTGCGTCCGCTTGAATTGAAGGCATTAAGCGCCTCTTTGGAAAAGATGTTGTTCAATCGGCCCGTCGGTGCACTGTGATTCATGGCGCTCTCTACTTGAATTAGTGGCTGAGAGCAGGTCCGCACTCTCTGTCGGAGAAACAATCTGGCTGGCCCGTGTCGCCTCGCCCCTGAAGGTTCCATAATCCGGTTTGGTGGAAGCGTGATTAGTAAAGTCTCCGGATATGGTCGGTTATTCTTCTTCCTGCCAAACACGAAGGGCACTGTCATATTTTAAATTCTATAATTACAGGACAGGTTATTGTTTCACCTGTGTAGTGGTGTGTCAACCCTCACCACCTTCCTCTTGAGCCTGCCCTATCTGGATGCCCGTGGTTGACGAGTCCCTAGGGGCTCGGCCCCTCGCTCCGGCCGTCGTTTACTGCAAATAGAGCAGCGCCTCAAAGAATAAATTATAACACCTCGGGGAGTCCTCTTGAAGGACAGGACTTTCTAGTTAAACTTACACATGAAGAGGGAGCAATCTAGGGTAGTGAGCCGTAATGGCCACTAGGCGCCATCAGCTACTTTGATAAAATACCACATTGACAAGCTCCATAGTGATATCCGGATCCACTTTAAGTCCGGATCTAGGGCCCTTCGAGGTCCTCACAGTTCGAGGAGGGGCTGAAGATTCCTTCTCTGACCCTCCTTAATTCCTGTCCAAAAGCATTGATGCAAGTAATCTTAGCGAAGAAACGCTAGAAACAAAGCGGGGAAAAGAATGGCAACTTACCTGGCTGGGGAGTTGTACATGGAGAATCCTTCCAGCGTTTGTATGCGAAGAATTCCTCCTCTTCCACTTTGTACAGATCGGACAATATCCTTGCCCGGCCGGCAGCGGTCCGGACCTTCTGACCCAGCGGGGCGTCGTCTTCCCGTTGAAATGCCACATGGGCTTCCCCGATATTGGGCGGCTGCACTCCCGTCTTATGCATATCGGCATAACTTTGAACTATCTCGGTCCGGTTTGGCGATAACTTTATCCTGTCCATGAGGAGAATATTTCCCTCGTGTCCTCTTCTTGAGGACCCGGGGAAACCAACAAGCGTGCCCTCGGCGAAGTGTTGCTGAACTTCGCGGAGACCTGTCGGACTAGATCCGGAAGGGGGACGTCGTTTATATAAAACCACTCTGAAGGCCAGTTCTCTGGTGCCTTCTTAGGAGTGCGGATAGGTATTCGGTCTCGACAATCGCCATACTTGGCCCGCCCACTTGACATAGGGACTCCCCACAGGTGCGGGGATGAGTAGAATAGCTTCCATCATAATCCGAAGTGTGGTTAGCAGCCTAGAAACAGCTTCGCCTGAGGCAACATACCCGCTATGTGCGAGAATAGAGCCGAGGGTAAGATCGTGTATGGCGGAGGCCGTAGAACTCCGGGGAGCCCATGAAAGAAATGGGTGGATAGGGAACCGCGCCCCTCGGCCGGATGAGGGACCAGGACATATCGCTCCTCAGGAAATGGGTTAGGAGATCCCTCGGCTGGTCTCCTCCGTCATAGCTGGCTATTCCAGCTCGGACGGAGACCATGAGCATGAGTGGGAGAAACCTTGGGTTGTAACTTTGTCAAGCGGCTATGAGGAACTGGACACTCTCCCCAATCCCCCGACTTGGAATGAGAAGGGCAAGCAGAAGAGCTGCGATGGTCGGCCATGTTGGAATGGCTTTTGCGAGCGCTCTGTTGGATCTTGGCTCGGGAGGAGAGTGAGGTTTGGATCGAGAGTCCCGTCCCTTCAAATAGACGATTCGCCCGGAGAATCGAGGGTGGAAAATGCAAAAATGCCTCGGCTCCTCGCATTCGCTCACCACGTGGAGATGGTCATTACTAAGGCACCGAAGCTGAGGAGCACAACATTGATTGGAGGCCGGACACTATTCGCCGTAACAAGCACTTTGGAGTATTCGGAGGAGGAACCCGCCCGCAATGCGAAGACAAGACTGCGCGCGGACTCATCGTCATTGAAGCCTGATTAGAGACTCTTGAGGAGTCCTAGATTAGAATGTCCGGACAGCGGATTGTGTACAACGTCTGGACTATTGAGCGTGAAGATACAAGACTCAAGACTTGACCCGTGTCCGGATGGGACTTTCCTTGGCATGGAAGGCAAGCTTGGCGATCCGGATATTATATTTCCTTCCTTGTAACCGACTCCATGTAAACCCTAGCCCTCTCCGGTGCCTATATAAGCGGAGAGGTTGAATCCTAGAAGGCGATCATAATTACATTCATACCATCATAGGCTAGCTCTTGGGGTTTAGCCTCTACGATCTAAATGGTAGATCTACTCTTGTACTACCCATATCATGAATATTAATCAAGCGGAAGTAGGGTTTTACCTCCATTGAGAGGGCGAACACAGGTAAACATCTGTGTCCCTTGCTTCTGTTACCATCAGCGTTGGCCTTGCAGATCAGGACCCCTACCCGAGATCCGCGGTTTGACACCGACATTGCATGGCGGATCTCGGGTGAAATCCATCATCGTGCAATCCATGTGAATTGACGATAAAATCATGCACAAATGTTCAGATAACGAGCAGCAATGACGATGCATCAGTCAAAGTGATCATCAGGCTATGTAGACCGTGTCCCAGAGATCTGCAAGATGATCTCCGTATGGTATAGATCTGATTTCTTGGCAATCTTCATGAGTCATGCCCTTGCATCGGGGCTTGGTCCAGCGAGCCGGCGTTTCTGCCCCACCACGACTTCGTGTTGCGGGCGGTTTTATTAGCATGTCCCGTCGAGGCAGAGATCGTGTTCCTCTTATTACAGGATTTTCCATCAATATGAGCCTTGCGTGACCCCGGCGGTTGTTGGTATAGCCGGTGTGTTTTTAGATAAGCCTCAAATGGTCATCACAGGGGACTCTTGATATTCACCCTCTTTATAAAGGGTGAGACCTCGCCTCCTTTTCACCTTCATCGCGCCTTCTCACCTCGAGTTCTAACACCCAAAACCTAAGCTCCACCCCTCAGGAATCCTCCAATATGTCGGATCGACCCTCGGGGGCGGTGGGTGGCCTCCTCGATCGAAGAAGGACATTGTCAAGCTTAGGAGGTCATATACTTGACCCATGAGATATCCGGCCTGAGGCTCCTGCTCGAGGGCAGGTCATCCGATGCGGAGCCCAGAAGTGTGTCATTTTGTCCCACACTTCATCCATGATGCAGGTTTCACCCTCGATCCCTTCGTGAGGGCTCATGTCCTATTATGGGTTGGATTTTCACGATCGGCTCGATGCTATCCTCCATATCTAAATCGTTTATCATCTTGTGTGAGGCTTTTCTCCATGTCACCCCACACTTGACTTATGGCTCAAGACCTTCAATGTGGCGCGAAGATGATGAGAGGCGACATGTGGAAGTCTTGAGTCTTTGTAATAAGAAGGAGCAGCGATGCCGTGGCGAAGGTTCTTTCGAAGTATCCGATGTATGGCAGCGAGAGGTGGTTCTATGTCACGGCTCCAGAGGCACAAAGTGGCGGCTGCCCCGAGTTTCGTTCGGGCCCTCCGTCACGGTTGGCATCTTGGACGGGCGTGGGAAGAATTGGGGACCAGCGGTGATATACCGATCTTGCAGAATCGCATCCAGGAGCTTCTTGCAAGGGACATTAATCTTGTCGACATAATGCAAGTGATGTTGATCCGGCGGATGTTGCCGTGCCAACGCCGGCCTCTCCGGATGTGGGAGTTCAATCCGGAGGTCCACGGACCGTCAAGCACTTTTTAGGCTGAAGCTTGAAGAGATGTGCAAATAATTCTTGAGACGGAAAGTAAAGTGTCCGAACACCACCGAGGATCTTGGGCCTAAGCTGCAATCGCCTAGATACCCAAGTAAGTAAACTTGATACGGACACGTGTTACTGTATTTGTTATGATTGTTTATTCGAAAATCATCGCGTCCGGGAATGGCTCGGCAAAGCGGAAGAATTAGGTGTCGGCGCCACTTCCCGAAGGCTCGCCCGCCCCACCATGGCCAAGATGCTTGACCGAGTACTCAGCAGGATGCCCCGGGAAAGACAAGGGAAGGGCGAAGAATCGAACCCCACGCTCGCATCCGAACAGGGGTTGTTACCTCCCCTAAGGAGGATAGTCGGGAAGGGGAGGCTAAGGCCTCCTCCCCGCGCGGGAAGAAGAGGACTGCCTTCGGAGACTCGGAGACGGAGATGCCCAAACCCGGGAAAAAGATAACACCATGTGGCTCTGCCCCAACGGGCACCCTCACCGCATCGTGCCCCCCAACGGTCCAACCCTCCACCGAGCTGTAAGTTAATTTTTAATTCGAAGGTACTGCGTTCCTCCTAGATCAATAACCAGGATTCGTCTTTTGCAGTTCGGCTAGCAGCCCCTCTCAACAGAGTTCATCTTTGGGGGACCTTCCTCCGGAGATGATGGAGCGAGACCCCACCTACCTCTCCGGCTCATGGCCCAGCGACACGAAGTGTAAATCACGGAGAATCGGATCTCTTGCGAAGCGGAGAGGCCAGCGCGGCCGCCACGAGCTCGGGCGTTTGGCTCCGTGAGGCGATGGGAAGGGTCAAGCGCAGTTTGATGTCCGGCGGACATCTTGTGAGCCCTAATGGAGTGGGCTGCGCTCTCGGAGGAGCACCACTCATTAATAAACACCTTGTGCTCGAAAGATTTCATCCGCTTCTAAGCGGTTTGAATGAAACATTTGCAAGTCTGCTTTCGAGGCTTTGAGGTATGTAGTGAAGAATCTGTGTTTTTGGCATGAGGCACGTGTTAGGTGTGCTCCATATAGATATTAGCCCACGAGGCGGTGGTTTCCCGCCCTAGGGGCAAGCGGGGATCATAAATCAATGATTGCGCTATAAATGTGTGCGGTACCTATGAGTCGAGATGCCGACCAGTCCGTGGAAGTTTCCGAACTAACCAGGCAGATTCGATCGATTGATGCTGATATCACGCTGGTGAACGAGCGGCTGGACAAGTCACAAGGTATGTGTTCTGCCTTCCTTTGTATAGGAAATTATGGAGGCGGCATGATATTAATGTAAGATGTTCGGACTACAGATGGTGCTGCTGCCGTGGAGGCCCTGAGGGCAGAACTTGTCCAAGCCAAGGAACAAGCTCGGGTTAGCAATGCAGCTGCCCTAAAGGCGACCGAGGAACTGAGAGGCGAACAGGCTGCTCATCGCTGAAGTGAAGAAAAGATGACCGAAATGGCTATGGAGTTAAAAAATGCCGCTGACCGGTATGAGCTCCTTAAAAAGGAGCATAAGGATAGCTTGGCCGAGCTGGACAAGGCACGCAATGCCACCAAGGAAATACGGACCGAGCTCGGTGCGCGGGAGGAGCTTCAACAGGCTGGTAAAATCGCGGTGGAGGTTCCTACTTGCTGCGGGCGAAGTTTCGATCCGTCGCTCCCTGGATGGTAGCTGGAGTCCAGCGGACGGCGTATCACGGATGTGGCGAAAATACGGTTGGCGCTGCCAATTTCTTCGATGGTCGGGGTGATAAGGAGGTGGATAAGCTTTTACGGTGCAATTCAATGCTCCCACTCGCCCGCTGCCGTTAAATGACAAGATGGCTGCTGTGGCGGAGCTTCACAAGTTATCGGTCTTGCAATGCGGTCTGTGATAGACCATCTTTGGCGGAAGGGCCTAAGCGGACGATTACTTTGGCTGGTGCAGCGGTTCCTTGGGGCGTGCCTCGGATCGGCGCCATGAGGAGGTCGGCGTGCATAGAGGGTGCCCGGATGGCTCTTGCCCGCGTTAAAGCCTATTGGACGGATATGGAGGCCAATATTATAGCGACCCAAGATCCGGCGGGGGGCCAGTATCTGGCCGATCACTAGTTGGCGCATGTCACAAAAGGTGCCCACCTGATAGAGGCACAGTGCTCAAAGAATGTCTTATTCGAGTGATGAATCGAATCATTGTAAGAAACAATGTTAGTTTGGTTATAAGGCTATATTTATACTTTTTGCCCGAAAGTATTATTGTGTCCTTTGTGTGGCCGTTTACATATATGTATATGAATGTTTAATCCAAAAGATAGCAGTCATTGGCTTCATCCCCCTACGCAGGCAATGCGGGGGTGTTCAAAAAAAATATGCTTAATCACACTTGATCCAACATCTTGGTCCATGAAGGAGGTGATCATACGTCGAACTAGGCAATCGGACTATATAGCATGTAACACTTTAAACAGCCATGGGAGTCTAATGTTGGGGCTACTATATAGCCCTGGTACCTTCAGCGTGCATCCGAATCTGGTAGCGTGTGTACATGACCGAAAGCGGTCCTTCGTTAATCTTGGAGGATCCTAAAGATTCCGATAAGTCTTGATGGTTGAGCAGGTCTCTCGCTGCATCATGGCGATCGGTTTTGACTTTACATCTTTGAGGTGCTCGTCTGCGGAATAACCAGGCTGTCGCGATAGTTCTCCTTTGGCCACCTTAGCCGATAATAGCGGGCGTAAAGGCGGCAAACCGAGAGCAGGCAAACCAAACATTTGACCAAAGACATGATTGGAGCTGCTGCATATAAAGGCCAAACTTCGTGGCGCGAACACTCCGAGGGTATTAGGACTTTATAATAATCGATGGGCTCAAGAATGCCCATTCGTTATAAACCCTGTTTTCGAATGCGTGCGTTAATCTGTCATGGCGAGATGCCAAAAGCGGCGATATACTCTGTGGGTATGGGACCCATGGGATTGTTGAACAACAAGAGGCAATAAAAAGGTTTATACATGGGCTTAATCTAAAAAGAAACCTGTTGAGCAGGGGCCTGCCGCGCGTCTGCGCCTTTGTCTCCGTTGTGCCGTATCTGGAAGGGTATCCATGACGTTGCACTGTGGAAAAAGGAAAACTTCGTGAAAGAGCACAGCGTAAGTATCACGATGGATAATAAAAGTGTAAGATGTTGGCCTGCCCATAAGGTTGAACCATTGTGGGACTGTGTTAAGTATTTATAGCCCACGGTGTCGCTATGGGATTACATATCTGGTGCCTGGTTCAATTCTATCCGGGCGACCGGACTCGTCTAGCAGAGTCTGTGGTCTTTAAGGACCGATCATGTTTTCGATGTTGGAGGCGCTTATAGTCCGGCGCGAGGGCTGTCGCGTGTTCCTCTGCGGCGTGGCGGGGCGCTCTGTTAGTCCGCTATGCGGTGATGGCGCCCGTGGACGGGCATCTTAAGTGTAAGGTAGCCATAGTGCGGCAATGCGTTGAAGCGGCGAAGGCCGTTCTTCCGAGCACTGCGTGATAGTCGCTTTGGAGGGTGCGATGGTGAAGAGTAGTTCTTAAGCACAGGTTGCTGGAGAGCGAATGTTACCTCGGTGTGGCCGGACCTCGCTATGGGCTTCAGCGCTGGTATCACCCTTCAAAGGTGGTGTTGCTTTGGTTAATTCGGATGGGTCTATCCCCATCCTGCGGACGATGTCCTCATATATTAAATTGAGGCTGCTGCCGCCGTCCATAGGGCGATGGGTGAGGCGGTATCCGCCGATTATTGGGTCAACACCAAGGCCTTTGATCCTCCGTGCGAATACTAGTTCGGTCATCCAGAGATTATCGAAAGTGATCGGATAAGGCATCCAGCGGTTAGGCGTGAAATCGATGGGCTCTATATCGGCAGCGTCTCTATCTGCAGCGTTCGTGCCTCCTCATGGATGTGTGAGTCGCGTGGATCATGTTCCTTTATTTTAACCTCTGGCGGGAATTTTTTACGTCGCCCGATGTTGGTGGCGAGGTTCATCCTCGTCTTCACTTGGTGTTTCCCTCTCCTTGTGTTAGGCGTTTAATTTGCGGCCTGCTTGAAGACCCAGCACTCTCGTGCGTGTGGTTTGCTGAGTTTGTCGAAGTGCCATGAATTTTGCATAGTCATCTAGGATTCTATTCAGACCGGACGGTCCCTCTTTGCTGCCTTTAGATGGCTTGTTTTGCTGATTAGGTCGAGAGCCCACGAATCCGGCATTAACCGTCATGTTATCAAGGCTCTCTTCCTTGTTTGGCGTTTGTTTTATGACGTCGTGGCTTCCCATTGCCATCCCTTATTTGGATGTCTTTGGGGTCGCTGGTACCTTCTGAGCTAGCCAGCTATCTTCTCCCGCAAAAAGCGGGTCATAAAACTTATTAGGGCTGCCATTGTCCTTGGCTTTTCTTGGCGAGGTGTCAGCGAAACCACCGTCCTGAGATCTTGTGTTTGAATGCTACTAAGGCTTGGCATCGGACAGTCAACAATTTAGTTCTTCTTAATGAGAATCTATTCCAAAACTTGCGGGCGTATTCTCGGGCTGTTGGACTATGTGACTTAAGTCGTCGACATCCGGAGTCGGACATAGGTCCCTTGAAAGTTGGCCTGGCGTCCTCGAGTTCCTCCTAGCTCCCAATTGAATTTTGGGAGGCTTTTCAGCGAGTGCCGAGCTGGTCCCTTCAACTTGAGGGAGGTATTTGATGGCGTGAAGGTCATCCCCACGAGCCATATGTATGTGTAGGATAAAGTCCTCGATCCGGACCCACAGGTGCATCGTTCCATCGTATGCCTTTATATTCCACAGGTTTAAAGGCTGTGGGAATTAGTGGTCGATGCTTCATCGGTAAAGCATAGGGGTGAGCAGCCCCTCATGTCTGGGCGTCTTTGTGGCATGTCGTCGGATGTTGTTGTGTCGGTCTTTATTCGGACTGGTATTCTATTCTTGTGTAATCGTTTTGGCGACCATAGTCCTTCACCGGGGTGCATCCTTTGGATCCATAAATGGACCTGGCAGCGCCAGCTTTCTTATTCAGGTGTTCATGTGGATCGGTAGCCGCTTTGTTGCGGTTATGAGGTGGTACAGCTTCGTCGTCAAATTCTGGAAGTAGCTTGCGTTTTGGATAGCTCTTTGTATGGCGATCATCGACATATCTTTCTTCAGTGTCTAGCACTTTATTCCATCTGGTTGGCGTTTCTGTGCAGCCTTGAGCGTTGCTACCTTCTTTAGGCTTCTTGCGGTGGCCATAAGCTTTACGTGGAGGTTATCTCGTTCCATGTGTTTTTCGGGGTTGAATCATTATCCGGACCGTTTTCTGTCTGGATTCGTCTTGATGACCTCGTCCGTCGGGATCATTGTCCTCGGTAATGCTGCTCCGAACTGTGTTCGGGGTGACCTGGTTAAATCTGCTCCATCGTTGAGTCCGTATGGTCGTTGTTGCCTTGAGTTGATTGTATTATCGATCCTACGGCGCTCTTGTCACTATTTTCTTGTTGCTGGACTTAGAGCAGGCGTCTACGCTTTGGCTTTTGTCAGGGGTTTTATCATCCGGTTGTCGCCTTTGTCCTCTTTAGGCGTATCCACCATGTATCGTCGTGTGTGACGAAGTCCGGCGCCCACATATTCTGCATCCTCTCACTGCATCGTCGTCCCTACCGTCGATGTCTTGAATCAATCGAACACGTCGGTTAAATCATTGGCGTGGCTATGAAGTGGGTGGTGGGTGGGCAGCGAATTTCTATGTAAATGCTTCCCTCGAGCGGACGTGGTTTGGCCGAAATTTCTGTCAAAGAGAGTTCTCAACGAGTTCACCATGTCGCCAAAGGCGAGTGCGAAAAATGTCATGGCGGTGAATTCCATTACGGAGCCCAATCTGGCTCGACCAGTTCGAGTCGCGGACGGACTCAACATCCGGATCTGAATCGAGGTCCGAGTCATAGGCCTACCAGAGGTAAGGCCCGTGTTTGGCTCCAACGCCGATGAGTGCTCCACCTGCGGGGCGGGGTCCAGCCCTCCGTCCTCAGGCAATGCAACCTGCTCTGGATTTAGGTCCGAGGCTAATGCGGGGGCGATACCCCGAGCTTTGTCCGACAGCAGGTCTAAGCCGTGCTCGTCGTGACTGTCCGGTATTGTGTTATTGACGATTGTTGAAGGAGCCATCGAGCCCAATAGCGAGGACATAGAGGAACTCTCAATGAAAGCACCAATGTCGGTGTCAAAACCGGTGGATCTCGGGTAGGGGGTCCCGATCTGTGCGTCAAGGCTGATGGTAACAAGAAGCAAGGGACACAGATGTTTACCCAGGTTCAGGCCCTCTCGATGGAGGTAAAACCCTACTTCCTACTTGATTAATATTGATGATATGGGTAGTACAAGAGTAGATCTACCACAAGATCGTAGAGGCTAAACCCTAAGAGCTAGCCTATGATGGTATGAATGTAATTGTGATCGGCCTTCTAAGGACCAACCTCTCCGGTTTATATAGGCACCGGAGAGGGCTAGGGTTTACATGGAGTCGGTTACAAGGAAGGAAATATAATATTCGGATCGTAAGCTTGCCTTCCACGCCAAGAAAAGTCCCATCCGGACACGGGCGAAGTCTTGAGTCTTGTATCTTCACGCTTCAATTGTCGGGACGTTGTACGATCCGGCTGTTGGATACCCCTAATCCGAGGACTCCTCGGTGGTCGAGGCGCATCGGGTTAAAAAGCTTCTTCGGACAGCCTTGGTGCAGCGGAGGCTTATTCATACGATCGTGATCGGATTCATTCCACCCCCACCCAAGCGGAGTTTGGCGGCGTATGGATGAACCGGCCGTGTCAAGAAATGCGGAACGCGAACCGCCCGTGGCCACAACTGGCGGTAGGTGATGCTCATGAGGTGGTGGACGGGCTCGCACTGCAGGGGAGGCCGAGTTAGCGGCGCAACATGAAGCCCGTCGACTTACTCGGTTCGTCCAACCACGTCGATAGAGCGGGAGTTACCTCTAGCTCTTTGGGGTGCGTGTCTCGTCGGCGTTACGCAATGTCGCCTGCCCAAGGATTTCAAGGGCCAGCGCAAGGTGCCAAATTACACGCCCGATTTACCTCCGGAGACATGGGTTGAAAGCTATGAGATGGCCATGGAGATGCTAGATGTGGATGATGCAGCTTGTGTGAAGTACTTCACCATGATGCTAGAAGGAATGGCTCGTGCTTGGTTAAAGAGTCTACCGGCTAACTCTATCGGATCATGGGCGAGTTGAGAGCCGGTTTATTGAATTTTAAGGATACATGCAAGAAGCCCATATCGATTGTGGACTTAGCTGCACTGTGTGCAGGAGGAAGGAGAATCAACAACCCTTTGGGTGCGCCGGGTCTCGAAAATTTTGCATTCATCGGACCGCATCAGCGACACCAGTTCTAACTTTGGAAGGCAATTGCCGGTTTAAGCCTCTGAAGTTGAAGTTGGGACGAATGAAACGCCATTGCAATGACATGGGAACCCTCATGGCCGCTTTAGTAAAGTATGCTGACTCTAATAGTACCAAGGATCCTGAGTCTGATGATGATAAAACAGGGAAGGGAAAGAAGAGCGGCAACGCCAAGGGGCAGCACCACAGCCCGGCGGGTCATAGAAATGGCGGCAAACGTAAAGCGGTTCATAGCATGGACTTTGTAGCCAATACCAGCGCACAAGATAAGGGCTAACGGCGCAAGGGTAAACCGTCCCAGCACGGTGGAGCACCTAAACCTAACCCGGACCGCCTGTCTTACCTATTGAACCAGCCCTGCCCGAAACATGGGATGAAGGAGATGCCGGCCACACACCTCTGGAAGGACTGCTATATCATGCAAGAGTTCAAAAATTCTAATGCTTTCCGGTATGATCACAGACCGGGTGACGGCTCAGGCCCCGGGTCTCATGGGCTGGGTTATGGCGGAGGAAATTCGGTTCGAGCTTCCATGGTAATCGAGTAGACATAACAATCAAGGTAATCAGGGCAACCAAGGTGGCTACAATAATCAGCAGCAGCAGAAGTCGGGTTACCAGAGCAATCTGAAGCAGTTAAATAATGGGCAATATCATGTCTTCACCACTAGCTTGGACAAGCGTGACCAAAAGCTTCATAGGAGGATGAGACATTGGCCAGACAGATAATCCGGCGGTCCAAGTCTATGACTATTATCAATGGAGAGCTGCATCATTGCAGTGTGACAGGGGCGTTTCAACGCTATGTATCTCCTGAAGAAGGCTGGGCGAGATCCACGAAGGAGATTGTGGTCACCACGCCGGTTCAAAATCTTTAGGGGCTAAGGCATTTCGTCATGGTTTCTATTGGTTAACCGATCATGCTGATGCTGAGGATCTGGTCAGAAGATGCGATGGCTGTCAGAAGTTCTCAAGGCGTGCTCATGTACCAGCTCAAGAATTGAGGATGATTCCAATTACTTGGCCGTTTGCGACTTGGGGGCTGGATATGGTTGGGCCTTTCAAGAGGTCCAAAGACAAGAAGACCCACCTTTTGGTGGCAGTTGACAAGTTCACGAAGTGGGTAGAGGCAGAACCAGTTAGCAAGTGTGACGCGGCCACGACTGTTCAATTCATCAAAAAGGTGATTTTCCGGTTTGGTTTTCCACATAGCATTATCACTGACAATGGCACCAATCTGTCAAAGGGTGCCATGAAGGAGTTCTGTCAACGTGAGCACATACGACTTGATGTATCATCAGTTGCTCACCCACAGTCCAATGGTCAAGCGGAGAGGGCCAATCAAGAAATTTTGGGAGGCATCAAACCTCGGCTTATGGTTCCCTTGCAGCGGACGCCGGGTTGTTGGGTTGAGGAGCTACCTTCAGTGTTATGGAGCATCAACACCACGCCCAACAGGTCGACAGGATACACGCCGTTCTTCATGGTTTGTGGAGCGGAGGCGGTTCTTCCTAGTGACATCCGTCATGACTCACCTGTGTGGCGGCATATGTTGAAGGCGACAGCGAGAAGGCGCGGCAAGCTCTCGACCTGCTAGATGAGGAGCGTGACATAGCGGCCGCCCGTTCGGCGATTTATCGGCAAGATCTTCGTCGCTATCATAGCCGCGGGTTAGAACGAGAACCTTTCAAGAAGGAGACTTGGTGCTTGGCTCATCCGAGATCGACGGATATGCACAAGTTATCCCCACCTTGCGAAGGACCTTTTGTGGTCAGCAAGAATCTACACAACGGGTCATACTACCTAATCGATGTTCAAGAGTGCAAGACTCACGTAAATCGGAGGAGGAGACCAGCCGGCCCTGGAATATTCCTCATCTTCGGCCTTACTATACTTGAGCTCTAGGCTCTGTTTATGTACATATTATGACTATGTATATATTATGATCAATATAATAAACCGGAACCTCAGCTAAAGCGGGGTATCTATTGTTTTCTTACATCATGTGTGGTCACATGGAGCTTCTGTTGCTAAAGCGGCGTCTGGTTTACCCCTTGGTTGTGACACTCCAAAATTTTAATTTTTGTTTGCAACAAAAACTTTGTTTGTTTTGAAGGTCATTTAAAACCTTCCTAAAACCTCTCTCTCTCAAAAAATTTCCCCATGGCAAGGATTTCATTTCTCTTGTACCTTCTTCAACCCTGGTGTTTGGTTATTAAAAACCTTTATTCTGAGTTCCCCATCTCAAAAATATTTTTGTAATTTATTTTCTTTAAAAAAAGGAAGAAACCCTATGGGTTTTGGGGCTTCTTTTGTCTTGAAACCATCCATGGTTTTTACCATGCCTCATGTGGTAAATCCTCCCAAAACCCCTCCCTACACTTTGGGGCAACCCAAACATTCTGTCCAAACAAGTTCAATCCATTTTTGTATTTTAATTCATTTATTTTACTCCCCAAAACAATTCTGTCTTTTATTCTAAGCCTAGATGATTTACAAAGGAAGTACCAGTTTTCCTTTGAGTTTTGATCTCAAACCAACTCCCCTGGATAGTCCTTAGCACCCCAACCTAGATCCATCAAGATCCACTCTTCCTCTTTTCAAAATTTTCAAGTTTCAACCTCTGCAAGTTTGGACCAGATTTATCATTTTGGTGAAATTCATATTTTCCTTTCTCCAAAATTCCACCAAAATTCAGGCAGTCCCAAGGTGCTTTGAGAGGCCACCACACCAAAGATCAGCCCCAGATAAATTTTTCTCATCCTTGTATCATTTCATCAAACACTTGGCCGGCACTGTTCCTGTACACTTTCAGTAAAATTCAGAAGTTCAGAGCTATCTTCAGTGTCGTTTTTCGTCAGTGCCTTGTCATCGATCACCCGTGCACTCTGGCGCGTTGCGCACGGCCCCTTCTCCTTGACCAGAGCACCACACGCCCTCTTGGACGGACGTAGGTGTCGGTGGTGGCGAGCATCGCTGACACCGGCAGCTTCTGCGGTGGCAGAGCCACCCGTGGCGGCCAACGGAGCCAGCGCCGGCTCCCTACGCCGTTCTGCGCCGCCCAACGCTCCCTAGCCCTCGGCGTGGCTTCATGCATGCCAGCGCACACCACAGGACCGTCACCGTGGCCCGGCAAACACAAGGCGTGCCCTCTGCCGCCGACGGGCCCGCGCCGCCCCGTTCTGCCGAAACCACCCAGCACGCCCAATCCCGCCAAGGTTAGATGCTAAACGGAGCCCGTGGACCTCCACATCGATGTTCAACCCCCTAATCTCCCCGACCAAGCACTGCGCCGCCGTAACCATCGCCGAAGATCCCCGTTCACGGCCACCGCCCCAGATCGCCTATATAAAGAGGTCCCGAGCTCGTTTCGAGCATGCACCACCTTGCACCCACGGTACCCGCCAAGCCACTAGGAGGACCTCGAGGAGGTCTCCTCCCCCAACTCCGGCCGCCCCGATCCGCCTCGGCCACCAGCTCGAATCACTCCGGTGAGGCCATCCACGCCGCCCAAATCTCGCCAGTAGCCTCCTCGGGAACCCAGTGATCTAACCCCGGCTTCAATTTGACCTCCGCAGCCCCTCCCCGACGAGATCCAACTCCACCCGAGCCGCCGTCCGCGGAGCAAGGACCGCCCGTCGGCGTGGTGCTCGCCGACGACCACCACCACCACCCACCGACGGAAGGACACCACGAGCACGTGGGTACTCTCCGATCCTCCCAACTCGCCGTGGATCGCCGCGGCGACCACCGCAGCTCTCGGGCGCCCGACGAGCTCTGTCCTCCCGTTTAAAATTTCAAACTGGACGGGTGGGACACATCGTCGATGTTTTCTTTTTTATTGAAGCGTTTTGTGAAAACAGCCTTGGCGCAAATCGTTTTCCTTTGCAGCTGATGGCTTTTTAGCCGAAGCGTTTTTCTGTTTTATAAGTTAGCCCCTGGAAACTTTCTGTTTCATTACAGATGAGTCCCTGGATTAAAACCTTTATAACTTTTAAACAGAAACTGATTTTTGATTGATTCTTTTTCTGCCATCTTTATTTTTCTGTCTAGTTTTTTGCCATATTTATTTGAAAAATATTTGGAACACTTTTCTATGCACTCATGGTATTTACATTAAGTACGTATTATCTTATATCGTAGATACCGGAGGAGGTGACGGAACCGCGAACTTCGCCAAGCTAGACTCCGACTACTCCGAACCAGGCAAGCATGTTTGAACTTTTGATATGATGAGTGTTCGTTGCATGTTTGCATTAAGTAGTTTCATGGCATGTTTATGAGCATCTCGGTGAATGTTATATTACATGCAAAGTTGAGGCAAGTGAGTTTCGAAAATCCATAAGTTGTTGGATATGAGTTTGCATGGCCATGTGATGTCATGAGAATGGGTAAGATGGCAGTGTTGTAGCATGCCAGTCTTATGCCAGACTATTTGACTCCAGTGTCAACACGAGTCATGTCCGTTTCCATCTGTTTCCCTTCCTGTACTACCACATGTTTTCCGCAAGGGATATGGCTTAGTAAGTTGCAAACCGCTTTCCTGGTACACACCAAATAGAGAGGCCGGGATGAGGGTTCCATGGCCCTAGATTAAAGCCCGTCATCCGGTCAGGGGGCATGGGTGTTTTCGGTTGGGACCGAGAGGGGGGCACCCCTTAGAGCGCGCGTATATAAATTTGATCCCATGCTATTCGAGGTTGTGATCTCCCCGTCTTAAAGTTTTTCTTGTACGTTGTCTAGGGTGATTCCTGGCATCGTGAGGTGGGATTGGTGTGTACTGGTGAGATGTGTTTCTACCGAAATACCGTAAACAGAACTAGTCCTCGTGACTACGGAAATCCGTTGGCTGTGGATAATTAGTACAAACTCTGCAGAGTCAAAAATCCTTTGAAACAATCTTATTCATGTCTGAGTACTATGTTCAACTCATCTTGTCAGTATCAGTCTCAGTGACAAAACTCCGGTAAATTACATGAGTGCTAAGTCCGGTTAAAAATGTTTATTCCTGTGGATGGACTACCCGTTTATTATTATGTGTTGAATATTTCCTATGAGTATTATATCTTGTGAATTTATTAGATATGAGTTATAAGCCCTTTCTGCGATGTCGCTCAGACGTCCGACTGTGGCACGCTTGTTATTTACATTCGATATAAGCCCTTTCTGCGATGTCGCTCAGACGTCCGACTGTGGCACGTATGTCATTTACTTTCAATATAAGCCCTTTAAGTGGTGTCTCTTAGACGCCCGACTGCGGCATGATAATTTATTTTGTTTACCCTTCGAGGCGTCACTCCAGACACCCGATCGGCTTTTAGTTATTTTGTTGGGATTTCGGGAGGACTAACGCCCAACTTTATTTTTACTTATCATGTTGCAAGTAATCATTATTTGAATGTGCACTGTTAATTGTTCATGACGCATTCATGCATACATTTATTATATCTTATGTCCGAACTATCTTGCGAGTACTTTCAAAGTACTCACCTGGCTTGTTGATTTGGCGAGATGTTGATGAAAGCGATCTCATGGATGAAGAGTTCGATGTGAGTCGACTCCTAGAGGAGTCGATCAGTCTCGTGCGATCTTGGATTTGGTCATTGTATTATATCCGCTACGCTGCGAATAAATTCATCGAGCCTCACCTCGGCGCCGATGAGCTGCCGGTTAGGAGTCATGTTATCCACTCCACTGTGATATATCCACCACCACTTTTATCGCGAGTCAGTAGCATGCCACCATGCCCTTACGTCATGACTGCTCTTATGTACAATATTGGCGTGTTATAATAATTTGTTGAGCAGCCTCAGCTCAACCCTGTAATATATTTTATGCTCTTGGCCTTCGTCAAGTATTTGTCTACCGATGAGGATAATTCTTCTTATCTTTGGGACCTAAAGATCGGTTTCTCAATAAGTATTTTGTTGAAAATCCAGTCGTGACAAACTTGGTACGAGCCAGGCTGACTGTAGGAAGCCACTAGGTGCGATCGCTAATCGGTTATTAGCATAATAGAGTTAATTTTTTGCAAATGTAGTCATTTTCGACGGTCAGCATAAATTTATGATCGACCATTCAAATTTTGCCTACTTTTGTTGATGGCTGAAACGATTGTGAGTCACGTGTGTTAATAGCGATGCTGAGGGTTCGTCAAGCTCCTCTCCTTCATCGTCCAGTCGCGATGGGGCCATCGGTGCACCCAGTCTTCACACTCTACCCACACAAGATCAACGACAGTCGACCATGCACCAGGCAGCGGTGCAATTCAAGGAGGCGTGTTGAGCTCGCCGCTTCCGGTTCTTGGGGAGAGCCATGCCTCGGAGAGGCATGCTATGCAGATGGCTGCCCGTGAGGCGATAGCTCGTCTCGGGATGTTCTTCCTTCAATGAAGACTCGTCGTTACCGCTACCTTCCATGCCACGTGCCATACACCTGTCACTACTCATTCGCTTGCCCCGAGGAGAGCGAGACGAGGCTATTGAGATGCTTGTCGAGTACCTCCGAGCTCTGAGGCAGCCTTGACAACCTGGTGGGCGACCTTGTGGCTGCCCGCATGGACTCAGTCCATGGCTGTGCCGCCAACAGGAGGGAGCTCCTGCACACCGCACCACCGCTAACTTTTGTCTCGTCCTCGGCATCTTATTCTCCTACCATTCTCGCCACTGCTCGTCGCCTGCCTACCACTGAGGAGTTCAACCAAGTCATTGCACCCACTCCAGTCCGTTCTACACCACCTATTGCGCCTACTCCTATTCGTGTCGCTCCGCCTATGGCACCCGCTCCATCAACTCAGCGCAACGCTTCACGTCTGGAGCCTATTAGCGAGGAGGAGGTTGAGTCCCCACCTCACTGCGCCTCACCTCGGCAGGCCAAGGGAGATCCTTACCATCTCCGATTGGCGGCTTAGCCACCATGCAATGTACCGACTTATGCGATATGTTTATATGTACATAGGTTGTGAGAAGTAGCTTGTTTACGCATCATGTAGGAACTGGGAGGAGTGCACTAGCCTAAATAACATGTCAGGAATATGTACGCATATCCTGAGTGATGTATTGTATAATTACTGCTTGCGTGTAAGATATGTAATGAGCAGTCCTTCTCCGTGCGCAATCGTTTATTCCCTTGGAAAATCTTGGAGCTTTTAAAATTCCCGTATTTGTGAATTTATTGACTTTTGCGACTCATTTTCTTTTCTTATGAGTTTTACAAAATATATGCCCAGAGTGAAAAATGTCTCGTCCTTGGACGCGCTCCATTCCAAGCCCGCCAGAGGAAAATTATGGCACACCACCAAACAACAATTTCACACAGGGGCAGTCAAGTCAACAGGGCAGTGAAACAGCATTTACCCAAGTATGCCGCCTTTATGAACAGAGTCAGCAACAACATCAGGAAATGATGAACCAAGTCATCAATATGGGAAATCACCGTGGACAGCATCAGCAGCAATCCAAGTTGTCTGAGCTACAGAAGACGCGTCCCCCAACATTTTCTCATCTTGACAAACCTCTTGAGGCCGACGGTGGCTTGAGACATGGAAAGGAAATTAATTATTGCACAGTGTTCAGACCATGAGAAAGTACTATATGCACCGCACTATCTCACTGGAGCAGCTGCATCATGGTGGGAAAATTTCCTACACATGCACCTCAACGAAAATGATATAACCTGGGAGGAGTTCAAAGAAGGTTTTAGTAGAGCACATTCCTAAAAGTGTTATGAAGATCAAGAAGAGAGAATTTGATGACCTCAAACAAAGGACCATGACGGTGTCGAGAATACAACAGCCAGTTTACTCTGTTGTCTCGCTTCATGCCAACGAAGAGCGTATGACCGAAAGCAAGAAGATGGAAAAATTCTTGGGCGGCTGGCACCAGCTTAAATGCCAGCTGGTTGTGCACACTTTCCCAGATTTCAAAACACTGGTGGATAAGGCTATTACCCTGGAAAATGAGCGACGCAGCTTGGAAGATTTCCGCAAACGCAAAAGGGACCAGACTACTCTTGTCCGCAACCACCAAAGCAAGACGGAATTTCAGAAAAGTGGGACACACAAACCCACGACGAATATTTCACGCCCAATCAAGAATTTCCATTCAAGGGACAAGGAGTTCACATATCGCCCAGGCATTACTTGCTACGCTTGTGGAGAAGAAGGGCACTATGCCAAGCAGTGTCCCAAGCCAAGGAACTCGACCCCAAAGCCGAAAACGGTGGAAATAATTCAGCGCCCAAGCGAAACAATTTCAACCCCAATAACAACCATAGGAAGGGTCATCTGAACCACGTGACCAGAGAAGAAGCACAAAACGCCCCGGATATCGTACTCGGTATGTTCCCTGTCAACACAATACCTGCCACAGTTTTGTTTGATTCTGGAGCTTCTCACTCATTCATTTCGAAGAGATTTGCTTTACAAAATAATTTTTCGATGCTTCCCTTGGAAAAATCCATGATCATCAAGTCCCCTGGGATTAAGCAAGTGACTCAGAGTTACTGCCAAGGTGTGGTTATTGAGTTTGAAGGATTAAAGTTTCACGCCAACCTTATTGTACTGGAAAATAAAGGACTGGACGTCATCTTAGGGATGGATTGGTTAACCACCAACAAAGGATTTATTGACTGCTTCAACCGGACCGTAATTCTCACCCACCATCACGGGAAGACAATAAAAGTTTCAGCCAAAGAGAGACAGATATCTCGGCAACCGAGGTTGAACAAGGTGGACGTTTCTGAATTAAGCAAAGTTCCAGTAGTATGTGAATTTCCAGACATATTTCCCGAAGAGCTACCAGGCATGCCACCAGACCGAGAGATAGAATTCATCATTGAGCTAGCACTCGGAACCGCTCCCATTTACAAGAAACCATACAGAATGGCACCATTCGAGTTGGTAGAATTGAAGAAGCAAATAAAAGAATTACTGGACAAAGGATATATATGAGCCAGTTCCTCACCTTGGGGTTCACCAATTTTATTTGCCAAGAAAAAGGATGGGACACTGAGATTGTGTATAGACTATCGAGCACTTAACATGGTCACAATCAAGAATAAATACCCAATGCCAAGGATAAATGATTTATTTGATCAGCTCGCTCAGGCCAAGGTCTTCTCAAAAATTGACTTAAGGTCGGGATACCATCAATTAAAAGTACGAACAAAGGATATCCCCAAGACAGCCTTCACCTCCAGATACAGATTATATGAGTTCACGGCAATGCCGTTTGTACTAACAAACACCCCCGCATATTTTGTTCACCTCATGAACAAAGTATTTATGAAGTTTATGGACAATTTTGTTGTGGTATTTATCAACGATATTCTGATATATTCCAAGACACCAGAAGAGCACGCTGAGCATCTCCGAATTGTACTAGGAGAACTCAGGAAACATCAATTGTACGCCAAGTTCAGCAAGTGTGAATTTTGGCTAAGACAGGTAGGCTTTCTGGGCCACGTACTGACCCAAGAAGGTATCGCCGTAGACCCGGAAAAGGTCAAGGCCGTACTTGGCTGAAAACCACCAGCCAGTATGCGGACGTCGAAGTTTCTTGGGAATGGAAGGATACTACCGAAGATTTATTGAAGGATTCTCCACCATAGCAAAGCCAATGACGCAGTTACTCAAAAAGGACAAGACGTTTGAATGGACCGAAGCTTGCGAGAAAAGTTTCCAAGAGCTAAAAAGGAAGTTGAAGACAGCACCAGTATTAATTGTACCCGACATACACAAAAATTTTGAGGTGTGTTGTGACGCATCCCGGAAGGGCCTCGAATGCGTACTGATGCAAGAAGGCAAGGTGGTCGCATATGTCTCCAGACAACTTTGCAAGCACAAAGAAAATTACCCTACTCATGACCTAGAGTTGGCAGCAGTCATCCATGCACTCAAACAGTGGAGACATTTCCTACATGGAAATCATTGTGAAATATACACAGACCATAAGAGCCTAGTGTATATTTTCACACAACCGGAACTAAATTTACGGCAACGACGCTGGTTGGAATTAGTAAAGGATTATGATGTTGGAATCCACTACCATCCAGGAAAAGCAAATGTAGTGGCAGATGCTCTAAGTCGGAACCCTAGCTCGGACAACGACAACCTGACAAACCTGAGACCTGAATTTCGACAAGAGTTTGCTAAACTCAATTTGATGGTGGTCACCGAAGGCAGTTTGTCGAATTTGGAAATACAGCCTATCCTCATAGAAAAGATTAAGGAGGCTCAGCATGGACACCCCAGCATTGAAGGCATAAAACGGAAAGTGAGTTTGGGCAAGGCCTCAGAGTTCATCATAGACGAGCAGGGAATATTGTGGTACGAAGAGAGGCTTTGCGTACCAAATATCAAGGACCTTAAGCAGCAGATTTTAGCTGAAGGCCACACCGCTCTGTATTCAATTCATCCTGGAGGAACAAAAATGTACAAGGATCTTCAGGAAAATTTTTGGTGGCACGGTATGAAAAGGGACATAGCCACGTTCATTGCATGTTGTGACTCTTGTCAACGCATCAAGGCCGAGCACCAGAAGCCGGCCGGACTTTTACAACCAAATAAGATACCCGAGTGGAAATGGGACGAAATTGGAATGGATTTTATTGTTGGACTACCTTGGTCACGACACGGGAATGATGCCATATGGGTCATCACAGATAGACTGACTAAGGTGGCACACTTCATCCCTGTGAAGACAACCCACACCACTCAGAAGCTTGCCAGGCTTTACCTTTCCCGTATCGTTTGCTTGCATGGAGTCCCAAAGACAATAATATCAGACAGAGGCACTCAATTCGTCTCCTGATTTTGGGATCAATTGCAACAAGCTCTGGGAACTCAACTGGCGTTTAGCACCGCATACCACCCCCAGACTGATGGACAAACCGAACGCGTGAACCAAATTCTAGAAGACATGTTGAGGGCATGTGTCCTCACCTATGGAACCAGTTGGGAAGAAAGCTTGCCATACGCAGAGTTCGCATACAACAACAGTTACCAAGCCATCCTACAAATGGCACCATTTGAAGCTCTGTACAGGCGAATATGTCGTACCCCGCTAAATTGGTCAGAAACTGGAGACAGCCATATCTTCGGCCCAGACATGCTCAAGGAGGCTGAAGATAAAGTTAAGATAATTAGGGATCGACTCAAGACAGCTCAAAGTCGACAGAAGAGTTATTACGATCAAAAACATCGGGGGATCAGTTTTGAACCCGGTGAGTTTGTGTACCTACGAGTATCTCCTATGAGGAGCCTGCAACGATTCAAGGTTAAGGGAAAGCTAGCACCAAGATTTATCGGACCCTTCTGTATAGTGGCACGAAGAGGCACAGTAGCCTACCAGCTAGACCTACCCGAAGAATTATCCGATGTCCATGACGTGTTCCACGTCTCGCAGTTGAGGAAGTGCATGAGCAACCCAGAGAAGCAAGTATCTCATGAAGACATTGCCGTGCAACCAGACCTCACTTATCGGGAATGTCCAATAAAAATATTGGAGGAGTCTGAGAGGAGGACCCGACAGAAAACCATCAAATTTTTCAGAGTTCAGTGGAGCAATCACACCGAGAATGAAGCAACTTGGGAAAGACAGGATTTTCTTCGGACAGAGCACCCACACTTATTTGAGGATCAGCTGAAATCTCGGGGACGAGATTTTTCCTAAGGGGGTAGGTGTTGTGACACTCCAAATTTTTAATTTTTGTTTGCAACAAAAACTTTGTTTGTTTTGAAGAAGGTCATTTAAAACCTTCCTAAAACCCCTCTCTCTCAAAACTTTTCCCCATGGCAAGGATTTCATTTCTCTTGTACCTTCTTCAACCCTGGTGTTTGGTTATTAAAAACCTTTATTCTGAGTTCCCCATCTCAAAAATATTTTTGGAATTTATTTTCTTTAAAAAAAAGGAAGAAACCCTATGGGTTTTGGGGCTTCTTTTGTCTTGAAACCATCCATGGTTTTTACCATGCCTCATGTGGTAAATCCTCCCAAAACCCCTCCCTACACTTTGGGGCAACCCAAACATTCTGTCCAAACAAGTTCAATCCATTTTTGGATTTTAATTCATTTATTTTACTCCCCAAAACAATTCTGTCTTTTATTCTAAGCCTAGATGATTTACAAAGGAAGTACCAGTTTTCCTTTGAGTTTTGATCTCAAACCAACTCCCCTGGATAGTCCTTAGCACCCCCAACCTAGATCCATCAAGATCCACTCTTCCTCTTTTCAAAATTTTCAAGTTTCAACCTCTGCAAGTCTGGACCAGATTTATCATTTTTGGTGAAATTCATATTTTCCTTTCTCCAAAAATTCCACCAAAATTCAGGCAGTCCCCAGGTGCTTTGAGAGGCCAGCACACCAAAGATCAGCCCCAGATAAAATTTTCTCATCCTTGTATCATTTCATCAAACACTTGGCCGGCACTGTTCCTATACACTTTCAGTAAAATTCAGAAGTTCAGAGCTATCTTCTGTGTCGTTTTTCATCAGTGGCTTGTCATCGATCACCCGTGCACTCTGCCGCGTTGCGCGCGGCCCCTTCTCCTTGACCAGAGCACCGCACGCCCTCTTGGATGGACGCAGGTGTCGGTGGCAGCGAGCATCGCCAACGCCGGCAGCTTCTGCGGTGGCAGAGCCACCCGTGGCGGCCAATGGAGCCAATGCCGGCTCGCTACGCCGTTCTGCGCCGCCCAACGCTTCCTAGCCCTCCGCGTGGCTTCATGCATGCCAGTGCACACCGCAGCACCGTCGCCGTGGCCCAGCAAGCACAGGGCGCGCCCTCTGCCACCGACGGGCCCGCGCCGCCCCGTTCTTCCGAAACCACCAAGCGCGCCCAATCCCGCCAAGGTTAGATGCTAAATGGAGCCCGTGGACCTCCACGTCGATGCTCAACCCCCTAATCTCCCCGACCAAGCACTGCGCCGCCGTAACCATCGCCGGAGATCCCCGTTCACGGCCACCGCCTCGGATCGCCTATATAAAGAGGTCCCGAGCTCGTTTTCGAGCACGCACCACCACCGCACCCCACTAGTACCCCGCCAAGCCACTAGGAGGACCTCGAGGAGGTCTCCTCCCCCAACTCCGGCCGCCCCGATCCGCCTCGGCCACCAGCTCGAATCACTTCGATGAGGCCATCCCCGCCGCCCAAATCTCGCCAGTAGCTTCCTCGGGAACCCAGTGATCTAACCCCGGCTTCAATTTGACCTCCGCAGCCCCTCCCCGACGAGATCCAACTCCACTCGAGCCGTCGTCCGCCGGAGCAAGGACCGCCATCGACGTGGTGCTCGCCGACAACCACCACCACCACCCACCGATGCGGAAGGACACCCTGAGCACGTAGGTACTCTCTGATCCTCCCAACTCGTCGTGGATCGCCGCCGGCGACCACCGCAGCTCTCGGGCGCCGACGAGCTCTGTCCCTCCCCGTTTAAAAATTTCAAACCTGATGGGTGGGACCCATCGTCAGTGTTTTCTTTTTATTCGAATCATTTTCTGAAAACGCCTTCGGGCAGAGTACGTTTTCCTTTGCAGCTGATGGCTTTTTCGCCGAAGCGTTTTCTGTTTTTATAAGTTAGCCCCTGGAAACTTTCTGTTTCATTACAAATGAGTCCCTAGATTAAAACCTTTATAACTTTTGAACAGAAACTGATTTTTGATTGATTATTTTTCTGCCATCTTTATTTTTCTGTCTAGTTTTTTGTCATATTTATTTGAAAAATATTTGGAACAATTTTCTGTGCACCCACGGTATTTACGTTAAGTACGTATTATCTTATACCGTAGATACCGGAGGAGGTGACGGAACCGCGAACTTCGCCAAGCTAGACTCCGACTACTCTGAACCAGGCAAGCATGTTTGTACTTTTGATATGATGAGTGTTCGTCGCATGTTTGCATTAAGTAGTTTCCTGGCATGTTTATGAGCATCTCGGTGAATGTTATATTACATGCAAAGTTGAGGCAAGTGAGTTTCGAAAATCCATAAGTTGTTGGATATGAGTTTGCATGGCCATGTGATGGCATGAGAATGGGTAAGATGGCAGTGTTGTAGCATGCCAGTCTTATGCCAGACTATTTGACTCCAGTGTCAACACGAGTCATGTCCGTTTCCATCCGTTTCCCTTCCTGTACTACCACATGTTTTCCGCAAGGGATATGGCTTAGTAAGTTGCAAACCGCTTTCCCGGTACACACCAAATAGAGAGGCCGGGATGAGGGTTCCATGGCCCTAGATTAAAGCCCGTCATCCGGTCAGGGGCATGGGTGTTTCGGTTGGGACGAGAGGGGGCACCCTTAGAGCTGCGTATATAAATTTGATCCCATGCTATTCGAGGTTGTGATCTCCCCGTCTTAAAGTTTTTCTTGTACGTTGTCTAGGGTGATTCCTGGCATCGTGAGGTGGGATGGTGTGTACTGGTTAGATGTGTTTCTACCGAAATACCGTAAACGGAACTAGTCCTCGTGACTACGGAAATCGTTGGCTGTGGATAATTACTACAAACTCTGCAGAGTCAAAAATCCTTTGAAACAATCTTATCCATGTCTGAGTACTATGTTCAACTCATCTTATCAGTATCAGTCTCAGTGACAAAACTCCGGTAAATTACATGAGTGCTAAGTCCGGTTAAAAATGTTTATTCCTGTGGATGGACTACCCGTTTATTATTATGTGTTGAATATTTCCTATGAGTATTATATCTTGTGAATTTATCAGATATGAGTTATAAGCCCTTTCTGCGATGTCGCTCAGACGTCCGACTGTGGCACGCTTGTTATTTACTTTCGATATAAGCCCTTTCTCCGATGTCGCTCAGACGTCCGACTGTGGCACGTATGTCATTTACTTTCAATATAAGCCCTTTATGTGGTGTCGCTTAGACGCCCGACTGCGACATGATAATTTATTTTGTTTACCCTTCGAGGCGTCGCTCCAGACACCCGATCGGCTTTTAGTTATTTTGTTGGGATTTCGTGAAGACTAACGCCCGACTTTATTTTTACTTATCATGTTGTGCAAGTAATCATTATTTGAATGTGCATTGTTAATTGTTCATGACGCATTCATGCATACATTTATTATATCTTATGTCCGAACTATCTTGCGAGTAGTTTCAAAGTACTCACCTGGCTTGTTGATTTGCCAGATGTTGATGAAGGCGATCTCATGGATGAAGAGTTCGATAGCGAGTCCAACGCCTAGAGGAGTCCTGCGGTCTCGTGCGATCTTGGATTTGGTCATCAGATATATCCGCTTCCGCTACCCGAATAAATTCATCGAGCCTCACCTCGACGCTCGATGAGCTGCTAGTTTAGGAGTCATGTTATCCACTCCACTGTGATATATCCACCACCACTTTTATCGCGAGTCAGTAGCATGCCACCATGCCCTTACGTCATGACTGCTCTTATGTACAATATTGGTGTGTTGTAATAATTTGTTGAGCAGCCTCAACTCAACCCTGTAATATATTTTATGCTACTGGCCTTCTGCATCAAGTATTTGTCTACCAGTAAGGATAATTCTTCTTATACTGGGGCCTAAAGATCGTTTTCTCAATAAGTATTTTGTTGAAAATCCGGTCGTGACATTGGTTTAGCCTCTCATTATATCACTTGGGGGATTGGTCGTATCCGAACCATAGCTACACCTTTTGATAGGCGTAATGCCATAGCATCACTTGGGGGCTTGGTCCTATCCGAACCATAGCTACACCTCTTGATCGGCGAAATGCCACAGCATCACTTGGGGGCTTGGTCGTATCTGAACCATAGCTACACCTCTTGATCAGCGCAATGCCACAACATCACTTGGGGGCTTGGTCGAATCCGTACCATAGATACACCTCTTGATCGGCGTAATACCACATCATCATTTGGGGGCCTGATCGAACCCGAACCATAGCTACACCTTCTTGGGGGCTTGGTCGTGTCCGAACCATGGTTACGCCTCTTGATCGGCTCAAAGCCTTGCCTACAATGGTTTTTATTTGCCTTTGTTTGGGTTCTGTTCTCTTTTTGCTAAAGATTTTTTGTTGCTTTTTAGACCGGCGTTAAACAACTCGGTCCGACTGTCGATTACAAATTGACGGTACATGATCAAATCATAGTTTGGAGACTATTTGCCCGGTCTGATTTTCAATTAAAATTTTATTACGGAGTAAACCAGTGTTTATCATAACCCGAAACGGTGTAAACCGACCTTATATCAACAGGAGTGTTTTTCTCCTAAAAAGATTTGGGTTATAAGCCCCGCTACAAGGTTGGCCAGCCAACATCATGCATAAAAGTTGCAGGTATTATATATTTCCATTTTGGTTATATTTCACAACCTAAGTTATCATCTTTGGTTATATATATATATAGGTATCATGACCCGCCCGACGGTAAACCGCCAGGGCACTTTAAGCTTCTTGTCTGCAGAAACAGCTTGGACAAATGAATATGTAGATCATATCTTATGTATGACGAATCAAGCTGGTATCAATTGCAGAAAAGTATGCGCGAAGGCATATCAGAACAAATATTTTAACTAAGCCTATTACAAGGCTTTCCAGTGCTCAACATGATCATTGTTCTCTCCAAATACATGTCGCAGCATGTAGAAGACTAAACTGGCCTCCGGTTCATAATTGGTCACCAGCTTGGCCTGACGGTTGCAGGTCATCTCGCGCTGGTTCAGCTTCTTCTTCTCTACCCAGTGGCTGGAAATCAACAGTTGCCCAGTCGATCCCAGTTAGGGCTTGGAATACAGCTTCATCACTTATCAGCGTCGACGGTTCAATGTCAGGGGCATAAGTGTGCTTACGGATTGGCGGGATGAGATTCTCAGCTTCGGGGATTGGTGCAGCAACCCGCTTGTTCTTGTCATCATAGTTTGCTTGATAGTATGACATGTCCGCTTCTTCAACTAGTTGACAAGCCAATGGGCGTACCTCCCGGTTTATGAACTGGAGATCATCTTCGCCAAATTCTGTCCCGTCTTCCTTCAAACTGGGATAACCTTGGGCCGCTTCAATTGTATCAAAGTTAGGTACCCATGCCTTTGCCCGGGTCAGTGCAGCCAAAGCGCCCGTCCTAGCGGCAGACCTTTTCAGTTCGTCAACCCGGGCAGGTAGCATGGATAACCTTTCTAAGGTATCTTTAATCAAGGTGGGAGGAGGATTGTTGTGAGAAGCAGTATAGATGATATGTTGCGCGCCGGTATAAAGCTGCTCTATCAGAGTATAGGCTGCTTTTAACTTCTTCTGAATGTCAGATCCCAAGTGGCCAATACGAGTTCCTATATCATTGCCTTAGTAAACCGGCAGATACATGAAAGAATATGGTCAAATCGGGAGTTACAGATGCTTACCAAACACGGCTCTGGTCATGGCATGAACCTGCCGCTTTATGCTGGTCAGTTCATCAACCACCGGTTTAAGAGCAGCTTCTGCTTTCTTAGCCCTTTTGATCAAATCGGACTTTTCACTTTCCCAATCCGACCGTTCCTTGTTGAAGCCTTCTTTCAGTTTCTCCATCGCGCCTAGAGCGCTGGTCAACTCTGCCTTCGCCTTGGAGGTTTCATCTTGTTGCAATTTAAGGTTTTCTTGAAGATCAACGGTTTGGCTCTCTTTTTTGCTCAGCTCAGCCTACAAAGAGACAAATCATCCGTCGTAACAAGAACACTTGAAGTACCAAGCCCATAACAAGTTATGCCCTTGGCACCTGGGGGCAATGCATATTTGCTCTGTCAGACAATTTTTTCGAAGTCCCAAAGCATAATACAAGTATTAAGCTTGGCACTTGGGGGCTAATGTGTATTTGCTCGTAACTTGCTAAAAAGGGAATTCTTCTATAAAGTCCCGCTTCATCTCTATACAATTAAACCGGCCTTTGGAGGCTACATTGGTGAAGTTAAAATGCATTGTTGCAAGCTCGAGATTGCTATTAAAGTCCCGGTTTAAGTTGCTATCTTAAACCGTCACTTGGGGGCTACTACAGTTGATAAACTGCAAAAACAATACAGAAAGAGAAGCATGCATAAAGTTACCTCATATTTTTCCTTCATCATATTGACCAGACCGGCTTCATAGTCACGGCTGGTGAACAGACGGTTCAAATAGCTGGAATGAAGGTCTTGAGCGTTCAGATGGGTGTAGGTGGACAGATCGGCATTCCATTTGCCTTTGCCGATTGCAGAAAATTCCTCCTTGGCGGTATGCTTCGACAAAGCGACAGGATTCCCTGGATCCGTATAGCCAATGCCAGTAGTCAGAACATCATCATCCTTCTCTGCAGCAGCTCGTACTGGGGTCCCCGGTTTGTTGATATTCTTTGCTGGACTTGCCAGTTTGCCAGTACGGAGAGAACTGGTCGGTTCGTCAGCATGGCATGTGGTATCAATTTCTGTCGGTTCAGCAACAAAATCATAGTCTTGAGGCGGTGGGTCATTTAGCACATCATCAAGGTTGGCTTCTACAGGATCTGGAGTTTTCTCCGGTTCAGCAGCTATATCTTCTTCTGTCGGTTTGTTCAGGTGAGCTTTCTTGCTTGGTCTGGGCTTAGCACTGACGAAGTAAAACATGAAGGTCAGTATAGCATATAAAATGCATATCAAGAATAAAGCAAGTGAACAGCTTACCCAATAACTGTTTTGAGCGGTGGAAGTTTGGTGGTTGATGACTCGCAAGAGGATGAATGAGAAGTGCCCTGATAATTGGAATCAGACGGATTAAGAGGTTGACGAAAACAACCTACTTTGGGGCATGACATGTCAAGGGAATTAGAGACCTCTGATCGGCGTTTCCAAAACAGACTGTTCGGTAAACCGGCGGAGGTAACTACCTGGCCGCTATGCCGGGTTGTGCGGCGAGCCTCATGTTGTTGTGTCTTCACAAGAAAGTTTGGATCCAAATAAGAAAGAGGATGTGAAAATTTAATTTTCCGGTTTGCTCGACGGATTTTTAGTGAAGGCAAAGAGTTTGAATCGAAGGAAAGAATGATTGCCTCTACAGCATCGGCGTGACTGACTTCAGCGTCATCCGAGCAATAATCATCATCAATAAGTCGCATGAAAAATGAACCAAGTGAGTCAAGTTCTACCTCAAAATCCGAGTTACCCACATCATCATCAGCCGGTGGATTGGAGGATGCAGTGGTTCTCTTCCGGTTGGCAGGTCTTTTCACAGCTTTGGTCTTTTGGCGGGTTGGCTTCACCGGTTTTTCTTGCGGAGGTTTCTTGTTCCAGAACGGATCATCGCCCTGCCAAAAAGTCATCACATTTTCATAACATATCAGGACAGAAGCAATTTTAGATAAAACAGATAATATGATTCTTACAGCTGGCGGTTTGTTGATGGTGCAGAAAGGTGGTAGTCCGGTTTGAGCACAGGTAGCCTCCGGTTCGTTCAGCATCTTTTTTACAGCCTCAGTGACTTCGTCATCTGTAATCTGAATATCAATGTGCTGCTGAGCATCATTCAATTCCCATGTGTACTCACACATCAAACGGGGGCGTTGGCTCAAGGGAAAAACGCTCCAGCTTATCCAGCAGCGTGCAAAATCAACTCCTGTCAAACCGTTGGCCATAAAGGCCCTAAGCTTGGATAGTTGAGGAGCATATTTGATTCTTTCTTTAGCAGTCAGCCTTTGAGGAAAAGGGCGTGTGTTGCTCAGACCTTCAGGACGGTAACCCGGCAAGGGGTTTTCATTAGCTGGAGACTTATCCTTGCAGTAAAACCAGGTCTAGTTCCACTCTTTGGGGTGACTGTGGAGATTGGCGTGAGGAAAGGTGACTTCTTTTCTTTTCTGAATCGCCATCCCTCCCAGTTCTGTGTTAGGCCCATCTTTGAATTCTGTGCGGCGGTTCAGATGAAAGCAATCCCTGAATAGCTCTACTGAAGGTTCCTCTTGAAGGTAAACCTCACAAAACACCTGAAAGTGGCAGATGTTGGTTACAGAGTTAGGGCCGATGTCTTGTGGGCGTAGTTGAAAGTTGGCCAGTACATCTCGGAAGAATTTTGAACCGGGAGGGTTGAAACCCCGGCTTAGGTGATCAGCAAAAACAAAAACTTCTCCGTCTTTGGGAGTAGGAGGACATTCCGGGCCAGGGACCCTCCAGTGAATGACATATTTCTTGCTTAAAGCGCCCATTTTGACAAGGTTGTCTAATTGTTCCTCTGTTACTCGAGAAGGGACCCAATTGCATTCATACACTTGTTTGGCCATGGCAATGAAGATCTACAATATAATGCTTTCCGGTTTAAGATTTACATTGGACAGCTATACAGTGATACAAGATGTAAGTATATTGCTAAACCAGAGTCAGCTATTTACAAACCGGAGTTTAACAGTGAAACAGTGCACTAGTGAAGGTGATAAGTAGAAATACATGGCGGTTCAACAAGGGGACTAATGGTATATACCAGGTTGTCATTTTTTCTACAAAGTTAAACCGCCTAGTCTAAAACATTGAAGAGTCAAGACTACAGATGTATAAGTGAAGGAAAACAGATTTCCCAAGTTGGTATTACAATTTTGGATCGGCGGCATATCAGAAAAGGAAAATATATTCAGACCTAAGGAGTGGTGCCGAAACAATGGAGGAAGGTTCAGATGGAATCTTCTATCTTAGCAAGGCGCATTAGATGGGAAAAAAGAGCTACGATTATCATTGAACAGGATAATTATCAAGGTCTGGATCAAAACCCTATTATGCAAGCAATGGACACTGACGAACACCAAAGAACATCGACGAACACCGAAACCCTAGAACAGATTTATGGCGGAAAGAGCAGAGAGCTTACCAGTGCTGATGAAGAAGCGGAGAGGCGCCGCAGTTTTCTGGTGCGTTCAGGGTGATGCAGCGGCCAGAGTCAAAGCAGAGGCGACGGTCAACGATGGCGGCGGAGCTCCAAGGGCTGAGCGGCGCAAGGAAGACGATGACGCAAAGAGGCACGAGGGGAAAGGTGAAAATGACCCCTCGGCCCTATTTATGAAGGCAAGGGATAAGTGTCAGGCACGAAAATCGAGGAGCCAGAAATTTGGAAGGCAGAGTTGTCGCCTCGATTGTCGGAGACCAATTAATTAAGACATGTCATACACAATTTTTATAACAGATGACGTCACGATGGTTTACCATGATTTGGGAAGATGACGTCACGGTAGTTTACAAAATTATGTGAAAATGTTGAAGACGAAGTTTTCTTGAGGACTGACATGAACCAGTTCAAATCAGTCTGGGGCCTAATGTTGGGGATATTACTCTTTCGGCGAAACCGCCAGAGGGGCCGGATTAACTTGAAGCCCATGAAGACAGACGGTGACGCTGAGTAAAGGCCCAAGGCCCAGAACCGGTTTAAGGCCTGTAGCTATAAACCGGCATTGATATGTAACTTGCATTGTAAGGTAGAAAGAGCGGAGACCGAGCCAGACACGTTTATGAGCCGGCCTCGGGACTCTGTAAACCTACGGGCGTCAACCCATGTATATAAGGGGACGACCCGGCGGCGGTTCAAGACGACAGACAACAACTCGAGACTTAGGAAAAGCGTATTCGCTCCCTGGTCATCGAAACCCCATCAATTCCATCACAACTAGACGTAGGCTTTTACCTTCATCGTAAGGGGCCGAACTATTATAAAACTCTCTTGCGTCCCTTGTCCGCTTTAACCCCTTTAAGCTAACCCGTAGCGATGTCTCCACGACTAAGTCCTTTCATGAGGACATCTGCCATGACAAAACCACGACAGCGTCGCTGTCTATCATAGGGGTGTGGGGCGCAGGAGCTGCTTGCGCCCGATCTGGAGGTCGGCGGGGCTTGAATGGATGGCCGGGGGGGTGCCAAGCACGGCGGTGCGGTGAGGTCGAGGGAGGCGAGGCGGGGAGGAATCTTGGGCCGGTGGTCGCTGGCGTTTCGAGGAAGATCGTCAACACTGACTGGCTGGAGGTAGATGAAGGCGATCTGCCCGTTCTTTGTACATCGGACGGTGCAGAAAAAATGGACTGACCTATCTGCTTTCATTCGACTGTTATTTTCATATAATCTTGTAGTACTTTAGTGTGCCATGCATGTTGTAGAGTTATCATATGTCTCCTGTCATTTATTTTCTCACCGACCTGCTATCTGCTACCTTTACACTGTACTAATTGTGCACACACTTCACCCATACTCACACTATTGTTTTTTATGCATGGGTATTTCAGACTCGACGCAAAGTGTTGATGAATGCAGAAAAGAAAAGACAGAAGTCGCTCGGTGTAATTCAAGATAAGCACTAAGCGTGTCAGCGCTCTAATGGGTGCAATGTCGTGATTGGAGATAGTAAACTTAGCTCTGCAGCTTGATGATCTCAATTGCCACACACAACCATCCTGTGCTTGCTTTAACTTTGCGTCAAATGTGGTTTCATGTTGCATATGGTGTCTAGCTTGTATTGCTTCCAATTTGGTTAAATTGCATCCCTTACTTGACACATTATACCTTTGATAATGACATGCCTTCCTATTTTTGATACATACTACATATGTCTATTAACCATGTTCAGACATCAAACTAATGCTCTTTTGTATCCTCGTCAATCACTTATGATGAGACAGTCACCGAGTGGGTTATTGTGAGACGCCCTACTGCTTAAAGAGTGTAGTGTCATCCTCCCACATGATTCTCAAGAAACAACAAGGCTAAATGAAGATAGTCAACGTAGCTCTCTAGTTGATCACCGCAATTCCCCACACCACCATCGTAGGTGCTTGCTCTTACTTGGCGATGTGATATGTGGTTGCATGTTGCATATGGTGTCTACCTTGTAATGCTTCTAATTAGGGTAAATTGCACCTTTAGTTAACACATTATACCCGTGAATATGACATGCCTTCCTATTTTTGGTACATACTACGCCTTTCTATTAACCATGTTCTTACATCAAACTACTTTTCTTGTGTATCCCTCATCAATGCTCCTAATTTGTTAAATTGCATCTCCTTAGCTTACACATTATACATGTGAATATGACACGCCTTCCTGTTTTTGGTACATACTACATCTGCCTATCACACCATGTTCTTACATCAAACTATTGTTCTTGTGTATCCTGCGTCTATCGCTTATGATGAGACAGTCACGCGCGTGGGTTAATATGATACACAATACTCTTATAAAGAATGCAATTTCATCCTCTCCACATGATTCTCAAGAAACAGCAAGCCTAAATGAAGATCTTGAACGTAGCTCTGTACCTGAAGACCTCACTTCCCATACACCACCATCACAGGTGCTTGCTCTAACTTTGCAGTGTGATATGTGGTTGCATGGTGCATACGGTGTCTAGCTTGTAATGCTTCTAATTAGGGTAAGTTGCATCTGCTTAGTTTACACACTATACCTGTGAATATGACATGCCTTCCTATTTTTGGTACACACTACATCTATGTGTTAACCTTGTTCTTACATGAAACTACCTCTCTTCTGTATCCTGCTTCAATCACTTACGATGAGTCACCTTTATTCGTTGCATATTGTATATTATTTCTAGCCTGTTGCCATGTATTGCTTCTAATTTGGTCAAATACATTTGTTAGGGCACCCTTTTAATTTGGCAGAGTGATATTGGTTTCATCTTTCATATGGTTTCTAGCTTGCATCGATTCTAACAAGTTCAAGCACCTTGTGCTTAGTTTACACTTTATACATCATACATGTCAATATGTCACGCCGTCCTATTTCATACATATTCCATCCTCCTATCATGCGGCTGCCTTACATGAAAGTAGTGTTCGTCAGTATCATGCATCAATGAGTTCTGAAGAGCAAATTTTATTCCTTTTTCTTGTGGGTTTGACTTGACAAGGCAAAATCAAGAAATAGGAAGGAAAAGAGTAAGGAAGGCGATGATGGTGGTCCTCTGCAGCAACGTAAACGGAGCATCTGTGCCGATTCTCCTTGTATTGATAGTGCATTACAAGGTCCAAGTCTCCGCTCCCCTACTCCACCATCCAAGGTGCTTGCTCTAACTTGGCAGTGTGATATCTGGTTGCATGTTGCATATGGTGTCTAGCTCGTATTGCTCCTAATTAGTGTAAACTGCATCTGCTTAGCTTACACATGATACATGTGAATATGACACGCTTTCCTGTTTTTGGTACATACTATATCTGTTTATCACACCATGTTCTTACATGAAACTACTCTTCTTGTGTATCCTACATCAGTCACTTATGATGGGACACCTTTAAGTTGGCAGTGTGATATTGGTTTGCGTCTTGAATATGATTTCTAGCATGTATTGCTTCTAGTTTGATGAACGCCACCTATGACGAGACAGTTTTAACTTGGCAGAGTGATATTGATTGCACCTTCCATATGGTGTCTTGCAGTGTTTCTAATTTGTTGAAGTGCCTTCTGCTTAGTTACCACATCATAGGTGTGAATATGTCAAGACGTCCATTTTTTCGTACGTATTCCATCCTCGTATCATGACTTTGCCTTTCATCAGAGTAGTGTTCATCAGTATCATGCATGAATGAGTTCTGAAGAGCGAATGATATTCCTTTTTCTTGTCGGTATGACCTCACAATGCAAAATCAATAAAGCTGAAGGAAATTGGCAAGGCATTGGATGATGGTGGTCCTTCCGAGCAACTGAAACGGAGGTTCTCTACATATTCTACTCCGCCATCCTCCCAACAAGATTCGCAAGACAACGCAAGGCTAGACAGTCAATGTAGCTGTGTAGATGATGAGCACATCTCCCCTACTCCACCATCACAGGTGCTTGCTCTAACTTGGCACTATTATATGTGGTTGCATGTTGCGTATGATGTCTAGCTTGTATTGTTTCTAACTTTGTTGAATTGCATCTGCTTACTTTACACATAATGCCTATGAATATGACATGTGTTCCTGTTTCTACATCAGACTACTATTCTTGCATATCCCGCATTAGTCACTTATGATAAGGCACCTTTAAGTCGCCACTGTGATATTGGTTCTGTCTTGCATATGATTTCTAGCATCTACTGCTTCTAATTTGTTGAAACGTCGTACAGTTTGAACTTGGCAGAGTGATATTGGTTGCATCTTTCATATGGTGTCTAGCTTGCAGTGCTTCTAATTTGTTGAAATGCCTTCTGCTTAGTTACCACATCATAGGTGTGAATATGTCACACCATCCTATTTTTCATACATATTCCATCCTCGCATCATGTGTTTGCCTTTCATCCGAGTAGTGTTCGTCAGTATCATGCATGAATGAGTTCTGAAGAGCGAATTTTATTCCTTTTTCTTATCGGTTTGACTTCACAATGAAAAATCATTACAGCTGAAGGAAATTAGTCCGGCAGTGGATGATGGTGGTCCTTCGGGGAAACTCAAACAGGGGGTCTCTCCAGATTCTACTCCGCCATCCTCCCAACAATATTCGCAAGACAACATAAGGCTGGACAATCAACGTAGCTGTGTAGATGATGAGCACATCTCCCCTACTCCACCATCACAGGTGCTTTCTCTAACTTGACACTATTATATGTGGTTGCATGTTGCGTATGATGTCTAGCTTGTATTGCTTCTAACTTGAATTGCATCTTCTTACTTTACACATAATGCCTGTGAATATGACACGTGTTCCTGTTTCTAGAACATATGTGTACATGATGAGCACATCTCCCCTACTTCACCATCACAGGTGCTTGCTCTTACTTGGAACTGTTATATGTGGTTGCGTTTTCCGTATGATGTCTAGTTTGTATTGCTTCTGATTATGTTGAATTGCATCTGCGTAGCTTACAACTTATACCTGCAACGATCACTTACCCATAAGACACATTTAACTTGGGACTGTGATGTAGGTTGCATCTTGCATTGTATTCTAGCTTGTACTGCTTCTAATTTCTTGAAATGGCACTTACGACGAGACACTTTTTACCTGATAGAGTGATATTAGTTGCATGTTCATATGGTGCCTAGCTTTCATTTCTTCTAATTTTGTTGAAATGCCTTCCGCTTACTATTTTTTCATACATACTCCATCCTCCTATCGTATGTGTGAATATGAAACGCTGTCTTTTTTTATATATATTCCATCCTCCTATCATGCGCTTGCCTTACATCAAAGTAGTGTTCGTCTGTATCATGCATCAACCAGTTATGCAGAGCTAATTTTATTCATCTTCTTGTGGTTTTGACTTCATAAGGCAATATCAGAAAATAGGAAGGAAAAGAGTAAGTTAGGGGATGTTGGTGGTCCTCCGCACCGACGCAAACAGAGACTCTCTAGATTTGCCACTTCTACTGCTAATGAAGTTGAAGTCCCAAGTCTACATGATGAGTTCATCTCCTGTACTCCACCATCGCAGGTGCTTGCTCTAAGTTGACAGTGTGATAATTGGTTTCATGTTGCATATGTTGTCTAGCCTGTATTTCTTCTATTTTGATTAAATTGCACCTGCTGAGTTTATACGTTATACATGTGCATATGACATGGCTTTCTGTGTCTAGAATACAATGCATCTATCTATCATACCATGTTCTTACATCAAAGTACTGTTGTTGTGTATCCCGCATCAGTCACTCATGATTGGACGCTTTTAACATGGCAGTTTGATAGTGGTTGCATCTTGCATTGATTTCTACGTTGTACTGCTTCTAATTTTTCGAATTGCCACTTATGACAAGACACTTTTAACTTGGCAGAGTAATATTGGTTGCATCTTTCATATGGTGTCTAGCTTGCATTACTTCTATTTTCTTGAAAACCCTTCGCTTAGTTTGCACATCGTAGCTGTGAATATGTCATGTCGTCTGTTTTTCTTACATATTCCATCCTCATACGGTTGTCTTACATCAAAGTATTGCTTGTCTCAGATCATGCATCAATGAGTTCGAAGAGTGATTTTATTCTTTTGTGTTGTGGGTACAACTTGACATGGCAAAGTCAAAAAGAGCAAGGAAAATAATATAGTAGGGAGTCTTGTTACTCGTCGGGTGAAACGGAAAAGGTTCTACCGTCGAGATTCTGCTGGTACTTATAGTGCAATAGAAGGTCCAAGTCCACCGCTAAATCTACAAACACAAGATCACCTGCTCCACCAGCTGCAGATCCGCTTCAACTATACCACATCTCAACCAGTTACTCGCTCGCTTGCTCGAACGGCGATTCAAGCTGCCTTCACACCTAACACTACTTCAAGCACTGGCGACACAACAGACTTGGCAAGATCAGATGAACCTCATGAGCATCAACACCAAGACGATACCGACCGAGTCAAGTTGCGCTTGCATGCTCCTTTATATGTACTCTCACCTTTGATGTACACTAACACTTTCCATATTCGTTGTTGAACTAGCACCACGGCGCAAGCGAAAGCAGACATCGTGGATAATGCTTGATGATTAACAAAATCTAAAGGAGGAAGAATGGAGATCCATTTTGAGGCAGGTTTAAAAGGCCACGTGATGCTCTGAGTCAGCCAAGTTAGTATCGAGGCGATCGTTGCTTGTTAGGTGTCATGCACGTATCCTCTCAACGTGGATCCAGTACAGGAATGAGAAAGACAATACCCAGTTTAACACCTTCCTTGATCATTTATCCGTAAGTAATGTTATTCATCGCAATTAGTAATATTGTCTGGCTCTGTCCCATACTTTCTAGCTTCCTCCTAATAAGATTCACATTCTTTTTTCAACAGATGAGGTTCAAGTTGGATTCGAAAGATGATGCAACTAAACAAGCACGCACTCATGTTTTTCAGTCTGCTCTGCGACAGTATAGCTACCACCTTAGAAAATCTCACTTTGAAGGCAAGGCTAGCAATGAAATCGCCCAAACATCTCCAGTGGAATATATTACGGATGAAGACTGGACAGCCCTTGTTAAACACTGGTCTGCTCCAAAGTATCAGGTAGGCTATATGTATTTGATCGGACCACATATTGAACTTGTATTTATGTATGTGCCTTACAAGTGTATCTTCTTCTAGGCTAACTGTTTGAAGAACAAAACCAACCGTTCTAAAGTGAAATTCCAACAGACAACAGGATCTCGTAGCTATATTGCACACTGCGAGCTTCTTGTAAATAGCTGCTACTTCCTTCTTTTTTTGTGTCATATTATCATATCTATATTGACTTGTTCCAAATACAGAGGAAAGCCCGTGCGGACCAAAAAGAACCTGAACCGAATGCAATGCAAATCTTCAAGGATTGCCACACCAGCAAGATGAAGGGCATGAGCACACCAGTTCAAGCCGCTGTTGTAAGTCCTTACTCCTCCTGCCTTGAACTGATTGGAATTGTGATGTGTTCATTTAACTACTTGGTTTGCAGCCAATGTCAGTTACTCTGTTCACTTTTATTCACAGTTGTCTTAACGTATCATTTTTACCTTACATGGTTTAAAAGAGATGAAGGATATTCTTTTGGTCTTGATCTGTAATCTAGTTGTTATGTTCATGTGCGCACACAATGATAAAATAGCATGTTTGTTTTATATCTGTTTGCCCATGATATGAATGATGTCATACTATGTTCATCCTACGTTAAACCATGTCTCTTTATCCTTAGATGTCAACGAATGTGAGGAAATAGACAATACAGTAGGCATCTACATGACATATGTTTCAAAAGTGATTTTATTATGTAGTTGGCACTACAATACATGCTAATGTATTACAGTAGTTCACCAAAATAAGTTATGTATAAACGTTTAACCTACTTTGTTTGTTTTTATCTCATTAGTAACTTATCTGGTACACTAATCTACAAGTTCAAACTTTCAGGAAGCTATGGAACAAATGATTGAATAGCCACAACCACCTGAAGGTGACGAGGCTACTACAGGCACCATGTCACCTCTTGCTGCAGTGCGTCATTATCTCTCCACTAACAAAGCAAAAAGCACCTTCTGCGTAATTCGGGTTGGTTGTCAAGGTAACCTCGCCCAAATCGCCATCTTGAACAAAATCTTCCTGCTAGACAGAGTGATATATCATGCTCGGACACAAGTCCAATCCCTAATGGACGTTGTTTGGAAACAAGAATAGTGGTTGAGAAATGTCGTCAAGATATGAATGGTTTTGAAACCAGACTATCAGACATTCGCTTCGTTGTTCAAGAGCAATGGCGGAAAAAGGTGGAGATCATGCTTTGCTCCATCAGATTCTACACTGAAACATTAGCACTCAGGTCAAATGATTTGTGCTTCTATACATCCGATGGTGCTTTTATCCGGAAGGATCAGTAAACTTTATGCCAACATGCCTTTTGTTGTATGGTTGGAATTTATTTTGTTGTGATACAACATTTATGATGCTGCCTCGTGCTGCAGTAATTACTGACGCTATTTTTGTATAGTGTAGGTTTATCTTAGTAATGTATTCGGCCGAAAGCTTCAGAGGAGCCCAACATGCCAACATTCGTCGGGCCCATTCCAATTGGGCTAAAACGATTCTGGGCGAAATTGGCATGTAGCCCACTAAAAATATCTGGGCCTAAATCAGCATAAGCTTTCATATTTTTCGGTAGGCTGTGCCCATAGTGGGCCTTTAATCCTAAACATAATTTGGGCCCTCAAGAAAATAGGCCATTTACAGTGTAAATATCTCGAGCCCATAAAAACATGGGCCTTTAATAGACCAAAAGTGAGATTGGGCCTGATTGTGCCAAATAACCCATCGGACTTGGCAGGCCGAAATGGTGGCCCATTTACGATGCAGATCTTTGACAGGCCGAAATTCGTACGGGCCGTAAATGCGCCGACCTAATATATGGGCCTTTAACAGGCCGGAACTTCGGTCGGGCTAGATTATCGTCATTTTTATATGGGTCGTTAATGGGCCCGATATGACGTTGGGCCACATATGGCCCATGGTTTACGTCCGGCATTAACAGGCCGAAAGTGGCCCAAAGCTATAGTGGGCCTCTAACAGGCCGAATGTCAGACATGGCCGAATATGACCCAAATCCTTCACGGTCGTTTATGGCCCGAAAGTTTTGATGGCCTGTAAATGGGCCCAAATGAAGCCGGACCTTTAACAGGCCGGAAATACATTGGGCCATAATTTGGCCCAATTACTTAGCGGACTGTTAACGGGCCAGAAGTGACCATGGGCCGCGTTGATGACAAGTTTAGGATAGGTTGTTGACGGGCCGATTTGACAGAGAATGTTGGGCCTTTAGCTGGGCCGGCCCATTACGGTCTGAAGAATCTTGTGGGCCTTTAGCTGGGTCGGCCCATTGTGGTCCGCAAAATATTGTGGGCCTTTAGCTGGGTCGGCCCATTATGGTCTGCAAAATCATGTGGGCCTTTAGCTGGGCCGGCCCATTATGGTCTGCTAAATTTTGTGGGCCTTTAGGTGGGCTGGCCCATTATGGTCCGCTAAATCTTATGGGCCTTCGGTTGGGCCGGCCCATTTAAACTTTGTGGGCCACTTTTGGGCCGGTCCACGTGTCAACATATCATAGGCCCATCTCGACCGTTGGATGAGTGACACATGTGCCAACGCGGAGCTGACGCGTGGATCCGTCAGCCAATGAGAATTTTACACGTGGAAAATCGGCATTGGTCATGGCTGTTAACGGGTTATCGGATCCAAAATCCGACCCGATAGCTTAACGGCGTTCCGTTACGGTGGATGCCACGTGTCGGTCACCCTTGACGAAAGCACTTCCGTGACGCGCGATTTATCGTCATGGAAGTGGACACTTCCGTGATGATAATTTTGGTAATGTCATGGAACACTTCTACGACAGCACATGTATGAATATCTTGATTCTGTCATAAATTTGTCATGGATGTACATGCATGACAAAAAAGGCGACCTACTGTGACAAACACGTATCATCACGGAAGTGTATTTTTTTTGTAGTGTTCATCCCAGAACTTCAAGGGCATGGATGCATGTGCTAGGAGGGAGAGACCAACTTCGACGATATGGCGATGTTTTCGCTCGGCAGAGCCGTTTTGCTGATGAGCGTGTGGGCAAGAAACATGGTGTGTGATGCCAATTTGACGAAAGAAGGAATTTAGTCGCTCATACTCACCACCACAATCTGTTTGCATGGTGATGATTTTGCGATCAAAGAGTCTCTCAACAAGTGCTTGAAATTCATGAAAAACTTTAAAGACCTCAGATCTATGTTTGAGAAGAAATATCCAGGTGAACTTGTTGTAATCATCGATAAAACTCACATAATAGTTTTTCTTATTTATAGAATCACGGGCAGGCCCCCATACATCAGAAAAAAAATAAGCTCTAAAGGAGCATTCGAAGTGCTACTAGAAAGCGGATACGGGAGTTGGTGACTTTTGACTTTTTGGCATGCATCACACACTCCTTCTTTATTCAACTCTTGATTGGGAAAAGGAATTTTATTCTGCCTAAGAACGTGCTGGACGATTTGCAAAGATGGATGACCTAATCTAGTGTGCCACCTTGAAGGAGATATCTTGGTGGCGCCGAAAGCTTGCCTGCCCGAGTGCAACGAAGCTGATGATAGGGGATAGAGACCGGCTCTACACCTGCCTTGGAGGAGGGTGCTCCTCGTTGCCTTGTCCTTGATGAAAAAGAAGCGAGGGTGAGTTTCAAGGAACACATGATTATCTTGAGACAAACGATGGGCAGAAACAAGATTTTTTGTGGCTTTAGGAGAATAAAGGACATATTTTAGATGAAGATTGTGAGTGGGAGTACGAACATAAGCTTGAACAACATGAGTAATTTTCATACCTGACCCGTTGGGCATATTCACTTGGTCATGGCTATTGTACCTCTCCCTCATGGTGAGTTTGTCCAACTCGCCGGTGATGTGACCGGTGGCGCCAGTGTCAACGTACCAGTTGGTGTCGATGCCATAGGATGAGTTAGCCACGGCGCTTTCCCTCTTCTCCTTGGTGAATGCAATTTCAAAGCACCGGTAGCACTCAATGACCGTGTGGTTTGGCTTCTTGCAGATCTGGCAGAAAACCTCCGGGAGATCGTCGTGGCCGCCTCCTCCTGCATGGCCACGCCCACCGTGACCGTTTCTGTTGCCACAGCCACCGTTGCCTCCATTGCCACGGCCGCCAGCATGGCCACGACCACCTCCGTTCCTGCCGCGGCCTCCACGAGTGAAGCCACGGCCGCCGCGAGAAGCAGCGTTGGCGGAGGAGTGGGATGATGATGAGTTTCCCTCGAACATGGCGAGGCGGCTCTCGAAGCTGATCAGCTGGGAGTAGAGCTCGTTGGGCTTGATGGGGATGGTCCTGGCGCAGACGGAGGAGACGAAGGACATGTAGTCGAAGTCGAGCCCAGCGAGGATGTACGACACCATGTCGTCGTCGGTGAGCGGCTTGCCGATGGCAGCCATCTCATCGCCAAGGGCCTTCATGCGGCCAAGGTACTCGGCGATGGAGGAGTTCCCCTTCTTGGTGGTGGAGAGGGCGATCCTCGTGTTGACGATGGCGCTGTATGCAGGGAGATGAGTATCTCCGTGATTGCGATCCATGCTGCGGCGTCGTGGTGCGTTTGCGATCTGAACCATCACAGAGGTGAGATGGAATTGAACAAAAACTCGAACACGAGAATCCGTGCCTGTCGATCTCATAGGCCGGGTTAGGCACGTCGGTGGGCTTGCTGTCCTTGTTAGCAAGCTTGAGCGCCGGGATCTCCCTCTCTGGATCGAGGTAGGAGACAAACTGAGCGCCGTGGATGGTGGCTAGGGCTTGCGCACGCCAGACATTGAAATTGGAGCGATGGAGCTTTTCAGCTATGGGGATGAGGACGGATGCGGCGGCGGCGGCGGTGCTTGAGGAAGCCATGGCGGCGCAGAGGGGATGTGCTAGAGGAGATAGGCTCTGAATACCATGTAAAAGTGGCGTGAAGCGTATGCCTTAGCAGGGACGCGTTGCGTGTTTATATAGGCACATAGATTACAGGGTTTGGTTGTTAGGTAGTTGCTAGATTGATCTCCAAGTAATGATCTATACAAGGGAAATACGAGATCATCTGTAACTACTCTAACAACCGGATTACAAACGCAACGCAACCCTTATCTCATATGTATGGCTTATACACATACCGTACACACGTTTACAATATACACTTTAACATGCTTGACACCAGAACTATGGAGTTTTCCATTGCTGACCTCCCACCTGGACAATGTGTTAGAGTTGTGTCGAATATTGTGTACAAGGTAGGTTACAGTTGGACTCTGAGTAGTATTGTGTTTACATAGGATATGAAGTCGTGTCCTAGTAGGACACTTGTATCCTAGGCCTCTCATATATAGTGGGGGTAGACACACGATGTAACCTATGCCAACATAATAGCACAGACGCGCAAGGGGGAGCCGGCGGCGTGTGCCGGCGCCCGGGTGGCCGGTGTGCGATATTGTGACGGTGTCACGGGGAGGAGCGCCCGTAGTCAGGCCCGGGGGATGTAGCCATGTCGGTGAACCTCGTTAACAAATCTCGGTGTCGTGCTCGTGTGATTGCTTGGTCCTCGGATGATCGACGGTATGCCTCGGATTAATTCTAACAAGTGGTATCAGAGCTAGGTTATTTGGAGACTGTGGATTGTTGATCTAGAGGAGAGCGACTGAGGATCGGCTGCAGATTGGCACGATGTTTGTGTGGTGTTGGTAGCAATCGGAGATCGTCGCGTATAAAGCAATTGAGGGTAGCAACGACTGGTAGCGGTGCTTGCGTTTGACATCTGGGCAAGATCGGATCAGCAGGAACAGCGGCGGCGTGACGCACGTGCCTTAGACGGATGTGTTGGACGGACTCGGCGACTCAGCACGATTGGCAGGCGGCGGCTGGTACAAGGTTGAGGCCCATGTGGGCTTCTATTGTGTGCGGCCCAACACGGGTGCGCGGTCGGGCTGGATCTGAGGAGCAAAGTTGGGCACGAACCAGCGAGGTAAAGAGAGGTCCAGGCAGGATGCCGTGTTGGCTGAACGCGAAGCGAAGCCAGAGCTACGAGAGATTTGTTGTTTAAAAAAATGGCACAAAGACGAAACTACAGGGAGTCAAACCGTGACATGAATTGCTATCAAGTGTGAGAAAAGGAAAAGGAGTCTAAGAAGCTATGAGTGCTGTTTTTTGTGCGTGCTCTGGAAAGCTCTAAGGGACTATTTTTGGATTTCTTCACTGGTACATTGTTGTGTATGGATGGCAATGGTCTCGGTTATACTTCGAGAAGTCTGGGGTGTGTCATTGGCAGGATCATGCATACACAGGGCGTCAAGCAATGCACTTAGATGTGCGGGCGGACACGGCGCATGGTGGAGTATGGTTGCAGTCGGATAAGTTCGGCTGGGTTGGACTAGATGGTCTGACGGATCGACGTAAGTCTGTTGATACAGAAGACGGTGGTGGGATCGGCGATGACGACGTAGGAGCGTGATGCTGACGGTGACCGACTTCTGGGCGTGAAAACACGTGGCACAGGCCCGAGGCTTGTGTGGCTTCGACAAGACTATGGCGTGGGGTTGATTCAAGGTGGTGTACAAACGGAGTTTGAAGTCGACGGGACGCGAGGGTGGACTGATCATCTACCATGGAGTCATGTTGAAGGTGGAGCTGGATTGAGGGGCTACGGCGTAAGGATCCAGAGAATCGAAGCCTATTCAGCTGGAAAAAAGCGAGTGACACGTAGTTCGTACTGGAGCCTAGTGGTCTGATGAAAGCGTGAAACTCGTCATCGGTCGGTGATGATCGGTGGTACTCTGCAGTGGGGGTTGAGTGGTGTGGGTACGCGACCCTTGAGACTCGACCGACACAGCGGAGGCTCAACGCGTAATAGCGGCGGGCGGCGGTATGCACGGACATGGAGACGGGCGAGGGCTCGGTGGTCATACATGTGGTGAGACAACTGCGAATTTGACTCGGGATGACTACAAGCAACGGTGAAATTTCTTCAAGTTTCAGACAGGCGGTCATGAAAGGAGCGGTGATGTTGAGTTCAGGTAACTCTTATGTGTGACACCCAATATGTGAGTTGTTCACTTTCACGCAGGTCAGTGATCGATGTGTGATGTTGTTGACGGATACTCTGGAAGTTGGGAGCGCAAACTAGAGTAATGTGGAACTTGATTTTGCTCGATTGTTGACTGTGGTCAAGAAAAGAAGGGACTACAAGTTGCAGGTGGAGTCATATGGAGTCTTTGGAGTAGCAGCAGTGCTCATGGGCTAAACTCAAGTTCAATGTACATGGAAGTTTGACACATGGACGAATTCAAGGTGGTGGAGAATATTCGCCAAGGTGGAGTTTGTTAGAGTTGTGTCGAATATTGTGTACAAGGTAGGTTACAGTTGGACTCTGAGTAGTATTGTGTTTACATAGAATATGAAGTCGTGTCCTAGTAGGACACTTGTATCCTAGGCCTCTCATATATAGTGGGGGTAGACACACAATGTAACCTATGCCAACATAATAGCACAGGCGCGCAAGGGGGAGTCGGCGGCGTGTGCCGGCGCCCGGGTGGCCGGTGTGCGGTATTGTGACGGTGTCACGGGGAGGAGCGCCCGTAGTCAGGCCCGGGGGATGTAGCCATGTCGGTGAACCTCGTTAACAAATCTCGGTGTCGTGCTCGTGTGATTACTTGGTCCTTGGATGATCGACGGTATGCCTCGGATTTATTCTAACACAATGGAACCGGCAAGATATAGCTATTGTGGATGCAGGGGAAGGCAGGCTTGGATGCTTAGTACAGGTTATGGAAATGCAAATGGTGAATCTTATTTCTGTTGTACCATTAGGCAAAACAAAGGCGAGAGCTCCGGCGAGTGGCAGATGGAGAAAATCTCACTAGGTTCTGGGTATCGGTATCGTATTGTAGGTGGAACAGAGAAGTACTTGATCCTACTAAGGATAGAAACCCCGAAGTACTTATCGCTTAGCCCACCAATCATGGAATTTTTCAAACTGGATGTCCGGACAATGCAGGTTGAGAGGATGTGTGCGGAATCTTCCGGGTTTTCCAGTTCTAAAGTGTGCCTATATGCCAACTTCCCACCATCGCTGTTGTCTTCACCGACAACATGAAGAGGTAAACTTTCTATTGTATCCTTTTCTATTGCAGTTGGTTGTTCTTGTTTGCATGATTTAGTAGTAGTTATTTATCTTGTGCTTGTGGAAAAGCTAATCAAGCAAAGGTACTAATTGTGATTCGTTGTCTTGTTTGTTTGTTTGTTTGTTTGTTCTGTTTATGCAAAATGCCCTTTTTAGAGAATGAACCAGGCAGGAGAAAAGATCTTTCATATCGCTTATGCATCCACTATTATGTTAGTCCTCATGAAATCAACAATTATTTTCAAGGAATATTGTATGGTCAAGGTGTAGAAGGATAGATATAGATCCAATTTACCTATTGAGTATTTCACTAACCTAAGGAAAATTCATTCCATTCAAGAACGGCTAATAAATAAGTAAGCAATGAGGCAGGAGAGTCATGTTCACATCTACGGTTTTATCTTCAACGTTGTTTCAAAGTTAATATGATTAACTCACTGCTCTATATAGCTTGTTCTCACAAGTTGTTTGATTTGAATCAGTCTCATAAGATCCGTTACAACGGGGTGCTATTTCTTTTCTTTCCTTTAAAAGATAGTTGGAACGCTGACCTTGTTTTAAGCAAGATAGAAGTTCGTTAAGCCCGTTTATTTATGTTTAGTTGCATCTGCCAGACTATTATTCCAGCTTGGGTTGCATGTTACGGCGCTAAACACATAAAAGTGAGTGTTTGCAGTCAGCTACATATATCAAATTCAGTTGAGGACAATATTTCCAATGGAACAGAACGATATTCTGCTTCTGCCTGTAATACTATATGCTGTAGCTCCCTTTTTGCAGTCAGTTACATATATCAAATTCAGTTGAGAACAATATTGCTAGTGGGATAGAAACGAGTGTTTGCAGTTCGTAGTCGCATGCTTCAAATTCAGTTGAGAACAATATTTCCAATGTTGTTCTGCTTCTGCCCATGTGATACTATGTATACTATAGCCCCTTATAATCTGTTCCACTTTGCTCATATATAAACTATTGAATCTGTAAAATCCGAGACTGAAAGTGTGTCTTTATCTGCTGATTGATTCTTGTCTTGCTTGCACAGAGTCGATCAATGGAGGCATAGTCAGTCAGATTAGCATCCTCGTCCTCAGAACTCCGAGCGGTTGCAATTTCGGCAGCATGGACCCCGCGTAGATGTGATATGATGGCCTTGCCTGGAAAAAGACATGATTTAATCTCAGTGGACTCACTATCCCCAGTGCTTATGGCTCATTGTTATATATGTTGTTGTTCCTGTGTAGTATGTTACATGGATCATGTGGTTACTCCCTGCTGAAACTAAGAACGTGACACTGGCATTCAATCAACAGCAGTGTGGGCAGCGTTTGCGAGGTCAGGGTGCCAATATGGCTTATTACAGTTTAAGAGGCTTTTTTCGCAATGACAGTGAGAGAGGTTTCTATTTTCTTTCTTTTGTTTCCCTTGCTGTTTCTACTTTTCTGTTCTCCCCTCCTGCCAGCGTGACTCACAAAAATGAGATGATGGTGGTGTTGGCTGGTTTACTGTCTGTTTGTAGTTTGGTTGTCGTAGTTCAGTTCAGTTTAAGAAGCTTTTGTCGCAACCACAGTGAGAGGGGTTTCTATTTTCTTTATTTTGTTTCCGTGGCTGTTTCTGCTTTTCTTTTGGTAGTTTGGTTGTTGTAGTTCAGTTTTGGGGTTGCTCATGGGTCATGCTGCAGCCAAACCTTGGCCCAGATGTTGCCCAGGATCATAGATTCGGTTTGTTTGTTTCAGAAATGGATTTGAGAGCGGTGCTCCTTTTATCAAAAAAGAAAGAAAAGAAATGACAGTTAGAGGGTTGTGAGTTGCGACAGGGGTTGCTGGTGCATGGTTAGCCGGCCTTATCTCTGTTCTGTATTTCCTGTGTAGCATTGTTATACACATGGACATGTTGTGCTCAGTCCAAATTAAGGCTTATGGAACATAAACTCTGTTGCGGCTGCAACAAAATTACGTGAGCTCGCAGACCGGGGGAGGCATGGTGGCAGAGAGATTGCTTTTGTTTTTTGTTTTTTTATTTTTTGCGGGAAGGCAGAGAGATTGCTGGCCGGCGGCAATGACGACGCGTGTCTCTCGGTCGTCTCTGCCAGAACGTGCTTCGCCAGTTTGCAACATACCAGTTGTTGGATTGGAAAAATTGGAATAGTGGCCCAGTTGCAAACCTAGAGGTTGCTCCTAAACCGTCTGATTAAACACATATCTGACAGCTAGGCGATCGACGTGCGCAGAGAGATCGGCCTCGTAAACGGAAGCGTACATTGTCAGAGTCAGACAATCGATCCTTATCACAGCCCTCAAGCTGAGCTTAATAGTACGTACTAACTAATAAATTGAGACACTCGCGCTGGATTTAGCTTAACGGAGGTACATGCGCTTTGTTGATGGTGTGAGTATGACGAATGGATAGATTGATCGCGGGCAACTGGGCATAGTAGCACTGTAGCACTAACGCTCCAGCTGAGCTTAATATATCGACTCCTTTTTCCTGGGCTTATCAGATAAGATCACTCTACGTACGTAAACTAATCAATTACTGGCGTGACGCCACCACTCCACATGAGCTGAAACCAAACCGCTAGGAATAGGAGATGTGCAACGCATGGAGCAACAAGGAAGCAGTTTTGCGCCAATGCCAAGCCACACCAAACTTGGTCTACTCCGTCGAGCTGCACGTTTTGACCAAGCGCTCACTTGAACAGGAGTCGCGGACGCCATCACGTTAACGTAAAGAGGCCTGCCGTGGATCGTCGCCTCCACCGAACGATCTTGCCCGTCCGTTGGTCGCCGCGGGCCGTACAGACACGAGACCTTTTTCGCCTTGGCCGTGGTGAGCCGTCGTAGCATCCGATTCGGCCGGCGTTTTCACTCCGTCGGTTCCTTCTGCACGCATTTCTCCCATACAGAAAACATGGAGTCCCTTTTCTCCACTCCATTCCTTTCGGCCGTGTGTCTTCTTCTACCATGTTCTGTCTGATGAGAAGGCGGTACGTCCGCGTGCGCTACGGCGATACTGGCTGCTTGCTTTGCTTCCCCGCCGTCGCGTCGTGTGCGCGTCTCTTATACGCCCTTCACTCTGTCGCCGGCCCCTGTCTTCCACTCCTTATCCGTCTTTTCCCGCCATCCCTACCTATTTAGCCCGCCTACCCCGGCCTGCCTTCTCCACCCACACCCACACCACACCCAGCCCAGCAGCAGAGCACACTCTCAGTCAGTTCACACACCTCAGAACTCCACCAAGCACATCATGGACGCGGTGGAGTCGTCGTCGTCCCCGTACTCGCCGCCCTCGTTGCGCCACAAGCTTAGGACCACTGTGTGCGGCTGCTTTGGCTCACCGTCGTTGCCGGGCAGCGGCGGAGAGAGGCCACACACCGGCAGCGTCAGGGCCGGCCAGGTGGAGGCGACGCGTGGCGGCCACGGGGGACTTCAGGTACGACCCGCTCAGCTACGCGCTCAACTTGGACGACGGCGAGCGTGACACCGAGGACGCCGCCTTTCTGTATCGGAACTTCAACTCGCGCCTGCCGCCCTCGCCGGTGCCAGCGGCCAGCGTCTCACCACGGTCGCCATCGCCTGAACTGAATCATAGTAGCAACCGTCGTTTTTTACTTCTGTAGGTTTTGTCTCTCTGATTTTGTAAGCCATTCAGGAGGTACCATACTACAGCTGTAGCAGCTAGCATACGTGCGTATAGGATTTATTTTTTCAGTTTACAAGTCAATGTCCCGGTTGTTCGCCATTGTAACCGAAGTACATGTACAAGAAGAAGAAGAAGCATTTGAACAATGGGTTTGTCTTGTGCTAGATGAACTGTGAACGAAATGTGGCTCTCCTCCCCCTTTTCTCTTTGAAAGTTTGTTTGGTAGCGTGGTTGGCAGTGCGTCCGCTGACCGCTGCGCGGTTGGAAGGATGGGTGGAGGGGGGCAGTGCAAACTGGAAAGAAATTCCCGGTTTTGCAATTTGGCGGCTACTAGGGAACGTTTTTTTTTTTTTTGCTGAGTTGTACTTCTGATACTCCCATGAAGTCTGAAGCTACCCGCTTGTTGACAACTACGTCAAGTGCAGTCGAATGAGTACACCCTCATCATCCCGGCGACCACCTAGGGGTGTCGATCGAGGATGTTGGGACCGGCCACGACAGATGCTACGACCGTCAGAGAGGGAATGCTGCGGTGGGCTGCACTGCAATGGCAACGACCTCGCGCTCGATCGCCAGAAGCGGGGACGCCCGGTGCTACGAGGGGCGACGACGAGTGCTCCGAGAAGGATCTAGTGGTGATGCGAGCAGCGAGCGGGTTCTCCGTGCCGGCTCCCGGTGCAGCCGGCGTTGCTGAGGTCGAAGACCAACGCTCGGTTGCGATGCAGGGTGGTGTCCCCCTTTTTCTTTTCCCAGTGTGGAGTGCGCGTGCAGCAGAGAGCACGAGTCGTGCGTGTGAAGGGGTTGACTTGATCCAACGACTCTAGTTGCGCAAATCCGAGGGCTCGGGAGGTGACCGATCTAGAATCCGGCCGGTCGACTGGGCGCAAGAGTGCTCTTTTCACACGTGATGATACCCTCATACAGCAACCACTTTTGGATTTGTACGAGCAGAAGGTTACGCCGGAGATGAATGAACATCTTTGTGCGGAGTTTAGTGAGAAAGAAATCTCTGATAGCCTTTTTCAGATGGGACCTTTGAAAGCCCCGGGGAAGGATGGGTTCCCAGCCAGGTTTTTTCAGAAAAATTGGCTTGCTTTGAAAGGAGAAATTGTTAGAGCAGTGCAAGAGTTTTTTAGGACGGGACATATGCCAGAAGGGGTTAATGAAACAGTAATTGTTCTTATTCCTAAAGTTGATGATCCTGTCCGCCTTACTGATTTCAGGCCGATCAGTCTATGTAATGTTATTTACAAAATTGTTGCAAAGTGCTTGGTGAACAGACTCCGCCCCCTGCTTGATGAGATCATTTCACCTTACCAAAGTGCGTTTGTTCCGGGGCGTTTGATCACAGATAATGCTTTGCTTGCCTTTGAGTGCCTTCACTTTATCCAACATGAGAAAAATCCGGATAATAGCTTTTGTGCATATAAGCTAGACCTCTCAAAGGCCTATGACAGGTGGATTGGGGATTCTTGAAGCAGCGATGGAAAAGTTGGGCTTCTCTCATCGATGGGTAAAATGGATAATGACATGCGTTACCTCGGTGAGATATTCCGTTAAATTCAATGGAGCCATCTTGGATTCGTTTGCACCGTCGCGTGGACTTCGGCAAGGTGATCCCCTATCTCCTTTCTTGTTCCTCTTTGTAGCTGATGGGCTATCCTCACTGTTGAGACAGGGAGTAACATCACAGGCCTTCCAACCAGTGAAGATCTGCAGTCGAGCACCGGGAATCTCACACCTCCTTTTTGCGGACGACACCATTCTTTTCTTCAAAGCTAATGTTGAGCAAGCTATTTATGTCAAGGATGTTATGCACAGATATGAGATAGCTACTGGCCAGCTCATTAACCCACGTAAATGCTCCATTCAATTTGGAGACAATTGTCCCATGGTGGTACAGAACATGGTTAAACAGGAATTGGGCGTACAAAGCTCTGAGTTTGAGGGGAAATATCTAGGATTACCCACCCCAGATGGGCGTATGCACAAAGGAAAATTCCAAATGTTACAGGCTAGCTTGACCAAAAGAATTATGGCATGGGGTGACACTCTCTCTCAGGCAGGAAAGGAGACTCGATCAAGTCCGTCTTGCAGGCCATACCTACATATATTATGGGCGATTTAAATTGCCTTACTCAGTGTGTGTTGACCTCACACGACTAGTGAGGAATTTTGGTGGGGTTCTAAACAGGGCAAAGGAAGACCCACTGGCTAGCATGGGAGAAATTGCTTGAACCTAAAGGGAAGGGTGGACTTGGATTCCGTGATTTCCGCCTATTTAACCAAGCACTGCTCGCACGCCAAGCATGGCGCCTGATGACCAGACCGGACTCCTTATGTTCACAGGTACTTAAGGCAAAATACTACCCTAACGGGTCCCTTGAGGACACAGTTTTTTCAGGTAATGCTTCACCGACATGGCAGGCTATTCAACATGGATTAGAGCTGTTGAAAAAAGGACTCATATGGCGTGTGGCTAATGGTGAGCGGATCCGTATATGGCGGGACCCATGGATCCCGCGACCCACCTCATATCGGCCGATCACACCTCGCGGGACATGCCGGCTGCGGCGTGTGTCGGAGCTACTGGACGCCAATGGCCGGTGGCGGGCTGATCTTCTGCAACAACACTTCATTAGGCCGGACGTGGAGGTCATTTTGGCGATAAAGGCCAGCCCACGAGGGCTGGACGACATCCTCTCCTGGGCTCCTGATCCGAGGGGCATCTTCAGTGTGCGCAGCGCCTACAAGATCGCTCTCATGGAGCAAACCAGCACCACAGCGTGCGCCATGAAAGAGAACCGGACGGCACTCGTGCCGTCTGGAAGATAGTGTGGGGGTGCCCTGCTCCTCCTAAGGTACGAGTTTTTGCATGGCGCGTTGCGACTAATTCCTTGGCCACTCTTGCAAATAAACTCAAAAGAAAGCTCGAGATCTCTGATATGTGTGCTCTATGTGGGATGGAACGCGAGGATACCTTCCATGCCTTATGCAGATGCCCACCGCACGAAGCTTATGGATGGCAATGGAGAGCGTGTGGAGTATGCCTAAATTGGAATCCATCTCAAATACAGGACCTGAATGGATCATTCATTTGCTGGATAATTGCAATGTTGATCAGCGCCTACCAGTTATAATGACACTCTGGAGGAATTGGTACGTGCGAAATGAAGTATATCATGAGAAGCCAGCGCCTCCGTCAAGCGTCTAGGAGATTCCTATGTGGCTACATCGACACATTGCTCCACATACAGCAGCACCCCACGGCTGACATAGCAAAAGGAAAGGAAGTTGTCTCATACAACCGGCACATAAGTCATGCACGCACACATGCTGTGCCGGCAACCTGTACAAGACCTCCGAGTACTGGTGTAGACCTCCGGCCGGATACGTAAAACTCAACGTGGATGGATCATGGAAGGAAGAAGATGGTACAGGAGGTGCCGGAATGATTTTACGCGACCACAATGGGGCAGTCATCTTTGCTTCATGTCGTTTTATTCTGAGGTGCGCAAGTGCTCTAGATGCTGAAGTAGCAGCTTGTTTGGAAGGTGTGACCCTTGCCCTTGAATGGAGTAAGGACCACCTCATCGTCGAGACGGATAGCGAGACGGCGGCACGTATGATCAGCGATCAGGAGGCGAATAGATCACCTGTAGCAGCGATGGTGGAGGCGACAAAGCAGCTACTAGCTCAGCGACCACATGAAATACTAGCCGTTCGTCGCGAGCATAATAAAGCGAGTCATGCACTCGCACGTATGGGTTCTTCTCTTTCTAGAACTGCTGTTTGGTTAAGATGCGTACCTGATGAGCTTAACCTGCTGTGTGAGCAGGATTGTAATGTTCCTGCTTAAGTAATGGAAGTGCTTTATTCGCAAAAAAAAAAAAAAAGAAGACCAACGCTCGGTTGCGATGCAGGGTGGTGTCCCCCTTTTTCTTTTCCCAGTGTGGAGTGCGCGTGCAGCAGAGAGCACGAGTCGTGCGTGTGAAGGGGTTGACTTGATCCAACGACTCTAGTTGCGCAAATCCGAGGGCTCGGGAGGTGACCGATCTAGAATCCGGCCGGTCGACTGGGCGCAAGAGTGCTGCCCCTAATATCGTGATGCAACGGCCCAAGGCGCGAACGGACGCAGCTGGCGCCACGCCAGAGCCCACCACCACCACCACACCCCTGCTCCTCTGCCAAGCAGCATTTCTTTCCTTCCCTTCCCTTCGCTTCCCGGCGCGTCCCCAGGCTCCAGGCTGCAGCCAGCTTGACTGCAATTGCTCTGCGTCGCCCATGGAGCTCGCGGTGAGAGCCGCGGCGGCTTCCTGCTCCTCCTCCCCGTCGCTCCATCCCCGCGCTTCCCCTGCCGCCTTGGCCGCAACCCAGCCCTGCCGCTGCCGGCTCGCCACGTGGCCGTCGCCGCGGCGGCCATCGCCCTCGACCCGGTACGTACCTACATACACCACTAGCTGATTGATTCTCATCTCAGGGAAGCCAAGGGAACGTGTTGTGTGTGACTGTGGGCGCGCTAAAAAAACGTGGGAACAATTGTCGCACACCAAATGTTTGGTGTTATGCCTAGGCCGGGCTTTCGCAGGAACCAAGCTTTGTATTTGCTCCAAGAGTAATCAATTGTGTCGAGATAGTCCTACGTTTAGCAAAGCTTTTCAGTTTGGGAGGTGAGATGATGTGAGTCATGGCGTGCACTGCTGGTATTTGGCAACGATAGGGAAAGACTGAACCTTACGTGGCAACGAGAGAGAAAGACTCAACTAAATGGTTATATACCTGCTGATATCTGGATTCCTGTTGCCTTACATGTATATGATGCCTGGTATCTGCAATCTAGCTTGTACTATTTAGTACTAGAGAGCTAATCTTGCTAACAGTGGTCGTGTATGGTTCAGAAATAAGCAGCCTGTCTAATAGCATAGTGTACAGTCACGTTAAGGATAAGCCAAGGTGAATGTTTTGCATACAAGGTGTTTGATGTTATGCCAAGATAGGACTTTAATCATACCGTGTGAAACTGGCACTTACTATGCGAACAGTTTCAGGAGATCAAAACCGAGCTGAATGACACCCCAAAACCGAGGTGTTCGCATGCCCTGTTTGCTATGAACCGCTGATAAGGAAAGGGCCGCCAGGCATGAACCTGTACGTCTAAAGTCCATGAATTATCTTCATCTCTCGTGCATATTTGGTTGCTGGATTAGGATTTATGTTGTTCTGGCTTCTACGTGTGTCCCAGGTCAGCGATTTATAGGTCTGGATTCAAGTGTTCAAAATGCAACAAGTCATTCACCAGCGAAGATGTCTTCTTGGATCTCACTGTCGCCTAATCAGGAAAGAAAGAATACAGTGGACTCAAGCTTGCTAGAACCGAACTGTTCAGCAGCCCGCTCATCTCCTTTCTTTATGAGAGGGGGTGGCGTCAGAACTTCAATCGGAGTGGCTTCCCTGGCCGCGATGAAGAGGTACATTTCTTGGCTGCCTCATTCTTCAATTCCATAGCCTTAAGCTGTTACTGCTCAGTGAGAAACTATTTATGTTAAGTCGTACATCTGTCAATGCCAAGTATTTGGTGCTGCAACAAAATGCTGTCTCCAGTTTTCATGCCAAGAAAATATCCATATTAATATGCGTATAATTCTGATGTACCGTTGGATTTATCAGTTCCAAATGGCTCAAGATTATTTCAAACCAGTCGCTGGTGGTATACTCGTTGATGTCAGCTGTGGCAGTGGATTGTTTTCAAGGAAGTTTGCAAGCTCTGGGGCATACTCAGCTGTGATTGCTTTGGACTTTTCTGAGAATATGCTCCGCCAATGCTATGACTACATCAGACAAGAAGAAACCCCTATGAACACGTGAGCTTTTCTTAGTGCTTATTTTGAGCGTTTCCTGTGAGGCTTGAAAATATGTCTTACAGCATCCAACTCTAACAAACCGTCAAGTAGACAACTTGGGCCATCACAAATTTTTGTGTGGAACTGGTGCTTCATTTTAGTTTAATAACATAAAAGACTACAATCTATGTGTTCAGCATGTAATTGAACGATATGTGATAATCTGCTCCCTTGCTTCAATCTGTTACTACCTCAGAATGTTCCTTTTGTTCTAAGTACAGTACACCAAATACTTACTGTTTTCTTCTTCTGGTTCTTCAGGAACCTTGCACTTGTAAGGGCTGATATTTCGAGGCTCCCTTTTGCTTCATGTTCAATTGATGCCATTCATGCTGGAGCGGCTATCCACTGTTGGCCATCCCCTTCAAATGCGGTATAGTACCTGTCTCGTTTGCACTTTTGATTCAATATTGTACGTGGTTCATAACTTACCATATTAAAACTGGTGTCTTCAGAATTGCTATTTTATTCGCCAGTCCACTGAACAATTGGCCATCCCCTTCAAATGCGGTATAGTACCTGTCTCGTTTGCACTTTTGATTCAATATTGTACGTGGTTCATAACTTACCATATTAAAACTGGTGTCTTCAGAATTGCTATTTTATTCGCCAGTCCACTGAACAATTAGCCAATCCAAAAAGCTTAAACCACTTTGGGCATTACATGAGAAATAATGTTCTGTATTTCTGTTAATTATTGACCGCTGAATGCGTCTATAAAGTCAACCACGATAGTTTAGTGCTTAGTTAGTTTGCTTTGAACAGGTTTGTGCAGGAACAGGGCATCTGACCTGTGCACCTATCTTTTTGTCATATGAACTTATTCACCACCATGACATTTCCCACTGCTGTTTGAAAAGCCAGATAGCTGAAATCACCCGTGTGCTGAAGCCCGGTGGTGTATTTGTAGCAACAACCTTCTTATCCACCCCCACGAACAGCGGCCCGTTCTCTATTGACGCACTAAGGCCACTGAGACAGGTAAAATAAGTCAAACGATCGTCTAGCACTACTACTTGTTTTCTGCGTGGCAGAGGTTACCTAGCTTGATGCATCTTCTCTGCTATGCGCTACAGATTGTTGGGCCGGTGAACAGCAGCTACAACTTCTTCACCGAAGGAGAGTTGAAAGACCTGTGCATATCCTGTGGTCTGGTCCACTACAGCAGCAAGGTGCAGAGGTCATTCATCATGTTCTCCGGGCAAAAGCCGTAGCTGAGTTTCACATCCATGTGGTAGTATATACTCTACTTTATTACTTTTAGTATGCTCATATACTATATCTAAGATACTCCAAAGCAAATTATGTGAAAAAATTGCATGTGAGCCCATGTTTTTATAATATTTGTGAAATACGTACATATTTGTACGTAAAAAGGAGTATGCTCAAAATATACTACATACTACATAAAAAATAGTATATATACTACCTAAACATTCTTACATACTACATACTACGCGTACATACTCTCCGATATGATAGATACTACCTAGAACGTATGAAACAAAAGTGGGAGTAACTACACCCGGTAATAGGAAAAATTTGTCATATATATATATATATATATATATATATATATATATATATATATATATATATATATAGGAAAAGCAAAGCTATTGTGTTTCTCTCTAGAGGTGGCAATCTGAGCCACATGATCTGCTTGGGATCCGGTCCACTTTCTTTCCCTCTAAACATTTTTCTTATTTTGGGTGTGCGAAATTTATTTCCTCTTTGAGAGAAAGCTGGACCACTTTCACACATGCTTGGACACTAGGCCCAGCACGTAGGCTGCATGCGCCTGCACCGCGCCAGTCGTCGGGCCGCGAGCGAAGGGTTCCCAGCCCACGAAAGGTTCCATGCAATTATCAAAAAAGAAAAAAAAAAGGTTTCATGCGGCCCTAGTCACCAGTGCTTGCAGCCCAGCCGTCCACACATCTCACCCTTCTCCCCTGGACCCCCGCGTTGTCCACCCCTGGCGACTTGGGGGTGAAGACCTACCGCAGCCACTTTCTCCTCCCTTCCCTCCCCTGACCCGCCACCGCCGGTGCGCAGCGCCGGTGTGCCGTGTGCGTGCCGTTGGCCACTGGATGGGGCGGAGGTCCCCCGCGTGGTCTGCTGGATCTCGCGGCTGCGGGGCGGTTGCCGTGGTGGAGCATGGGGCGCCGGCACGACTGTGCTTGGGGTTATGGCGTGCTGCACCGGTGTGCGCGTGGTCAGCGGCCTCCCGAGTGGCCTGCTGGTGCCGGCGGGGTCTTCACCCTATCTGTCTGCTTATCTGATGCCGAGGTGGCCGGTGGTTTCGACCAGTGGTTGGTTTCTACGGTGTGCGTGTTGCAGGTCTCCACGTTGGGCGGGCGGGCTGCAGATGTTTCCTCTCCTGTCGGTGCTCTTGATGTGCTCCGGCCAGATGCCGTGGTGGGCGTGTGGATGGGACCCCGTCCCCTATTATTCGTCTTATACAGCAGCGCCGGCGAAAGGACGATGTGGTGCTGGACAGACTCCCTTCCGCTTCCTCCTCTGTGGATATATCTTTCCTTTCTTCCTTCTTTACTGATTTCAACAGTTTTATATGGAAGCTAGGCTCCGGCTCCCTTCTACCGTAGCTCACCCACTTCAATATTCGTTTGGTTTGATTGCCACTTCCGGTAATGTGTGTAGAAGATTCGGTTTTGCTATTTTGATTACTCTTATTCCTTTCAGATCCGATTATGTAGTTTTGTGAAAAAGCGAAGCAATTTTTTAACTTGGTTATGTGAATAAATGTTTGACTCTGTATGCACTATCTTCTCTGAATAATTTAATTGTGTTCTTTGAATTGTGTGGTTATTTACTTCTCTGAAGATGGTGAGATTGTGAAGTGCGGGTTGTGATGGATTTTTTGCCGATGCTGGCTTGTGGCTGCTTGATTTTGCAGCTAGTAAATGCATGTTCACGGGTGGGCAAGTTTGTGGTTGCTTTTCATTGTAAGTTTCTCCTTGTTTTCTTTGTAATTATTGGATTGGCTTGATTAGGAATATTTTCTTTGACTTGCTCATTTAGTCGAGGAACTATGCAAGTTGCCTTGCTGACAATTTTGTATAAATTGTATAGTTTTTATCAATGTGAAGAGCGGTTCGGAGAGCTTGTCGCACTGATGCTTGATCCCATCTCTAGTTTTTCTTTACAATAAATAGATGTTCATGGATGGATTCATCATCACCCTCCTCTCCTGGCTCCCTCCTCCATCCTCCTCTCTAAGAATGAGGTTGATATCTCCACTGATTTTTCAAATCAATCTTTTGCTTCCATGCGTGCAGTTTGTGCTTTTTATGTGGATCTTGTAAGCGCTAGCTGGTTGGAGTTACTGAACATATTATTTTATCTGTTTTTCAGTCATAAGAAATTCAGTTAGCATGCTTTCTATAGTGTGTGTGTGTCTGTAATTCAGTGACAATTTTTTTTACAGTTTGTTCATGGGTGCGCTTATACTAAACAAAATTCACATCGTGGGTGTGCCGCTCGCTGCTGGTATTGATAAAACAAACTGATGCTCATATGTGTGTGGGGACATGGTTTTTTGAGTAAGATCAGCTAATGCTTCGAACGGTGTCTACCTTATAGAAGAAGTGCTGAGCTTTTTCTTCCCGTGTTATATTCTTCTAGGTCTTGCTCTTGCAGATCCTTGCAATTTTTTACTTCTGTTTCACGACGGAAGGGAGAAATTTATTTCTTTGATTCAGTGAATTTAAGAGTAAGAAGGGGAAGAGTGGTTGAAAGATTTTGGTATTGGATGCCTCCGTGGCCTTTGAGTAGGAGCAGTTCATGCTTTGCTCTTTGTTTAGGTACTTTGACATTTCTTCTGATTTATTTGGCTTCAGAACAAGTTATTTTAGGGGTCAATGACAGTGGGGGAGCGTTTCAGAACAACTTCTTACATATCTCTCATCAACTAGTTGAGATTATATTTGCAGGCTATATGCATGAGAAATAAAAGAACATGGTGTACCAAAGAACTTCACGTTCACAGTCGAGAAATGTGGTGAATTCATCAAAGCACCTTTTTTGTTCGCGGTGACATCAGGCAGATGGTTGAGGACGTTGGTCTTGGTCTCACGGCAAATGATGGGTGTGCAGCTGAAGGCCCTATTGTTTTCTCGATTATGTATCTTGGTTTTATGGGATGGTGCACTTGATGGGTGTGCAGCTGAAGGCCTTATTGGTTTGGCTTGATTAGGAAATGTTGTTTGCCTTGCTGAATTTGGTTCAGTTAGTCCAAGAACCATGTACCTTGCGGCTAAATTTCGTGTTTTGACCCTTTTTTGAAACCTATTCGAGATCTGACCCTAGTTTGAAAAAAATTTCAAGATCTGACTCTTTTGCTACCGCCAGGGACCATGGCGGTAGGGTATAACAGCCTACCGCCAAAGACTTTGGCGGTAGGAAACATCGCTACCGCCAAACGGGCTGACGGTAGCCTGCACAACCCTACCGCCAAGGTGCTTGGCGGTAGGCACGAGCACGCACTGTGTTCAATACTTAAAAGTTTTTGGAGGTAGGGCATGCAACCCTACCGCCAAGGTCCTTGACGGTAGGCTGTTATATCCTACCGCCATGGTTCCTGGCGGTAGCAAAAAGGTCAGATCTCAAAAATAGAGGCAGGGGTTTGTGGCGGATCCCCCATGAGGCATCTGGGGCACCTCATGTGGGGTGTCCTCGCGCGGCAATCATAGGGTGGATCCAGTCAACAGCGAGGTTGGTGTGGTGCGACTTCCGGTGAAAATCACGCCGTCTTCGGTCATGGCGGACGATGACGACGTCTCCAGCATCGTTTCCGTGTAGAGCCATCATTGTTATGGGTTGCGTCAGCATGCTCAGGATGTTATTGTATCTTAAATATAGTATATGAACATATTTAGAATAATAAAATTGTATATATAGTACCATATGGTATATATATATATATATATGTGTGTGTGTGTGTGTGGTGAGAATGTAACTCACACGCACATTAGGCAACTGAACCAAAATGCATGGTCTCTGACTCTGATGAACAATAGTAGCATTTCTTCAGGTTCAGGCATTGAGCAAAAGTTTTACACCTGAACAAATGTGTTGTTTCTGCACCATAAATAAAACTTTAAAGTAACTGCTGAACTATAAACCTTTTATGGTATCAGTTTCTAACTAAGCTCGATAATGACCTGAACGTCTATTAAAATCTTCAAGGGTGCAGACTGGATTCCTTTCTAGAGAAGATCAAGAGGGCCGAATCCTGGCTCCAATTTTTACAGAATGAATGAAACGCAAGAGAGTATCAGTGCAAATAATCAGACCGGTTGAGTGAGTGACAGGATATTGTCATCAACCAAAATTATTCCCAGGATCCACAACAAACAACACCATACAGCAGCAAGAAAGAAACTATCCTAGCTACTACGTACTCAGCCTGCTGGCTGGCCTGAAGGTACAAGCAGAGTGGTGAAGAAACCTGCTGCTTGGCAGCGGCACCAAACTTCTTCAGGTCGAGGCGTGTCACAGGTGCTCGATTCGAGCTATCAACTGCATTATTCCTCGAGCGGACTGAGTGAGACTGCTTGAAGCAGTGTGTGTAAAATCACAACACACTGTGGCATGGTGTTAAATGAAAGGTCAACCTAATTACAGCACTGTAGCAAAACCGGCAAGCCAGCAGGTCGGAGGAGCGAGTGCTATTCCCATTCACAGGGCAGTTAGGCAGGAGATAGAAACTGCTCCATCCAGATGGTCCAATCTACTCTCTACTCTCGACACACTTAATATGACAGCCTATGCTTAGCAGTTCTTGAAAAACAACAGAACTATTGTTGTTGGGCCATTGCTACACCAGAAGTACCATATGCCGTTTCTTGTAGCATTCGCGTGTGCAGCTTCATTTTCGAGGGTAATCAGCTGCTAGCATCTTGTTCTTTTCAACACAATCCCCATCTAGACGAGGTGATATCCTTCTTTTCACATTTCCCTGGAATTCAAGAAATGTAAGAGATGAAAAATCAATGGTGCTCCATGATGAGTTTGATAAAGTTATGATATAAAATCTCATTATTTTTAGATGGGGGCCTGACCGTGAAGGCTTTCACTAGGTTTCTTCACTTATCCTGAAAGATTAAACACATAAAAATTTAACATCTTTTACCATAAAATATATGTAGATAAATAAAAGATGAACTGAGAAAAAGTGTGAAATACAACAAAACAATGAGCAGAAAGAGTATGTAATGCATGTTCTAAAATTTGTTGCAATTTTTTAGGAAATTTCACTGCAAGTGTGACATGATCACAGAATAATATTATTTAGGGGAACATAATAATTGTAAGGCACTGCCCACCGTCTATGGCTGAGCAACCTTGCTTGTTTTGACTCCCCGGGCACAAGTCCACGTATCTTCACACCATGAAATACCTCCCCCAACCTTCTCATGCCAGACTTCATCCCTGCACATTCAAGTTTCAAAAGACAAAAAAACACAGCTCCATTAACACAAATTACAACAACAAAATTGGCATTGCAAAATATTATCTACGGTAAGCTTGTCAAAGTTGTGCTACAAAACAATGAATACATTCGATGCCTTAGAACACGACTCAATTCCATAAAGGTTACCATGTATTCAATTAATCGGGAAATCCAAGCCAATTACTAGTAGTGCTTATAATCGGGTGTTGCTAGCTAGAGAACACGCAAAAACAACCCCCACATCATCTCCCTTGGCGGCTCGGGAGAGCAACCCTAAGGCACCGCCAGTCCACCACCACCTTCCCTTGACCCTTCCTTATCTTGCCGTTGCTGGTGGGTTCCCATGGGCGAAGCTTAGGCCTGAGGGAAGTGGCGGCGGGGCACTTATTCCCCGTCGACGAGGCGCTTCTCCCCCCCCCCCATCATGGTCCGCTGCGACTATTGCCCTCCGGTTGTCCAACGCTACCTACCAACCACCATGTTGGGCCACAAGTGGCTCTCTCGGTGGCGACTGTTTGTGAGGGTTGGGGCTGGTCGTCCCCTTTCTCACTGGTGGTCGCATCCAATCAGATTAGTGAATGTCTCTATCAGTGTTTGATTTGGAAGGATTTCTCCTTCAGATGTAACAGTGGCGACACTAGTGGGTCACTTGAGCTGTAGATTGCGGTGGACGTCAAAGTTTTCGTGAGGGTTCTTCTCTCCAGATCCAGTGGCTGTTGTCGGTGGCTCATCTGGTGAGGTGGTGCGATGGAGGCGAAGCTTCCACTGTGACTTTTGGCGGCTCTCGTTCTGGTCAGTTTTCCTTCTACTATGAGATGCAATCTAGGGAGGACGGCCTGACACATAGGGCATGCTTATGTAGCGGCGGAGGTGGGATTTCTACCCGCGCATGTAGCTATTGGGATAATGGAAAAGTGGTGGGGACAACACATGGTTGACTTCAATTTTGTGGTGCTTCTCGAGTACCCGGTCTCGAGCTCCGAGGTGAAAACCTAGGTCTGACCCGAGTTGGTTACACGTGGCAGTGATGATGTTCTTGTGTCGTTACCTTGCTGAAGGCATCGCTTGGATATGCTCGGACTTGCTCTTCAGGGTGAAAATCTAGAATCTGGCATTTGGTGGTTGGATCCGTTGATGACGGTGCTTGAGCGTTGTTCCATTCCTAGAGGCATTGTCATTAAAGAAGCTTTCTCGTTTTCCTTGTGGTGCCAAGAGATAGTTGGTGCAATTTTGACCGTTGTTGTAGTTTGTCGATAGCTTCGAGATTTTTTTTCTTTTTCCTCTCCAAGGCATAGCATTGTTCTTGTATGGATTTGCCTTTTTCCAGCATGTGTTATCTGTGTGCGCGCGTTGGTGTTGGTTATGTGCGTTCTATCTATGCAGAAGCTGGGTCAAAAATAAATAAATAAAAGAGAGTATACGGTGCAATGACAGAAACACCATTAGAGAAGATGATAACGAAAGAAATTTGATAAGTTTTCTTTGCGGGGTATATGCTTTCTCAACTCACCGATCAATTTTTCATATTCATCAAGATTCGAAATAACTAACAATGGTTTTTCACTTCCGATGGATGAGATGAGAGTGAGCTCGGTGGAGTGAGTGGGCCGTGGAATGTGATAATTCTACTCATGCCTGTATGTGGCAATGCATCGATTGTCAACCTCGGTGTCAAGATTGGTGCAGTAAGTCCGGGTAGTGAAACGTTTTGCTGAAGGTATGCATACTAACGAAAGGCTTGCAGTTCTGTTTGGTGGTAAAACTTTGGATTGCTGATAACTTCTGAACCAAAATTTTATTTTGAAACCTTTTACAAATTTGAATTCATAGCGATGAGACATTTAAAACGAGACTGATGTTGGATACATTTGGACAAGTTTGAACTTATTACTTCAATCATATTTTAATTCAACTTATTTAACAAACATGTTTCACTTATTCCAAAAATTAATTTCCCCCATTTTAAATAATTAATTTTAGAAAGTATATTCGTTTGACCCGATTTCACTCATTTCATAAACATTACACTGTTCCACTATTTCATAATTTTTCTTACGTTGTTCTCTATTTCAGAAAAAGTGATTTTGACTGTTTCAAAAGAGTCATTTTCATCATTTCACTTATATAAAAACAATTGTCACTCAATTCAAAAAATTTGATTCACTCATTTCAAAAAATGAATTAACTCATTATAAAAACATGTGTCACTATTTTTTCCGGAAAAACAAATTTCACTCATTTCAAAATGTGGATTTCACCCATTTCAAATAAACATATCTTAAAAAAATGTAAATCTGTTGACTTTCACCCTTTCATTCTTTTACGAAATATGAAAAATTGAAATAGATGTCATAAGCCTAGCATCAAAATGTGAAATGTTATTCAATCACTTAGTAAAGTGATTTTGCTTATTTCAAAAAGTGATTTCATGCATTTCAGAAAACCTTATTTCACTCAATTCGGGAAAACCGATTTCACTTAGTTCAGAAAACTATATTCTCTACTTTGATCCAACTTCATGGATTTTGATTGATTAAAAAATTCTATTTGAGTTAAACTCCCTCCTTTTCTAAATATAATCATTTTATAAATTTTAATATGGACTACATACATATGTATATAGACATATTTTAGAGTGTAGATTCACTCATTTCGCTCCGTATGCAGTCCGCATTGGAATCTCTAAAAGGGCTTATATTTCGGAACGGAGGAAGTATTTCAAAAATATCAAGATTCAAACACTGAAGTAACCAGCTTTGCAAATAAGCAATTTTTAAAAGAGTGAGTGAAATAAGTGGATTGAAACATCAAAATTTAAATATGTTTGACATGTATCCAAGATTAGTCTTGTTCTAAATGTCTTGGCGCCAGGAGTTCAAATATATATAAAAAATCAAAATGATATTACAGTTTAAAAGTTATGGATGACTGAAACTGTCAAAGAGAAACTAAAAATATGGATTTGTTGGGTGAACAAACAGAGAGAGTGAATGTGTCATATTCTGTACTTGAGTTAGAAAAAAAAGATCCTTTTTCATAAGAAAACTACCAACGTGCAAAATTAGGAAAGGAATCAATACAACAGAGGGATTAGGATACTTCACGGGGTGGCGCTAGAAACGTTTGCGGTGGGCGTGACTGAATTGCTACGTGAGTGGGCCGAAATGGGGGAGTGAGACGGACGAACCAGGCCCAGTGCCTCTGGGAGAAGAAAAAAGATGTGCCGCGTTCGTTGGCTACGTCGGTAAGTCCAAAACGAATCCGATGGGTGCACCAACACGACTACGTCGCTATATCATCGAAGAGAGCTCCTATGTGACGCTCTCTGCGTCAAGCAGTCGAGCGATCGCATAGGGGATAGGGAGACTGGGCCGGCCCATCTCTCTCGCAAACAGTAGCTCACGCTGGAATAAAAAAAAGGATGCGTCCGGACAACGATCCGAACCAGTTGAGCTAGCTAGCTTTCTTGATCACAGAACATTGCAAAACCTTAAGAAAACTCAAACGGTGATCCGAACATTTTTCAAAATTTCGAACACAAAACATTTTTTTTTTCAAAAACAAAACATGAATGTTTTATCAAACGCGAACATTATACTTTTTTCACAAATTTTGAGAAAACTCAAATATTTTTCGACACACAAACGAGTTTTGGAGACACGAACATTTTTTTTAGAACGGAAACATTTTTTAAACTACCCAAAAAACTGAACAGGAACAAATTTTCAAATTTCAAACAAAATTTGGAAACACGAACAACTTTTGCAGACGAACATTTTCTGAAACTCCAGAACAAAGTTTGAAAAAACGAACTTTTTAACAATTTGCAAACAATTTTGGAAACGGAACAATTTTCGAAACTCCGAACAAAACTTGTAAATAAGAAAAAAAATTGAAATTTGCGAACGAATTCTGGAAAAGGAACATTGTTTCAAACTCCCAAGCAAATTTATGGAATTTACGAACATTTTTCAATTTGTGAGCAAAATTTGAAAACATGAACATTTTATAAATTTGTGAACAAATTTGGAAAGCTGGAACACTTTTTGAAATTCCTAAACATTTTTCGAATGCAAACAAAATTTTAAAACATGGACAATTTTGAAAAATAGGAACATTTATTGAAACTCACGAACAAAAATTGAAAAACAAACATTTTTCTTAAATCTGCAAACAAATTTTGCAAAGTTGTGAAATTTTGAAAAAAAAAACATAAAGAAAAGAAACAAAAAATAAAAAAAGAAAAGAAACAGAAAATGAAAAATAAAATAAAATAAAAAACAATAGAAAGCCGAAAAAACCCAGAAAAAAACGATACAGGAAAAAAACCCGGTTTAGGGAACCTTCCCTAAACCCGGTTCAGGGAACCTGTTGGATGCACTATGTATGTGCGCCGACCCCCGTCGGTCGCTTGCGGCGCTCCCTCTGTGCGATCCCTCGACAATTCGCCGCAGAGAGCGGCGAATAGGATTTTCCATCATCGAACCCCACGTCAGCTCAGGGCTCGCCTCAATCGTGCGCCGCCCGGTATCTTCTCTCCGACCAAACCCTATGGAGCCGCCGTGCCGCACCAAGCGCCCCGCCGGGGACGGCAACGATGACGTCACTGGTAGAAAAAGGACCTATTGTCCCGATTCGTAAGGCCCTTCTGTCCCGGTTTTTAAACCGGGACTAAAGGGTCGTTACTAATGCCCTAGGCCTTTAGTCCTGGTTCTTACACAAACCAGGACAGATGGGCCTCCACGTGGTCGGTGCAGCGAGCCCAGCGGGAGGGTTTTAGTCCCTTGGTGGCACCAACCGGGACCAATAGGCATCCACGCCGGCAGGTGGCGAGGCCGAGGTTTTGTTTTTTCCGAAAGGGGTGGTTTAGGGGTAATTTAGGGTGTGTAAGCTAGCTAACAGAGACAAGTGTCCTCTCTTATTTCCGTGCTTGGTTTACCAACGCTACTGCTATGCCTAAACATGGCTTAGATTAAAGTGAAGGCAACATGTGGTGCATGTCGAAAGTAATATTAATCCTAACTTGATCAAGTTTGGATTAGTACTACTTTCGACATGCACTACATGCTTGTTGCCTTCACTTCAATCCAATCCATGTTCATTTCACCCACCGATATATAATAACTCTTCATGCCCGCATCATGCATCATCATAATAACAAGTCCTACTAATCATCATCATACAAATTCTACTCGTTATTAATAACAAGTCATACGATCATCATCCTCATAGCCATCGAACCAACCCTACTTAATTGTTCTAGGCACATGATCAACAGTATTAGGTAGGACCTAAATACCCTCTTTAAGGTAAAATAGCATAAAACAATATAGACCCTGACTCTCCATTATGAAGAATGGAGATCATCCTGTCTCCAATTCTTGTGCCTCGCTTTCTTTTGCTTCCAAGAACCTCCTTACGACTGTCCATACATTTTTTCCATTCCTTGATTTTCATGTCTCCACTTCTTTTAGAAATCCGGTACGGACAGTTCAGATTCGTAGGATGACCTGGAGGTATGTTCAAAACATCAAGGCGACCACTCTGATACATCAGATGAGGCACACAATCCTCTGGAATTATCTATTGAAAAATATAGTAATAACTTCATAGTTAGCAATTGATGTACTAGTTTTAGAATTATGCAAAAGATGCACGGATGTCATAATAGTAAAAAATCTTACCAGGGTATCTTCATAGTAGTTACCGTAGTTCAGCACGTGCACTAGTGGCACGTATTGACTATAATGTGGAGGAGTTTTACAATAGATATTCTAATTCTCAAGATTAGTATAAAATCCGACCAGATGAGTTTTCTCCTTATAAGTTAACTCAGAGCCATCGGTGTAGTAAGTTCTGTCTACCATGTTCTGCACATTGTTTGAACAATCAAAATAAGCTGTCAATGGAAATAAGCTGTCTACTATTTTGAAATGAACAATATAAATTAGCTAATAACTATGTTTGAGAAACTCACATAGCGGTAGAATTGGAGGCGTATCAACAAGGACCCAAATGTCCATATTGTCTTGCTCGATGTCAGGATCACCAAGATCCATGGTGACAAGCATACCCTCATCAAAACCATACATCTTGCAAAATGCTTCCCAATTTTTGCAACCAAAATGGGTTACACTCTCAGAATTATACAGATTTACTTGAAAATCCATATCATGATGGGTCCTTAGGTGAATTTTCTTTGTTTCCATACTTTCATGGTCTTGAAAACCCATCCTCTCCAAGATATAGCGTCTTGCATGGCATGGGATAAGCTAGTCGAATTGTAAAAGATGAAAAAGTACATGTTCAAATAGTTGAAGTCATGCTTAATTACGAAAAAATAACACTTGTCGTCGTATGCATCGCTTCAACATCGAAGGTCTCCTCCACTTAATGTTTGAAGTTACCGATCTTCGTCCGGTGAGGCTCGTCGCACGCACCTCGGTCGTCATGGCACCAGTCGCACTCCCCCGGGAGACTTTTGTCATCCGAGTACGACATTTCCTATGTTCATAATTCAAATATTAAACGTCTACAATTGAATATATGTACTGAAAAACCTAAGTTAGATCATTATTATTCATCACGGGTTGACTATCGGTCTGTCGAGTCTTTTCTTGAAAACTCTCATCTCACGTGGTGTATACATTCGACCGTTGGTGATGGTCGCTCCTCCTTTCATCCCCGAGTGCATTACACCCAAATGTCTAGCACACGGGAATGAAGGAGAAGCGACCCCCACGACAACAGTCGGGATACTTCGTCCTCTCATATATATATATGGTGGAACTCTCCCTCACTGATTCCTCTTTGACATTTGCGACCATCGGTGATGGTAGCTCCTCCTTTCATTCCCGAGTGCATTACACTAAATTTTCTAGCACACGGGAACGAAGGAGAAGCTACCCCCACGATAACAGTCGGGATTCTTCGTCCTCTCATATATGGTGGAGACTCGACCGACTTAAAGTCAACCCGAAATATCATTTAATTATCTTTCTAAAAAAAGATTTGGCTGGTCTCACCTCGAGGTCGGAGGGGGTCGGTGACGGGGATGATGGCGGGGATGATGGAGGGGGGCTCCTAGATTTCTGCGAAAACAAAAACCCTATAAGCTATCAACTAATCATATGCATACGCCTTACATAGTGCTCTCCAATTTTAGCATTCAAAGTAGGAGTAGTTTTCCAATTTGAGCATTGAATAAGCAAATCAAATCGCAAAATAAAGTAGTATTCAAATTAGGATGCATTCAATTATAAGCAAAACTACATCATCTCCATGCGTCCGTACATTGTCGAATATTATCACTAATACACCTCGAATACTATCATACATATAGCATCGCTAGTACAGCTAGAACCGTAGCGCCCGACGGGTATCGGCGCGGGCGGTGGACACCCAAAGAGAAGGACCATCACACGATCATAGCTCCAGTGAGATCCCTGAAGAACCTGCCAGGTATTGTTGAACCTGCCCTCCAACGCAACCATGTAGCGACGGACATGCTCGTCCTCCTCGCTGACACGGTGACGTACCACCTCCGTGGTGTCCGGAAGCCTCGGCACCGTCACTGGCCCACGCGACCGCCACCAAACAAGGATCGGGTCAACGATGGGCTGGCTCCTCACCAACCTACGCCCCCCGGAAGGTAGCACCTCCCCAAACCAGCCCGACGGAGCCCAGTCCCGGACATGGCCCCTCTGATCAAGCCGGCCTCCTCCGTCGAGTCGACGACGAGGATGCGGGATATGCAGCATCGACGTCGATGCGGGAATAATTGCTTTAACTAAAAAAATAAACTAGTTCTATTAATTTTCTTGCTAAAAATAAACTACTTATATAGTAAAATAAACTAGTTTTATTAAATCAACTAATTCAACTACTAAGCACTTACTATAAATAGAATAAAGTAGTACTTACTAATGAAAAATAAACTAGTTTAACTAGTTCTATTATTTTTCTAACTAATTATATTAAACACTTTCTCTTCTTATTCTATGAAAAAATTACAACAGAAAAAATCATAAAAATTCTATGAACAAAATAAAAATTCTATGAACAAAATTACAACAGAAAAAAATCATAAAAATTCTATGAAAAAATTGACATATTCTTTGCATATATATGAACACACAAACATTTGGCATATTCAACAATAATTATCACCAAAAAAATCTATGAATAGAAAAAAAATTCTAACTTTTGCATATTCATTTATGAACAAATTACAACAACTCAATTAACTACACATCTAAACTACACATCTAAATTAACTAAACATCTAAAGTAGGAAAATTCATATGAGCTCACTACGCAAGGGGGCGGCGATCGACGAGGAGGCAGGGCACGGGGGCGACGATGAGGGGCGCGACGACGGCGACGGTGAGGGGCGTGGCGAAGGGCGACGAGGAGGCAGAGGGCGGCGACGGCGTCGGCCAGCGCGACGACGGCGTCGGAGGCAGGATCGGCGACGGCGGCGGCGAGGCGCAGAGGGGCAGCCTGGCGGCGTCGTCGGGGCGGGGAAGACGAACTGAATGAAAATTTTCACAAGTGCTAGTTATATAGACGAAGCATTGGTCCCGGTTCATGACAACAACCGGGATGAATGCGACCTTTAGTACCGGTTGGTGCCACCAACCGGGACCAAAGGCCTTGTGCTGCTGCGCCCGCGTCGAAAGTTTAGTCCCACCTCGCTAGTTGAGAGGGGCGCGCAGTGTTTTATAAGCCCCACTGCCGCACCCCTCTCGAGCTCCTCTCCATTGCAGGCTTACGGGCCTAGTTGTCACTACTATGCCTGATGGGCCTATTGGGCCTTCAGCTGGCCTGAATCCTGGCCCATGGATGGGTTTCTAGTCGTATTCAGGCAGTGGTGGCCAAGTAGGTGGCATATTTTTTATTTTTTGCGTGTTTTTTGTTTTCTTTTTTGCTTTATTTATTTTATTTTGTTTCTACTTAAAACAAAAAACTTATTTATTTTATTTTATTTTGTTTCTAATTAAATATTTATTTTACTTTATTATAATTCTTTTTGCTATTAATGTTTCTAACAAAAAAAGTTCTTTATGAAAATTCTTTTTGCTTTTAATGATGTTGAATAGAAAATACTTTGAAAAGCATTTCAAATGAACTCTAAAAAGGTTGAAAGTTGGCATGGTATGATCATTTCACCCACATAGCATGTGCAAAAAAGTTGAGAGGGTTACGACAAAAACTAGATGCACTTCGTGTACAAAACGGACAATCTTTTTCGAAGTATCAGGATTTCATACGGAAACTCGTCTGTTACAAAGGGATTTCATTTTTTTAAACTTATTTGAACTCCTGACTTTTTGTGTGTTCAAAATGCACCATTCAAAGCTACATCATCAATTTTCAACCCTTTCTGACTTCAAAATGCACTCCGGATACTGACTTCACCCCTTACGAGAGCTGCGTTGCCGAACCACGGTCCCCGGCCACGGGCTCCGAGCCGCATGCATCCGTGCCTATCGGATCCGATTGGGCGCCGATCATGGAGTTTACCTCTGCGGATATCTTTCAGCACTCGCCTTTCGGCGACGTGCTAAATTCGTTAAGGTCTCTCTCCTTGTCGGGAGAGCCCTGGCCGAACTATGTCCGGCTAGAATGGGATGCAAATTCGCTGCCCACCCACCACCCACTTAGTAGCCACTATCGATGATTTAACCGACATGCTCGATTTCGACTCCGAAGACATCGACGGCATGGACGACGATGCAGGAGAAGAACAGAAACCATCGCCCACAGGGCGCTGGACAGCCACTTCATCACATGACATATACATGGTGGATACACCAAAAGAAAACAATGACGAGGAACGGAAGGACACAGCGAAGAACAGCTCCATCGAGAAGCAAACAAAGCGTCGGTGCAGGCGCAACTCCAAATCCCGCCTCGGCAAAAACAACGATAACAGCGAAAGAGAAAATAACACCCCAGTCGACTCCAGAGGAAAAGACGACCACATTGACCCAGTGGAAGAGCATGATGAACCTGCAAACGGCGAACATAGTAAGGATCCGATGTCCGAACACATCGACGCCGAGGATAAAGCTCATCAATCTCCCTCCGGGGAGGAAAACAGTCCGGACGAAGATACACACATCATCCCGGAAGGGCACTTGGAACAAGATAACCTCTGCGAAAGGCTCATTGCCACAGCAAGGAGTCTGAAGAAGCAGAAGCAAAGGCTTAAGGCCACGCAGAATATGCTCAACAATAGATGGAACAAAGTGCTCGACAATGAAGAAAAGTATGGTGGTAGTTACCACACAAAGAGCTATCCAAAGCGCAAACTACTACCCGAATTCGACGATGAGGCCTTAGAGCCCACACAGCCAAAAAATAAAATGGCCAACCGGTCGGATCAACCACCTTGTGGCCGCGATAGAGCGGCTAACAAGGCCGCACATAATACAACACACGATCTACGTGAGGACTTGCGCCAAAAATCCAGTATGACCAGGTCCATCTATGGATCTAGGAAGCGCGCTACGGCGCAAAATCAAAACGGAATACTACAACCGTCTGAACGCCATGATACATCTAAATACAGGGGTGCCGCACACCCCCTATGTTTCATCGATGAGGTGCTGGACCACGAATTTCCAGAAGGATTAAAACCTGTGAACATAGAGGCGTACGACGGGACCACAGACCCTGGGGTCTGGATTGAGGACTTTATCCTCCATATACATATGGCTCGCGGAGACGATCTCCACGCCATCAAGTACTTGCCCCTCAAGCTTAAAGGACCAGCTCGGCACTGGCTGAAAAGCCTCCCCGAAAAGTCAATTGGAAGTTGAGAGGAGCTCGAGGATGCTTTTCGGGCTAATTCTCAAGGGACCTATGTCCGACCTCCGGATGCAGACGATTTAAGTCATATAATTCAACAGCCCGGAGAGTTAGCCCGAAAGATTTGGAACAGGTTTCTCACTAATAAGAACCAAATCATCGACTGCCCGGACGCCGAAGCCTTAGCAGCTTTCAAGCACAGCGTCCGAGACGAATGACTCGCCAGACACCTCGGCCAAGAAAAATCGAGAACAATGGCAGCCCTTACAAGCCTCATGACCCGCTTTTGCGCGGGCGAAGATAGCTGGTTAGCCCGCAGTAGCACCAGCGACCCAAGCACATCCGAAGTCAGGGATGGTAACAGAAAACCACTATGCAGTAAAAGAAAGCGTCAAAATACAGAAGACAGCCCAGATAATACGGCGGTAAATGCCGGATTCACGGGCTCTCGACCAGGTCAACGGAAAAAGCCTTCCAAAGGCAGCAGAGATGGACTGTCCGGCCTAAACAAGATTCTAGAAAAACTATGTCAGATTCACGGCACCCCCGATAAACCTGCAAATCACACCCACACAGAATGCTGGGTCTTCAGGCAGGCCGATAAGCTAAAGGCTGAACACAAGGGGAGGGATACACCAAGTGAAGACGAGGACGAGCCTCACCAGCAAAGCACTGGGGGACAAAAAAATTCCCACCAGAGGTTAAAACAGTAAACATGATCCATGTGACGAAGAGGAGAGGCAAACACGCACTCTGAGACACACGCGCCGTAGAACCCGTCACCCCTATGTTAAACCCCTGGTTGGCCTGCCCGATCACTTTTGATCACAGGGATCACCCGACAAGCATCCGGCATGAAGGATTGGCTGCCTTGGTGTTAGACCCAATAATAAATGGATACCATCTCACACGAGTCCTTATGGACGACGACAGTAGTCTAAATCTGATATATCAGGACACAGTCCGGAAAATGGGGATAGACCCGACAAAAATCAGCCACAGTAATACTACCTTCAAGGGAGTAATACCAGGCCCAGAGGCCCGATGCATGGGCTCTCTATTACTAGAGGTTGTATTCGGTTCTCCCGACAACTTCCGAAGTGAAAAGTTAACCTTCGATATCGCTCCATTCCGAAGTGGCTATCAAGCACTACTCGGAAGAGCGGCTTTCGCTCGTTTTAATGCGGTACCGCATTACGCTTCTCTCAAGCTTAAGATGCCTGGTCCACGTGGCATCATCACCATTAGCGGAAACATTGAACGTTCCTCACAAGCGGAAGAAGGTGCGACGGCTTTAATAGCTGAACAGTAAATGGCCCCTCCAACCAGAATAAAGGATCGATCGTCAAGACCGCGGACACGGCTAGACGAGTCCGACGCATTACTAGCCATAACAGCTTGGATAAACCCGAGAATGGTTCGATGGTTATACCCCCATAGATGGTACCAGGGGCTTCCCGCGTGTAATCAGGGCTAGTTCGGCCTAACTTGACTTATCTTTAATTTTAATGGTTTATTAAGAATAACCAATTTTTTGGCACGCCAACTTTCATCTAAGTTCTTCTCTTTTACAGATGACAATCGCGCCATACCCGTCCAGGATACGGCACAACGGAGCCATCACCAGCAGGGAGTCGCTCAAAGGTTTCTTTATAGATTAAGACCCTGTGTAAACCTTTTTTACTGTCTCTTGTTGTTCACATCCTCCGGATACCTAGTATAACCGAGAAGGATGCTGACGTTATTGGCATTTCGCCATGTCAGAGCTTTGCACATACCTGGACACTCGGGGTTCATTATCAAGGGCATCTCTCAGCCCGACACATGTTATAAAGACCGAATACCTTAGGGAGTGTTCGGCGTCGCGAGTTTGGTATGCATCAGCTCCGAATCATGTCTTTGGTCAAATGTTGGATTTGCCCGGCTCCCGTGATTTGCTACCTTACGTTCCGCTCTATCGGCTAAGGTGGCACCGGGAGAACTACTGCGATTGTGCCCTGGTTCGTCCGGATGAGCACCTCAGCAGAGAAAGCCGAAACTCGATCGTCATGATAAAGCGCGAGACTGGTCAACCACTCGATGACTTAGCGGAATCTTCGGGATTCCTCCGCATTAACGAAGGGCCGTTTCCCAGTCATGTACGTACGCGCCCCGTATTCGGACGAGCGCGGAGGTACCCGGGGCTATATAGTAGTCCCACCGTCAAACTTTTATGGCTAAGTGAAAGTGTTAAAGCAATATAGTCCGATTGCCTCGTTTGCTGCGCTACCACCTCCTTAATGGACCAAGATGTTGGATCAAGTGTGAATACGCATTTTTTGCGAACACCCCCGCATTATATGCGTGGGGGCTGAAGCCGACGACTGCAAACTTTCAGGTTATATACATATATACGTAAACGGCCGCACATGAGGCAACATAATACTTTTAGGCAAAAGTATAAGCACAGCCTTTATAATAGAACATTGTTTTTACAATGGGAATACATATCACTAGAACATAATATTCTTCAAGCACTGAGCCTCTATTGAACGAGCGCCTTCAAGGACTTCTTCAAAGTAGTGGTCGGCAGACACTCGGCCCACGGCCGGACTCTGGGTTGCAATAGCGGTGGCCTCCATCTTTGCCCAGTATGTCTTGACATGGGCAAGTGCCATCCGCGCACCCTCTATGCACGCCGACCTCTTCATAGCATCGATGTGTGGCACAACACCAAGGAACGGTTGCACTAAACTAAAATAACTATTCGGCCTTGGCCCTTCCGGCCACAGATGATCCACAACAGACCTCATGGCAAGCCCGGACAACCTATGGAGCTCGGCCCACTCGGCCATTCGCTCATTCAGCAGCAGCGGACGCACTGGACCATCGAACTGTGACCAGAATAGCCTTTCTACTTCACGATCTTTCTGATCCTTGAAGTACTCGGCCGCATCAGCAGCACTAGCTGCCAAATCCACGTATGCGTCTGCAGAACTCCATAGTTGATCCAGAGCGGCATACTTCGGATCTCCGAACTTCGTCCACAACAAAAAGGGCTTCCCAGCCGCGATATCTCCAGCTTCACGCAGCTCCTCCTTCGCCGCTCTGATTTTAGAGCGGGCTTCCTTGGCTGCTACCATGGCCTTCTCCAGGTCCGTCGCCTTCCCTCGGCTTTCTTTTTCAAGAAGCTGGTAACGGTCGGCGGCATCTTTCAACTCAACGGCCATCTTGGCCATTTTTTCCTTGCCTTGACAATGCGTAACCTGTTCGGCTCGCAGCTCTTCAACCGCCTTTAGAGCGGCCGCATCACTATTCCTGGCTTGTTCCTTGGCTCGGGCAAGTTCCGCCCAAAGGGTCTCCATGGCGGCAGCTCCATCTGCATTCACACACATTAAAGATACTAGCATCATGCTCCTCTTACTATGTGTTGATCACCGGAGAAATCACATACCCTATGCCTCGTCGAGCCGCTTGTTGACAAGCACGATGTCGGCATCTGCCACATCAAGTTGCCGCTTTAGCTCGGCAAACTCACCAGTCCGGCTAGCCACCGGACCTTCAGCCACCTGCATATGAAGGCGGCCTGATTATTACCTGGGATTATGATCCTCTGTTTGCCGCCGTTCTCGACGGCAACCAGAGTCTCAGGGGCTACTATCCGCAAGGGCACACCTAATGTGTGCGGTACCGTCAAAAACATACACTATTTCACATACCTCAAAGCCTTTCAGCAGGCTCATAAAAGCTTCATGAAACCCGCTTTCGGCGGATGAAATCCTCTGAATCACCGTACCCATTAGCGTACGGTGCGCTTTTGAGATAGCCGCTTGCTCCAGAAGATCCTTCAGTGCATCCGATCTCACACCGGACGGTTCCGGCTCTTTCACATTTCTCTCCTCGAGCCGAATCATCGAGGACTTCAGGTGGCCGAGGGATTACCCTCTGGCCTTGGCGCATCAGGAGAAACCCTTCGCGATGACACTTCAGCGTCGCCCGCTTCATGAGGTGGGGTGGCTTGGGGAGGTGTTTTGCTCTCCATCATCTCCGGAAGAAGATCCCCCAAAGACGAACTCTGTCGAGAAGGGCTATGATCCGAACTACAAGATATATGTTTCAGTTATTGTCCTCAGAGGTAAAGCAGGATATTTTTACTATTAAGTACTTTTTGTTTACTTACAGTTCAGTGGGAGGATGATCCCCTTGCGGACACTGTGCGGCAAGGATACCCTCCGAGGCAGGACCCTCTGGCGAAGATTTCTTCCCCCGTTTGGAAACCTTTGTTTTCGGGTCTTCAGAGGTGGTTCTCTTCCTTCCTTGGGGAGAGGGAATTTCAGATCCTTCTCCCCGGTTGTCCTCCTTCGCGGAGGCGCTAATTCCCCCGGTTTGGATGAATAATGAGTGAGGCCCGCTTCCAGCCTCTTTATCCCCCCTTTATCTTCCCCTGAGGGCGCCTGATAAGGCGCCGGCTCAAGCATTCTGACCAGTACTGGATCTGCTGAGCCTTCGGGAAGGGGAGCCGAACACCTTATCATCTTCGCCTTTGTTACCAAGTCCTGGTCAAAGAGCGACTTTTCAGAATGATGTTGTGATAAATAAAAAGACAGCGTATTCGGCCATGGGATTACTTACTTGGGTGTCTGGGCGATTGCAGCTCAGACCCACATCCTCGGTGAGGTCCGGACACCTTATTTGTGGTCCGAAGAACAATTTGTACATCTCTTCGAGCGTCATGCCGAGGAAGTGCTGAATAGTTCGCGGTCCTTCCGGGTTGAACTCCCACATACGGAGGGGTCGACGTTTGCAAGGCAGGACTCGACGAACTAGCATGACTTGCATTACCGTGACCAGGCCGACGTCTCTCTCGAGGAGATCTTGGATGCGACTCTGCAATATCGGCACATCATTTGTTGGCCCCCAGTCCAGCCCCTTGTTGATCCATGACATCAGTTGTGGTGGGGGACCCGAGCGAAAGGCAGGGGCGGCCACCCACTTGGTACCCCGAGGAGCTGTGATATAAAACCACTCCCATTGCCATAAACTGGACACCTCCGTGAAGGAACCCTTTGGCCATGGAACATCGGCGCCTTTGCTTATTACGGCATCTCCACACTCTGTGTGTCGCCCCTCGATCATCTTCGGCGTCACATTGAAGGTTTTGAGCCACAGGCCGAAGTGTGGGGTGATGTGGAGGAAGGCTTCACACACGATGATGAACGACGCGATGTGAAGGACGGAATCCGGGGCCAGGACATGGAAATCCAGCCCATAATAGAACATGAGCCCCCTAACAAAGGGATCTAAAGCAAGGCCTAGCCCTCGGAGGAAGTGAGAGATGAACACAACGCTCTTGCCGGGTTCGGGAGTGGGAATGACCTGCCCTCAAGCAGGCAACCTGTGCAAGATTTCGCCGGTCAAATATTTGGCCTCTCTTAGCTTCTTGATGTCTTCCTCTGTGATAGAGGAAGGCATCCACCGACCTTGAAGGTTGGATCCGGACATGGTTGAAGGTCCGAAGCACCTGACCTAAGCCTTGGGTGTTGGAACTCCAGGTGGGGGGAAGGATTCGATTGAGTGCAAGAATAAAAAGGACAGGCCTTGGCCTCGTTATAAAGGGGATGAATATCAAGCGCCCTCCGCGTGGCCGTTTGGGGACTTGCCTAAAATCGAGGAGTCATACCAACGGGCACGATAGGGTTACCCACATCCGTATTGATGAGAATCCCGTAATAAGGGGGACACGATCTCTGCTTCGACGAGACGTGCCAGTAAAATCGCCTCGCAAAACATGCAGTGGTAGGCTGATTGAAAAAGACGGTTCATCATGGCTAGACCACGGCCATAAGTCACATTATGAGAAACGGTCGGCAAATTGGATTTGTGGAAATATTGTTCTCTCTACGATGGTATGTGGAACTTGTTTTGCAGAGCCGGGCACTATCCTTGTGTTCAAAATCTTCTATGGAGTATTCGGAGGAGGAACCCGCCTTGCAATGCCGAACACAATCTGCGCGCCGGACTCATCGTCACTGAAGCCTGGTTCAGGGGCTACTGAGGGAGTCCTGGATTAGGGGGTCTCCGGACAGCCGGACTATATCCTTTGGCCGGACTGTTGGACTATGAAGATACAAGACTCAAGACTTCGTCCCGTGTCCGGATGGGACTCTCCTTGGCGTGGAAGGCAAGCTTGGCAATACGGATATGTAGATCTCCTCCCTTGTAACTGACTCTATGTAACCCTAGCCCCCTCCGGTGTCTATATAAACCGGAGGGTTTAGTCCGTAGGACAACAACAATCATACCATAGGCTAGCTTTTAGGATTTAGCCTCTACGATCTCGTGGTAGATCAACTCTTGTAATACTCATATCATCAAGATCAATCAAGCAGGAAGTAGGGCATTACCTCCATCGAGAGGGCCCGAACCTGGGTAAACATCGTGTCCCCCGCCTCCTGTTACCATCCGCCTTATACGCACAGTTCGGGACCCCCTACCCGAGATCCGCCAGTTTTGACACCGACACGGTGGCTTTGGAGCATGCGAAGAAGGCGACGGCGAATACGAAGGGGAAGAAGTCCAGCCGGGGCGGATCTTCATCGAAGTCCGGTCTGCCGCGCGGCTGGATCCAGGGAGATTGGATCCGGTCGATGGTTCGCCAGGACGACATCGACGATCTGGCTGAGGAGGGATTGATCCCCCACGGATCCGCGTGGCTCCCGGCGGACAAGACTGAGCCCCGACCGCAGGAGGGTGAGTGTGTCCTCCTCGCCACTCACGTCGACCGCGTGTTTTCTTTGCCCCGTCATCCCTTTTTCCGAGCTTTCTTGAACTTCTTTGGAGCACAACTTCATCACTTTTCCCCCAACACCATAGTGTATCTTGCTGCTTTCGTGTCTATGTGCGAGAATTTCTTGGGTTGTCAACCACACTAGGGCCTCTTCAAGCACATTTTCACGTGTCGCTCCCAGTCGGTCAAAAAAGCTAATCCGAGTGATGAGAGGACAAAAGTGATCCAGATGTGTGGGGGTCTTGGGATCCAAATGAGGGGTAAGAGCTCTTTCCCAGCCATAATCCTTCCCGTGTCAGTTCGAGGGTGGCAGTCGACCTGTTTTACTGCAAAGACCAGCCGACTCCAGGTCAGTCGACTGGACTACGCCCCTTTTCCATGGCCCGAGTAGAGAAGCCCTCCTCCTTCAAAGTGAACCCGGGGGAGAAAGCAGAAGTGAAGGTGCTGGTCGAGCGAGTGGTCCTGCTCATCCGTGATGGCGTGACCGGCATGGATCTGTTGGAAGTCTTCCTCAGACGACGCATTCAGCCGCTTCAAGCCCGTGACCACCCGATGTGGATGTATGCGGGCATTGAAGATTCCACTCGGATCCATCCAGAAGAAGTCGACGAGGATACGGTGGAGAAGTGGTTGAGGGGTATCACTGGCAACAAAGATAACCCCAGGGGTGCCAGGTGAGTCCCTCCACTCGACAACTTGTACAAAACATACAAGGTCCAACTCTGAATTGCCGAGTGTTATCTTGATTTATCATGTAACTGCTTGTAATCAACCGACTGACTTTTGTCTTGCTTGTTGTCTTCTAGGCTCTTACTGAGATGTATTCGATGCCCAACGGAGAGCAGGAGCAGGACCCGGAGGGGGAGGCAAGCGGAGGCGAGAGCGGCGAGTGGCATTCCGATGGTGAAGGGGACAAGGAGAGCTCCGACCCGAGTGATGAATAAGAGGTCGACCCACCTCCCCGTAGGGAAAGGCGATCCAAGCTCACTCACGATCCGGCAAGCGCCCGCGACAAGGCAACTGTTCAGACCGGCAGTCGTCAAAGCTTCCTCGGACGTCTTCTCCGGTGCCGACTGAAAAGGCCCCAAAGGAATCCAAGGTTGTACCGTAGAAGACTCGAAAGGCTCTGCCCAAAATCAAAATTGATATCCCTGTAGCCTCTGCGTGAGTGTTCTGTCTTTATTTTTACTCGAGGTTATGTGTTGTCTATTTTTTCCTTGGTTTGACCGAGTGAATCTTGAAACTAGCAGTGCCGCTACCTCTGGGACTTCTGCTTAAAAAATGAGGATGAGGACATGGAAGATGCGGTCACCTCCAACCCAGGTATAACCTTCGTGATCTTGTCTTTGTTTTGTCGATTGAACTGTGGTGTAACCAATCAAGGATGAACTTTTGGCGGCTGATCTTTTTCCAGCTCCTCCCAACATCATTGATCTCCCAGACGACGATGAGGACGAGCCACAGAGGCCCTTGGGAAGAAGAAGCAGGAAAACGTCCACTGGCAAGATGCCTTAGTCGACGCCGGTGGCAGAACCGGTAATCTAGGAAGCTGGTGATGCCAATCGGAGTTCTGTCACCTTCGCCATATCGCTGTTGAGTGCTCAGCCTTCAGCGTCAGCCGTGCAGACTCTCACCAATCCACCTCCACTTTTTGCTGCACATCACGTCCCAGAGGACCAGGTGGGTGCTGCCAAAGAGGCTATACGCCAGGCGGGCATTATGATGGAGAAGGTGCAGATGGTGCGGGCAGCCAGCCAAGCTGCTTATGACACCAGATCCGCTCTCCAGAGCAACGTCCAGGTTAGCAGATTGCCGACTGACTCTTTTAACTTGTTCTGTTAGGATATGGTACCTGAAAACTTTCTTTGAAGAATCTTTTCATCTGCCTGCGTTTTGCATTCGTACACCCACCGGGTGTTTTGATTTGCCACTGAGAAAACTTGTATCTTGAGTCGACTAAGTTGTGTCGATTGGATCTTTGAACTAGTGGGGGCACGCTGAGTGCACCCACTAGGTGTAGTCCCCGAGACCATAGTTGACTGCGGGTAGTCGACTGTGGTGTGAGAAGCTAAATTTTCCACTCGGTCTGGACGGACCATGTCGAGTGGAATTCGAACTAGTGGGAGCATGCTAAGTGCACCCACTGGGTGTAGTCCCCGAGACCGTGGTCGACTGCGGGCAGTCGACTACGGTCTGAGAACATTTTTTTACACTCGGCCTGGATAGACCATGTCGAGTGGAAATTGGACCAGTGGAGGCACGCTAAGTGCACCCACTGGGTGTAATCCCCGAGACCGTGGTCGACCGCGGGCAGTCGACTACAGTCTGAAAACAACTTGAATTTATCATACCATTGTTCTGAAGTAACTAATCTTTCCATCTGTCGATTGGCTGTCTCTTGATTACAGAAATCTTGTGAACTCGGAGCTCGTTTTGCTGAATTGGAGAAGAAACAGATTCAGCTCAACCTCGATCTGGAACTGGCCAAGACAAATCTGCAGAAGGCCAAAGATGAAGCCACTGGTAAGGAAAACTTGCCGACTGATTTGTTCTCTGAACCAAATTTTATTTTGCCTTTTCTGAATTGAGCGTTGTTTCCTTCAGAGAAAATGAACCAAGCTCTGGCGAAAAAGGACCAAGACCTTGCGGCCGCACAGAAAGCAGCTGACGAGAAAACTGCACTCGCCGAACAGAAGCTAGCTTCAGTCGGCAAACTGGAGGAAGAAAACGTCAAGCTGAAAAATGCCCTTGATGAAGCCAATAAGGAAGCGACTCTCCTGAAGAAGGACAAGAACAATCTGAACAAGAAAATGGAAGGCATTGCTCGCAAGAGAGACGATCTGGAGAATTATCTGGGAGGTCTTGCCAAGAAGCTGTTCGTCATGCTTGAAGGTATTTTCTTCGGCCCGACTGACTTGTTACGGTCGCTCGACATACAACCACTGACTCGTCTTTGAATTGTGCGTGCAGAGTTTTGCCGAAACTTCGAGGAAGTGACCGGGCGAGTTGAGACAAGCTTGGAACCCATCCATTCTCTAGTGAAAGACGAGGCTGCCATGAATGTACTCCAATTGGAATCTCGTGTTGCTGGTGTTGTCGGCTACCTTGCTCGACTGAAGGTCGCAATGTCGCGGATCGACACAGCACTCTGGCCAAGGGCAACGCTCCAGAATGACCTCAAGTCTCTAATGACTCCACTTAATGAGATTCCCGGTCGAGTGCAAGAATAGAAGAAGTCTTCTTCTAGGTGCGGTGCTGATGTGTCTCTGTCTTTAGTTCGTGTCCACTGCAAGGAAGCGCGGGAAGAGAAGCTGGCAACGATCAGGGTTGCCAATACCAAGAAGCACGACTTCCAGTCTTTCATGGAGACTGCTTCCTCTTGAGCACTGCGTTGGATTTCCCCGAAGAGGAGAGGATGATGCAGCAAAGTAGCGTAAGTATTTCCCTCAGTTTTTGAGAACCAAGGTATCAATCCAGTAGGAGGCTACGCGCACGTCCCTCGTACCTGCAAAAAATGATAGCTACTCGCAACCAACGCGATTAGGGGTTGTTAATCCCTTCATGGTCACTTACGAGAGTGAGATCTGATAGAGATAATATTTTTGGTATTTTTGGTATAAAGATGCAAAGTAAAAGGTAAAAGCAAATCAAGTAAATAAAGTGATGGAGACTGATATGATGAGAATAGACCCGGGGGCCATAGGTTTCACTAGTGGCTTCACTCAAGAGCATAGATATTCTACGGTGGGTGAACAAATTACTGTTGAGCAATTGACATAATTGAGCATAGTTATGAGGTTATCCAGGCAATGATCATGTATATAGGCATCACGTCCGTGACAAGTAGACTGAAACGATTCTGCATCTACTACTATTACTCCACTCATTGACCACTATCCAGCATGCATCTAGAGTATTAAGTTAAAAACAGAGTAACGCCTTAGGCAATGACATGATGTAGAGGAATAAATTCATGCAATATGATAAATACCCCATCTTGTTATCCTCGATGGCAACAATACAATACGTGCCTCGCAACCCCTTTGTCACTAGGTAACGACACCACAAGATTGAACCCAAAGCTAAGCACTTCTCCCATTGCAAGAACTACCAATCTAGTTGGCCAAACCAAACGGATAATTCGAAGAGACTTGCAAAGATAACTTAATCATACATAAAAGAATTCAGAGAAGAATCAAATATTTTCCATAGATAAGCTGGATCATAAACCCACAATTCATCGGTCTCAACAAACATACCGCAAAAATAAGATTACATCGAATAGATCTCCACGAGAGAGGGTGAGAACATTTTATTGAGATCCAAAAAGAGAGAAGAAGCCATGTAGCTACTAGCTATGGACCCTAAGGTCTGAAGTAAACAACTCACACTTTATCGGAGGGGCTATGGTGTTGATGTAGAAGCCCTCCGTGGTGGATGCCCCCTCCGGCGGAGCTCTGGAACAGGCCCCAAGATGGGATCTTGTGGATACAGGAAGGTACGACGGTGGAATTAGGTTTTTGGCTCCATCCCCGATCTGTTGGGGTGCGTGAGGTATATATAGGAGGAAGGAGTACGGTGGGCGTCGGGGGCCCACGAGGCAGGGGGCGCGCCTGGGGGCGCGCCCCCACCTCGTGACCGCCTCTGCACTCCTTGGAGTAGGGTCCAAGTCTCGTGGATCACATTCGGTGAGAAAATCACGTTCCGAAGGTTTCATTCCGTTTGGACTCTGTTTGATATTCCGTTTCTTGAAACACTCAAATAGGCAAAAACAAGCAATTACAGGCTGGGCCTCCGGTTAATAGGTTAGTCCCAAAAGTAATATAAAAGTGGAAAATAAAGCCCATTATAGTCCAAAACAATAGATAAAGTAGCATGGAGCAATCAAAATTATAGATACGTTGGAGACGTATCGCATCTAAGCTTAATTCCTGCTCGTCCTCGAGTAGGTAAATGATAAAAAGAGAATTTTTGATGCGGAGTGATACTTTGGCATAATTTCAATGTAAATCTTCTTAATTGTGATATGAATATTCAGATCCGAAAGATTCAAGACAAAAGTTCATATTGACATAAAAATAATAATACTTCAAGCATACTAACAAAGCAATTATGTCTTCTCAAAATAACATGGCCATAGAAAGTTATCCCTATAAAATCATATAGTCTGGCTATGCTCCATCTTCCCCACACAAAGTATTTAAATCATGCACAACCCCGATGACAAGCCAAGCAATTGTTTCATACTTTAACATTTTCAAAACTTTTTCAATCTTCACGCAATACATGAGCGTGAGCCATGGATATAGCACTATATGTGGAATAGAATGGTGGTTGTGGAGAAGACAAAAAGAGGGAAGATAGTCTCACATCAACTAGGCGTATTGACGGACTATGGAGATGCCCATCAATAGATATCAATGTGAGTGAGTAGGGATTGCCATGCAACGGATGCACTAGAGCTATAAGTATATGAAAGCTCAACAAAAGAAACTAAGTGGGTGTGCATCCAACTCGCTTGCTCACAAAGACCTAGGGCATTTTGAGGAAGCCCATCATTGGAATATACAAGCCAAGTTCTATAATGAAAAATTCCCACTAGTATATGAAAGTGACAAAATGAGAGACTCTCTATCATGAAGATCATGGTGCTACTTTGAAGCACAAGTGTGGTAAAGGGATAGTAACATTGTCCCTTCTCTCTTTTCTCTCATTTTTTTTATTTTTTTATTTGGGCCTTTTTTTATGGCCTCTTTTTTTTTCGTCCGGAGTCTCATCCCGACTTGTGGGGGAATCATAGTCTCCATCATCCTTTCCTCACTTGGGACAATGCTCTAATAATGATGATCATCACACTTTTATTTTTTACAACTCAACAATTACAACTCGATGCTTAGAACAAAATATGACTCTATATGAATGCCTCCGTGATGTATCGATATGCAATGATTCATGAGTGACATGTATGAAAGAATTATGAATGGTGGCTTTGCCACAAATACGATGTCAACTGCATGATCATGCTAGCAATATGACAATGATGGAGCGTGTCATAATAAACGGAACGGTGGAAAGTTGCATGGCAATATATCTCAGAATGGCTATGGAAATGCCATGATAGGTAGGTATGGTGGCTGTTTTGAGGAAGGTTTATGGTGGTTGTATGATACCGGCGAAAAGTGCGCGGTATTAGAGAGGCTAGCAATGGTGGAAGGATGGGAAAAAGTGCGTATAATCCATGGACTCAACATTAGTCATAAAGAACTCATATACTTATTGCAAAAATCTAGAAGTTATCAAAGCAAAGTATTACGCACATGCTCCTAGGGGGATAGATTGGTAGGAAAAGATCATCGCTCGTCCCCAACCGCCACTCATAAGGAAGACAATCAATAAATAAATCATGCTCCGAGTTCATCACATAACGGTTCACCATACGCGCATGCTACGGGAATCACAAACTTCAACACAAGCATTCTTTAAATCCACAACTACTCAACTAGCATGACTCTAATATTATCACCTTCATATCTCAAAACAATTATCAAGCATCAAACTTATCTTAGTATTCAACGCACTCAAAAGAAAGTTTCACATATCTTGAATACCAAGTATATTAACATTAAGAAAATTACCATGCTATTAACGACTCTCAAAATAATCTAAGTGAAGCATGAGAGATCAAGTTTCTTTAAAACAAATCCACCACCATGCTCTAAAAGATCTAAGTGAAGCACTAGAGCAAAAAATTTCACGCTCAAAAAGATATAAGTGAAGCACTATGAGCAAAACTATCAAGCTCAAAAGATATAAGTGAAGCACATAGAGTATTCTAACAAATTCCAAATCATGTATGGCTCTCTCAAAAGGTGTGTACAGCAAGGATGATTGTGGTAACTAACAATCAAAGACTCAAATAATACAAGCCACTCCAAGCAAAACACATATCATGTTGGTGAATAAAAATATAGCTCCAAGTAAATTACCGATGGAAGTAGACGAAAGAGGGGATGCCTTCCGGGGCATCCCCAAGCTTTGACTTTTTGGTGTCCTTGGATTATCTTGGGGGTGCCATGGGCATCCCCAAGCTTAGGCTCTTTCCACTCCTTGTTCCATAATCCATCAAAAGAATTCACCCAAGACGTGAAAACTTCACAACACAAAACTCAATAGAAATCTCGTGAGCTCCGCTAGAGAAAGAAAACAAAAGACTACTTTAAGGTACTGTAATGAACTCATTCTTTATTTATATTGGTGTTAAACTTACTGTATTCCAACTTCTCTATGGACCATAAACTATTTTACTAGCCATAGATTCATCAAAATAAGCAAACAACACACGCAAAACAGAATCTGTCAAAAACAGAAGAGTCTGTAGTAATCTGTAACTAACGCAAACTTCTGGAATCCAAAAAATTCTACCAAAATTAGACGACCTTGAAAATTTGTTTATTGATCAGCAGCAATTGGAATCAGTATTTTATCACATTCTGGTGATTTTTAAAAATTCTGGCACTGAGCACAAAGATTCTGGAAATTACAGCAAGATCAAATAACTATCATCCAAGAAAATCCAATAGGTTCAACTTGGCACAAACACTAATTAAAATATAAAACCACATCTAAACAGAGGCTAGATGGATTATTTATTACTAAGCAGCAAGGAAAAAAATTGAGTTGTCTCCCAACAAGCGCTTTTCTTTAAAGCCTTTTTAGCTAGGCATTGAGATTTCAATGATGCTCACAAGAAATACAAGAATTGAAGCACAAAGAGAGCATCATAAAACATGTGACAACCACATCTAAGTCTAACATACTTCCTATGCATAGGCATCTTATAGGCAAACGAATCAAGGCAAGCAAAAACTAGCATATGCAAGGAAGCGGGAAGAGACAATAGCAATCTCAACATAGCGAGAGGTAATTTAATAGCATGAAAGTTTCTACAACCATATTTTCCCCTCTCATAATAATTACATGTAGGATCATAAGAAAATTCAACAAAATAGCTACCACATAACATATTCTTAACATGATCCACATGTATGCAAAGTTGACAATCTTCCAAAATAGTGGGATTATCATTAACTAAAGTCATGATTTCTCCAAGCCCACTTTTATCAAAAATTTCATAAGATTGAATATTCTCCAAATATGTGGGATCTAAAGTTGACACTCTTCCAAACCCACTTTCAATATTATTGCAAAAAATATTATCAATCTCATATTTATCATGGGGCTTAAATAAATTTTCAAGATCATAAGAAGAATCACCCCAATCGTGATCATTGCAACAAGTAGTAGACATAGCAAAACTAGCATCCCCAAGCTTAGGTTTTTGCATCTTATTAGCACAATTGACATCAAAAGAATTTATAATAAAATCATTGCAATCATGCTTTTTATTCAAAGATCTATCGCGAGTAACTTCACGGATTTCAGGCAAAACCTTATAAATATAATCTAGTGCATCCAAATCACTAGGAATTGGTTCATCATAATTGGATCTCTTAAAAAGATTGGCAAGCGGATCAGGATCCATAGATATTGGCTTCTTTGTTTAGGAATAAATAAGCATCTAATCCAACCAAACGAGAAACGAAAGGGCAAGCAAAAGAGAGGAGGAGATTGGGAAAGAGAGGGCGAATAAAACGGCAAGGGTGAAGTGGGGGAGAGGAAAAAGAGAGGCAAATGGAAAATAATGTAATGCGAGAGATAGGGATTGTGATGGGTACTTGGTATGTTGACTTTTGCATAGACCTCCCCGACAACGGCGCCAGAAATTCTTCTTGCTTCCTCTTGAGCACTGCATTGGATTTCCCCAAAGAGGAGAGGATGATGCAGCAAAGTAGCGTAAGTATTTCCCTAAGTTTTTGAGAACCAAGGTATCAATCCAGTAGGAGGCTACGCGCAAGTCCCTCGTGCCTGCACAAAACGATAGCTACTCGCAACCAACGCGATTAGGGGTTGTCAATCCCTTCACGGTCACTTACGAGAGTGAGATCTGATAGAGATAATATTTTTGGTATTTTTGGTATAAAGATGCAAAGTAAAAGGTAAAATCGAAGCAAGTAAATAAAGTGATGTAGATTGATATGATGAGAATAGACCCGGGGGCCATAGGTTTCACTAGTGGCTTCTCTCAAGAGCATAGATATTCTACGGTGGGTGAACAAATTACTGTTGAGCAATTGACAGAATTGAGCATAGTTATGAGGTTATCCAGGCAATGATCATGTATATAGGCATCACATCCGTGACAAGTAGACCGAAACGATTCTGCATCTACTACTATTACTCCACTCATCGACCGCTATCCAACATGCATCTAGAGTATTAAGTTAAAAACAGAGTAACGCCTTAAGCAAGATGACATGATGTAGAGGAATAAATTCATGTAATATGATAAATACCCCATCTTGTTATCCTCGATGGCAACAATACAATCGTGCCTTGCAACCCCTTCTCATCACTAGGTAAGGACACATAAGATTGAACCCAAAGCTAAGCACTTCTCCCATTGCAAGAATTACCAATCTAGTTAGCCAAACCAAACGGATAATTCGAAGAGACTTGCAAAGATAACTTAATCATACATAAAAGAATTCAGAGAAGAATCAAATATTTTCCATAGATAAGCTGGATCATAAACCCACAATTCATCGATCTCAACAAACACACCGCAAAAAGAAGATTACATCGAATAGATCTCCACGAGAGAGGGGGTGAACATTGTATTGAGATCCAAAAAGAGAGAAGAAGCCGTCAAGCTACTAGCTATGGACCCGAAGGTCTGAAGTAAACTACTCACACTTCATCGGAGGGGCTATGGTGTTGATGTAGAAGCCCTCCGTGGTGGATGCCCCCGCCAACGGAGCTCCGGAACAGGCCCCAAGATGGGATCTCGTGGATACAGGAAGGTACGGCGGTGGAATTAGGTTTTTGGCTCCGTCCCCGATCTGTTAGGGGTATGTAGGTATATATAGGAGGAAGGAGTACGTCGGTGGAGCGTCAGGGGGCCCACGAGGCAGGCGGCGCGCCCAGGGGGGGAGGGCACGGCTCCCACCCTCGTGACCGCCTCTGGCACTTCTTGGAGTAGGGTCCAAGTCTCCTGGATCACGTTCGGTGAGAAAATCACGTTCCCGAAGGTTTCATTCTGTTTGGACTTCATTTGATATTCCGTTTCTTCGAAACACTAAAATAGGCAAAAAATAGCAATTCTGGGCTAGGCTTCCGGTTAATAGGTTAGTCCCAAAAGTAATATAAAAGTGGAAAATAAAGCCCATTATAGTCCAAAACAATAGATAAAGTAGCATGGAGTAATAAAAAATTATAGATACGTTGGAGACGTATCAGAGACCTTCATTGCTGCTGCCACTCGGATTGCTGATGGAATCGACCTGGACGAGTTCGTCGAGCCTGCTAGTCCTCCTCCTGCGGAGTGAACAAACTTTCATGCCTTACCTTAAATTTGCCTCGGAATGCCGAGTGGTTTTGTAACCGTTAAAAATCCTTCGGGCTGGATGCCCAAGTACTTTAATCCGTGTTCCGGAACCTTAGGATTTATCTGAACTTGGTTTATTTTTGAATATGCTTGTGTTTGCCTTCGAGTGGAACTTGTTCTTCACTCGGAATATTTTTTTTGGTACTTGAGATGCACCTCTGAGGAGGACATTCCAGTCGACCTGCACCTCGTCGTCCTTGCGAATGAGGATGGAGCGCACGTTATACTTGTGGTGCAGCTCCGAGGAGGAGGTTGCAGTCGACCTGCACCTCGTCGTCCTTGCGGATGAGGATGGAGCGCACATTGTATTTGTGGCGCAGCTCCGAAGAGGATGTTGCAGTCGACCTACACCTCGCCGTCATTGCGGATGAGGATGGAGCGCACATTGTATTTGTGGCGCAGCTCCGAAGAGAATGTTGCAGTCGACCTGCACCTCGTCGTCCCTACGGATAGGGATGGAGCGTACATTATACTTGTGGCGTAGCTCCGAGGAGAAGGTTGCAGTAGACCTTCACCTCGTCGTCCTCGCGGATAGGGATGCGTTTCAAACTTAGGCGAGTACTGGACTGCAGCTAAGCCTCCTAGTGGGAGGGTTGCTCACCACTCGGTAGGATTTTTCGAACTTACACTACTAGGGAAAAGGCTAGCAGCAGCGCGGGTTTTAGATGTATCAGTAGCGCGGGTATAGGCACTACTAATAAGGCGCTGCAGCTATTGCTTAGCAGCAGCGCGTGCCAGCCAGCCATCTGCTAGGACAAATAGCTGCAGCGTTTGTTCGTTACCACGCTGCTGCTAAGGTAACTACTTGCAGCGTGTTTTCTGCCCATCGCTACTAGTACTTTTTTTTATTTTTTTATTTTAGTGTATTTATGCGCCATCATACAAATATTGGTACAATACTAGTTATGAGGTTTACATCATTATGTCCATAACAGTGTGTCAAATGAAGGTGGATTAGGTTCAAGTGGAGGCAATATGTGGTGCATGTCAAAAGTATACTACTAATCCAAACTTGATCTAGTTTGGACTAGTAGTACTTTCGATGTGCACCACATGTTGCCTCCACTTGAATCTAATCCGCCAAAGACAAGATATTTAATCATCATCATGGTCATTACCACCAACAGTATTTATTTAATCACCACTAACACTAGCTAATAATAATCATCATAGTCATTACCACCAACACTAGCTATTTTATCATCATAGTAATAGTGTAGCACATCATCATCCTGAAACTCATTTCTAGCTAGCTAATCACTCCTGCTGCTCTCTCTTAGGTAAAACAACATAAAACATGTGTAGCTCTCCTCCTTGATCAAGTTGGAGCATGCAGATGAACCTGTCTCCTAATTGTGGAAAGCGCCTCTGTTTGCTGCCCCTAGTACTTCTCTGCTCCCCCAACACATATTTGGTCCAGTCTTGCACTATTAAGCATCCGTTGCTAATCTTGAATGCACTAAAGTAATCTGTAGGATATCTTGGTCGAAGTGATAATACTCATGGTACCTTTAGTCTCGATCCCATAAGGCACAACATTCATCGGGAGTCCTGTTGAAGAACATCGTATGGTAACATACTTAGCAATGAAGTTTAGCTTCAAAAATAATGTATGGAAAAGATGCAATGAGGACAAATAGTAAAAAGCTTACCATCCTTCCTAAATGGATGTGACCGTAGTTCATTACGAACACTATTGGTCGACGTTTTCAGTACTAACATTTCTAAATCCAGGAAGAAAATTTGTCTTGACAGATCAAGATCCTCAAGCCATGAAACATAATGACTTAGCTCCTCGCAGTTTAGTTCAGCCTCGGGACAATAGTAGGTCCTGTCTACCAAGCGCTGGACATGTTTGCTTTGCACCAAATAAGCTGACAATACAAATTAGTTGTCAACTATTTTGAATAAACAATATCAAAGACATAAATATGGTTGAGAAACTTACATAATGGTATAGCTGAGGCATCGCACATCGACCGGATGTCGGTATTACCTTCAATATCATCTTTTGACGAATATCAAAGGTGATAACCATATCGGCTCAAATGCATAAGTCTTGCATAGTGCTCGCCATGTTTTGCATCCAAAATAGGTGTAGTCGTCTGAATTGTATAATTTTGCATGGAAAATATAACCATGCTCGGTCTTCAAATAAACTTTATTTACCTCTGCGGATGACTGAAACCTATCTTATCCAATACAAAAACTCTTGCATGGCAGGGGATACGCTAGTAGAATAGTAAAAAAATAAGTTCAAGCAAATGAAGCAGATGTCATGCTTAGCTACGAAAAAAGACTTGTCGTTATGACTTCATCAGATCCACTTGAAGTTCTCGTCCACTTGATGTCAAGCGCCTATCATCATCTAGGAAGATTCCGTCGCACAGGCGCTTCGTCTTCACAAGATTTGCAAATACCAAATCCTTATCGTCGTCGACATTTCCTATGTTCATAGTTAAAACATTAATTGAAAATCGATCGAAGACAACTACCAGGATACTCAACACACAAATCCGGGGCACTCGATATTTCCTACATATTCGCACAAGTCATGCCAAAATTCACGGAAAAATCCGGCATGACCTTTGCTAAAATAGGACATATCGGCGCCTGAAATTTGCCGAACTGAAATGAATCAACACTCCGCAAAACATAGGCCACTCGGAGGTGTAACATGCAAACATGACCGGCCACTTGGATATTGAGAAACACAAGATATACATTTCAAAATATCTTATAGGACTCAAATTAGCATGCATTCAATAAGCAAAAGTAAATCATCTCATGCGTCCCTACATCGTCGAATATTATCACTAATACATCATGAATAGTGTCATACATATAACATCACTAATACAACTAAAACCCTAGCACACGGCAGGTATCGGTGCGGGCGGTGGACACCCACAGAGAAGGAACCATCACGGGATCATAGCTCCAGTGAGATCCCTGGAGAACCTACTAGGTATTGGAGAACGACCTGTGCTCCAAAGCAAACAAGTAGCGACGGACGTGCGCGTCCTCCTCACTGACACGGTGACGCACCACCTCCGCGGAGTCCTCAAGCCTCTGGATCGTCACTGGACCACGCGACCGCCACCAAAGAAGGTTCGGGTCAGCGACAGTGGCTCCTCACCAACCTGCGCCCCGATAGGTAGCGCCTCCAGTACCACCCGGCGGAGCCAGGTCCGGACATGGCCGATCTGGTCAAGCAGGTGTCATCCTCCGCCGACTCGGCAGCGAGGATGCGGGATAGGCATCGCCCACGTCGAGGCGGGAAAAATTGCTTTAACTAAAAAATAGCAACAAGTTCTTACTAACTAGTTCTATTAATTCAACTAGTTCTTACTAAAATAAACTTACTATAAATAAAAATATTCTAATACCTAATTAGTACCTAGTTATTAATATGCAACTAAAATAAACTTACTATAAATAAAAATAAAATTAATATGCAACTAAAATATAAAGAAACCCTAGGCGTAAGTAGGGAGAGGGAGGAGCAGGCGTGCTCACCTCGGGTGCTCGCGACGAGGAGGGGCAGGAGGCGTCGAGGTCGGGTCGGGCTCGGGCGAGGCGGCGGATGGCGGCCGGCGCCGAGGTCGGGTCGGGCGGCGTCCGGGCGGCATTGAGGTCGGGCGGGGCGGCGTTGAGGTCGGGGCGGGCGGCGTTGAGGTCGGGGTCGGGCGTGAGGGTGTGGAGGCCGTGTGCCGTCGGCAGAGTGGAGAGAGTTGGATTTGGGGAAAGTGGGCGTGGGAAGGACGAACCCGTGGTTAAGTCGAGTAGTAGCGATGGCGCGTTCCGGAAAAGCACTGCTGCTACCTTAGCTACAACGTTCATGAGATACACGCCATCGCTACTCCTTTCTCTTTTTCCCTTTTTCGTTTAGTTTTCTTCACATTTTATTTGTTTCCTTTCACCTTATTCTATTTCTTTCATTTTCAATTACCTTTCCATTTTCTTTCCATTTAATTTTATAACCTTTAGCAACAACGAGTTTATATTAAAACGCAGCTGCTACAAACAACGTAGCGATAGCGCTGTTAAATCATATATCGCTACTACTATGTGTAGCTTATGGGCTAAGCCGGGAATTTTAGTAGTAACATGTGTACAGCAAGACGCTCTTCGCTAGACCTTTATCTGCAGCAGCGTTACCTCAAAGCGCTCTTCGCTAATTAGCACCAGCGTGCTTTTTTGACCCACGCTACTGCTAAAGTTCTGTGTATAGGGTTTTCCCTAGTAGTGTTAGGCCAGTATTGGACTGCAGCTAAGCCCCCGAGTGGCAGGGTTGCTCACCACTCGGTAGGATTTTTCGAACTTAGGCGAGTACTGGACTGCAGCTAAGCCCCCGAGTAGGAGGGTTGCTCACCACTCGGTAGGATTTTTCGAACTTAGGCGAGTACTGGACTGCAGCTAAGCCCCCGAGTGGGAGGGTTGCTCACCACTCGGTAGGATTTTTAAACTTAGGCGAGTCTTGGACTGCAGCTAAGCCCCAGTGGGAGGTTGCTCACCACTCGGTGGGATTTTTCAAACTTAGGCTAGTCTTGGACTGCAGCTAAGCCCCGAGTGGGAGGTTGCTCACCACTCGGTGGGACTTTTCAAACTTAGGCGAGTACTAGATGTGGCTAAGCCCCGAGTGGGAGGTTGCTCTCCACTCGGTGGGATTTTTCAAACTTAGGCTAGTCTTGGACTGCAGCTAAGCCCCGAGTGGGAGGTTGCTCACCACTGGGTAGGACTTTTATACTTAGGCAAGTCTTGGACTGCAGCTAAGCCCCAGTGGGAGGGTTACTCACCACTCGATGGGATTTTCAAACTTAGGCGTAGTCTTGGACTGCAGCTAAGCCCCGAGTGGGAGGTTGCTCTCCACTCGGTAGGAATTTTTAAACTTAGGCGAGTACTGGACTGCAGCTAAGCCCCCGAGTGAGAGGCTTGATCACCACTCGGTAGGGTTTTCTAAACTTAGGCAAGTACTGGATTGCAGCTAAGCCCCGAGTGAGAGGCTTGCTCACCACTCGGTAGGATTTTTAAACTTAGGCGAGTACTGGACTGCAGCTAAGCCCCCGAGTGAGAGGCTTGCTCACCACTCGGTAGGATTATTTAAACTTAGGCGAGTACTTGACTGCAGCTAAGCCCCCGAGTGAGAGGCTTGCTCACCACTCGGTAGGATTTTTCAAACTTAGGCGAGTACTGGACTGCAGCTAAGCCCCCGAGTGAGAGGCTTGCTCACCACTCGGTAGGATTTTTTAAACTTAGGTGAAACGAATTCGCAGCTAAGCCCCCGAGTGAGAGGCTTGCTCACCACCCGCTAGGATTTTTTAAACTTAGGCGAAACGGATTCGCAGCCAAGCCCCTGAGTGAGAGGCTTGCTCACCACTCGGTAGGATTTTTTAAACTTAGGCGAAACGGATTCGCAGCTAAGCCACCCACTGAGGGATTTGAAACATATAAAGAAGAAACAGCTATCATTTTGGAGACTGTAAAACTGTGTCTTTGATAATCAAACTAGAAGGTATTTCTTATTACATCTCAACAGTCTGAATGCTTAAGTGTAAAAGGGGCAGAGCAGCTCCACATTCCAAGCGCGTGGCTCGTCTTTCTTGTGCTCGACGTTGTAAAGGTGGTATTCTCCGTTGTGGAGCACTCTTGTGACGATGAAGGGGCCATCCCAAGCAGGAGCAAGCTTGTGCGGTTTCTGCTGATCCACTCGAAGAACCAAGACTCCCTCTTGAAATGCTCGACCCCTCACGTTTCTGGCGTGGAATCGATGCAGGTCTTACTGATAGATGGTTGACCAGATCAAGGCCATCTCTCTTTTCTCTTCCAGGAGATCAACTGCGTCTTGCCGTGCCTGTTCTGCTTCATCCTCTGAGAAAAGCTCGACTCGGGGTGCATTGTGGGGCAAGTCACTCGGAAGTACAGCCTCAGCTCCGTAGACCAAGAAGAATGGAGTTCGGCCAGTCGACCGATTGGGAGTTGTCCTTAATCCCCAAAGCACTGATGGAAGTTCATCAACCCAGGCACCTGCTGCGTGCTTGAGATCACGCATCAGTTGGGGTTTCAGTCCTTTGAGAATCAATCCGTTTGCTCTTTCAGCTTGTCCATTCGACTGTGGGTGGGCGACTGAAGCATAGTCGACTCGAGTACCTTGGGAAGCACAGAAGGCTCTGAACTCATCAAAATCAAAGTTCGACCCATTGTCAGTGATGATGCTGTGCGGAACACCATATCTGAATGTTAACTCTCTGATGAAGCTGACAGCAGTACTAGCTTCAAGACTTTTGATGGGCTTGGATTCGATCCATTTGGTGAACTTGTCGACTGCCACAAGCACATGAGTGAAGCCGCTCCTACTAGTCCTCAGAGGTCCAACCATATCCAATCCCCAAACAGAAAAGGGCCAGACGAGTGGAATGGTCTTCAGGGCTGATGCAGGCTTGTGAGACATGTTGGAGTAAAACTGGCAACCTTCACATTTGTCGACTATTTCTTTCGCCATCTCATTTGCTCGTGGCCAATAAAATCCCACTCGGTATGCTTTGGCCACAATGGTCCAAGAGGACGCATGGTGACCAATGGTCCCCGAGTGGATGTCATTGAGGATCACTCGACCTTCTTCTGGTGTTATGCATTTCTGGCAGACTCCAGTCACACTTTCTTTGAACAACTGTCCTCTTATCACAGTAAAGGCTTTGGACCGACGGACGATCTGTCGAGCCTCTTCTTCATCCTCTGGGAGTTCTTTCCTAAGAATGTATGAAATGTATGGCACAGTCCAGTCAGGAGTGATGACCAAAACCTCCATGATCAAGTCGACCACGGCTGGGACTTCGACTTTAGTTGGATCAGTGGCACTCTTTGGTTGTGGGGGCTCTTCTGTGAAAGGATCTTCTTGAATTGAAGGTGTATGAATATATTCCAAGAACACATTGTTGGGAATGGCCTACCTCTTGGAACCTATCTTTGCTAGATCATCGGCTACTTGATTTTTCAGCCGGGGTATGTGAGGGAGCGCTAACCCCTCAAACTTCTTCTCTAACTTTCTCACTGCATTATAATAGTCAGTCATAGCTGGGCTTCTGACGTCCCACTCCTTCATCACTTGATTAACCACTAAATCCGAGTCGCTGTAGACCATGAGGCGACGGATGCCGAGTGAAATGGCCATACGTAACCCGTACAGAAGTGCTTCATATTCAGCTTCGTTGTTGGAGGAGTCAAAATGAATCTGGAGGACATAACTGAGTTTGTCACCTCGGGGGGATACTACAACCACCCCAGCACCGGAACCATTCAGCATCTTGGATCCGTCGAAGAACATGGTCCAATGCTCGGAGTGAATCTAAGTCGGCAGTTGCTGTTCAACCCACTCAGCAAAGAAATCTGCTATTGACTGGGACTTGATTGCTTTCTTTGCCTCAAACTTGATATCTAAGGGAAGGGGTTCAGTCGCCCGTTTTGCCACTCGACCAGTTGCATCTCTGTTGTTCAGAATCTCCGACAATGGTGCGTCGCTGACGACTGTAATGGAATGATCAGAGAAATAGTGTGCAACCTTCTTCGTGGTCATGTAAATCCCATAAACAAGCTTCTGATAATGTGGATATCTTTGCTTCGATGGAGTCAGAACTTCAGAAACATAGTATACTGGGCGCTGAACTTTATAGGCTTTTCCTTCTTCTTCCCACTCGACCGTGAGTATTGTACTGACAACTTGTCCAGTGGCTTCAATATAAAGCAGTAAAGGCTCTTTGCTGATTGGGGCAGCGAGCACCGGCTGGGTGGAAAGCAGGGCTTTGAGCTCTGCAAACGCTGCATCAGCTTCAGGAGTCCACTCGAACTTATCAGATTTTTCATCAGTCGGTAAAGAGGCAATGCCTTTTCACCGAGGCCAGAAATGAATCGACTCAAGGCGGCCAAACAACCAGTAAGCTTCCGGACATCATGCACACGCAGAGGGCGTTTCATCCGGAGTATAGCACCAACTTTCTCTGGGTTAGCATCGATCCCTTGTTCGGAAACAAGGAAACCGAGTAACTTTCCGCTAGGAACTCCGAATGTGCACTTTGATGGATTAAGCTTGATATCATACCTTCTGAGGTTGGCAAAAGTTTCAGCAAGGTCAGCCAACAGGTCAGAACCTTTTCGTGACTTGACCACAGTGTCATCCATGTATGCTTCCATATTCCGATTGATTTGAGTGAGTAAACACTTCTGAATCATCCTCATGAATGTGGCTCCGGCGTTCTTCAGGCCGAATGGCATGGTGACATAACAGAAGCATCCGAAAGGAGTGATGAAAGCCGTTTTTATCTCATCGGGTCCATACAGTCGGATCTGATGATACCCGGAATAGGCGTCTAGAAAAGACAATCGCTCACACCCCGCAGTCGAATCAACGATTTGGTCGATGCGGGGGAGAGGAAAATGATCTTTCGGGCAGGCCCGATTGATATGCTTGAAGTCAATGCACATGCAAAGTGAATCGTCCTTCTTAGGGATCATGACAACATTGGCGAGCCACTCGGAGTGGTAAATCTCTCGGATGAACTCAGCTGCCAGGAGCCGAGCCACTTCCTCACCAATTTCTTTTTTTCTTCTGTATGGCGGACCGTCGAAGATGTTCCTTGACTGGTTTTACTTTTGGGTCGACTCGCAAACGATGCTCAGCCAGTCCCCTGGGTACACACGGCATGTCAGAAGGTTTCCATGGAAAGATGTCCCAGTTCTCAAGGAGGAACTGGATGAGCGCTTCTTCCTATTTGCTGTTGAGTGATGTTGACATATGAGTAGGAGCAGCACTAGGGTCAGTCGGGTGAATATGAATTGGCTTGGTTTCACCGGACGACTGAAATGCAGAATCAGTGGCAGGCTTCTTGGAGCGCAACAAATCACTCGGATCTGTGTTCTTCCGGTATTCTTGCATTTCGACTGCTGCCATTTGTGCATCGGCGATTTTTGAGCCCTTCTGGAAGCACTCTTCTGGCTTCTGCCGATTGCCAGTGATAGTGATCACTCCTCTGGGACCAGGTATTTTCAACTTGAGGTACACGTAACATGGTCGAGCCATGAAACGTGCATAGGCAGGCCTACCCAGAATGGCATGATAAGCACTCTGGAAATCCACTACTTCAAATGTCAACTTTTCTTTGTGGTAATTCTTGGAAACACCGAAAACCACATCAAGGGCGATCTGGCCGAGTGATTCAGCCTTCTTGCCAGGTATGACGCCATGGAAACTCATATTGTTTTCACTGAGCTTGGACATCGGAATGCCCATTCCTTTCAGGGTTTCAGCATAAAGGATATTCAGGCCACTACCACCATCCATGAGCACTTTAGTCAGTTGAGTGCCTTCAACAACTGGGTCGACCACCAACGCTTGCCTCCCAGGGGTGGCTATACGTGCTGGATGATCGGACTGGTCGAATGTGATGGCAGTCTGGGACCACTTCAAATAACTTGGTGTTGCCGGAGCAACCATGTTCACCTCTCTGTTGATAACTTTCAGTCGACATTTGCTTTCAACATCGGCAAAAATCATCAAAGTGGAATTGACGTTGGGAAAACCATCATCATCTTCTTCCTTATCCACACCCTTGTCCGACTCCTTTTCCTTCTCCTTGGGTTGTTTCTCTCGGAACTACTGGATCAGGAGCCAACACTGTCGAGTGGTGTGCTTAGGGTAAATCAGATTACCCTCTTCATCCTTCTTGATGTGAATGTGACAGGTTAAATCCAACACATCATTTCCGTCTTGATCTTTCACTTTCTTGGGGTTCCAAGGCCCTTTTGGCTTCCCCTTGAACTTTCCTTGAGCTACAACTAAAGCCTCACCAGGAGCAGCTGGTTCGGCCTTGCGCTTCTGCTTCCGATTGGAATTCCCTCCTCCGGTTTCCGGGGCGACTGTTTTATGCTTGCCACTCCGGAGTCGGTCTTCCTCTTCACCATTAGCATACTTGGTGGCAATCTCCATCATCCGGGTCAGAGACATATCTCCTGTTCGACCGAATTTCAGATTCAACTATCGATACTTAACACCCTCCTTGAAGGCACAAACTACTTGGTGATCTGACACATTCTCCACTGTATGGTGCAATGTGATCCACCTCTGGATGTATTCTCTCAAGGTCTCATTTGGTTTCTGCACGCAGGACTGCAATTTTGTTAACCCTGCCGGCCGTTTGCAAGTACCCTCAAAGGTTCTGACAAACACTCGGGCAAGTTCTTCCCAACTGTATATGCTGCCAGGTGGTAACTGATTCAACCACGCTGTGGCTGAGCCTTCCAAAATCAAAGGAAGGTGCTTCATGGCCACTTCATCATTGCCGCCACCGATCTGTACAGCCATTCGGTAGTCCTCAAGCCAAGTGTCAGGCTTGGACTCACCAGTGAACTTGCTGACTCCAGTCGCCAACCTGAAGTTGGGGGGAGTCACCGCAACCCCGATGGCTCTGCTGAAGCACTCGGGGCCTGAAACATGTACTCTGCTGCCAGTCGGGTGATCTCTATCATGACCCCCTTTGTGAGCTCTGTTCCTGTCGACCAGACCTTGAACAAGAATAGATCTTGCATCAAAGCCCGGCTCCCCGGGGTCGACTGGAATTCTTCGCCCGCCACTTTGAGGACGTGTGTCATCGTGCTGCCGGGGCACATATGACCCACTCCTCAGGGGAGGTGTGGGCACTCGACGATGATCATCATGGTCGAGTCGGTGATCATACTGCTCAAGGTTTCTGTACTGATCTCGCCGGTCCCCACGTCCCTCACGCCGCGGGGGCGATCTTGGGCTATGAGCCGACTGAACTGTGTCTGCCATCACAGACCTGCTATGAATTCTATTCAGCGACTGTGATACTGCTATGTTCTGCTCTCCTGCAGCCCGGAGTAAAGCCCGGATCTGCATCAAACCTCTGCCAGCTTCCGACTGGGAAGGCTGAATCGACTCTGCTATTCGGGCTGCAGCTGTGAGGTTTTGAATCGGAGTTCGGTATACCTGAGTTGGAGGCGGAAAAAGCTGTCGTCGACTGGACTCAGGAATCCGCTGCCGAGCACGCTCGTCAAGTGCGTGCTGGAGGTTCTCAAGTCGAGTGCGCTCAGCCAAGTTGGCCAGGCGCGCCTCCTCCAAGGCCCAGGCCTCGGGGGTTTCTCCAACGATAGGAGTGTGAAGTGCATCCATATTGCAGCGGCGAAGCTCTTCCCTCTGCTGCGAAGAGAGGGGCTCGGGGCGGTACTCCTCGTGAACGCGCGACGGATCGCCGCCGCCATCGCCACCACTGTCGCGGGGGAAGCCAGGAGGACTGTGTGGTCCGTTAACCATCAGGACTTCCGCCGTGGGGTCACTGCTGTCGCACTCGGATGCGGTCTTGACGGAGCCAGTTGACAGGTCGAACAGGCCGTAGAGAGTTTCGTCGGGCTCGATTGCCGCAACTTATGGGGTGGCCGATTGGCGAGCCACCGCATGCCTCACCCACCGCTGGAGCCGCGACCGACCAAAATGATTGCGCCGACAAACAGCGGGGAGCGAGGACGCCACATGAGCCGACCGATACTGAGTTGACGGCTGCCGAAGAAAGACGCTGCGGACCCACGCGCAAACGTGCGTCTCCCCGCGGACGGGGAGCGCCTCGACGTCGAGTGGAGCTTCTTGGAGCCAAGCGGAGTTGCCGGCGACGAAGACGAGCGCGCCGAGACAGATCTTGTGGCCCTCAGCCAATCCTCTGTCAGAAACCATGATGATGGGAATCGGAAAAATTGCAACTTCACCAAAAAGTCGCTAAGACACCTGCCCCATGGTGGGCGCCAACTGTCTTGGTTCTAAGACTGACAGTAGAATGGGGGGTAGGTATGAGGAGGCAAGACCTAGCTATGGCGAAGTTGTACACATGAGTTTTACGAGTTCAGGCCCTTCGCGGAGGAAGTAATAGCCCTACGTCTTGGAGCCCGGAGGCGGTCGACTGGATTATGTGTGTGTGTGTGTTACAGGGGGTGCGAGCCCTTGTCCCAAAGGAGGGGTGTCGGTGTCAAAACCGGCGGATCTCGGGTAGGGGGTCCCGAACTGTACGTCTAAGGCGGATGGTAACAGGAGGCAACGGACACGATGTTTACCCAGGTTCGGGCCCTCCCTATGGAGGTAATACCCTACTTCCTGCTTGATTGATCTTGATGAATATGAGTATTACAAGATTTGATCTACCATGAGATCGTAGAGGCTAAACCCTAGAAGCTAGCCTATGGTATGATTGTCCTTGTCCTACGGACTAAACCCTCCGGTTTATATAGACACCGGAGGGGGCTAGGGTTACACGGAGTCGGTTACAACGGAAGGAGATCTACATATCCGTATCGCCAAGCTTGACTTCCACGCTAAGAGAGTCCCATCCGGACACGAGACGAAGTCTTCAATCTTGTATCTTCATGGTCCAACAGTCCGGCCAAAGGATATAGTCCGGCTGTCCGGATACCCCCTAATCCAGGACTACCTCAGTAGCCCCCGAACTAGGCTTCAATGACGATGAGTCCGGCGCGCAGATTGTCTTCGGCATTGCAAGGCGGGTTCTTCTCCAAATTCTGAATACTTGTTTGAATAGTGTCCGGCTTCCCATAAATGTTGCACTCCTTGGCTTCTGCGCCTAATAATGGAGATCCTCCACGCGTCGAGCGAATGTGAGAAGCCGGGGCATTTTTACAATTGCCACCCTAGCCATGTAGGCAAATCGCCTATTAAAGAGACGGGGATTCATAGATCCATATCATACCATCCTCCCACAGCGAGTACCCATCAGAGCATGCCTGGAAAAAATCCATTCCAACATGGCCAGGCGCCGCAGCTCCTCCTCTTGCCCCTGTAGCCCTAAGCCCGGTGATTGGAAGAAGTGTTCCGTCCCGCATAGCCAACTAGTGAGGCTACAGACCCAGGGATTTCTCCCCCCAGCGTATATGGTCCCCGTCCGAGCCGGGCTTGCCACCTATAATGGCGGAGAACAAGCAGAGAGCTTCCCCAATCCCTCCAAAGGGAACAGGTATGCCTTGTCCCTTATTTATTAAGGGAATAGGATTCCAATTCACCCGTTCCTCCATGAGCTCCTGGAGTTCTACGGCCTCCAAGCGCATAATTTCCTCCTGCCTCCATATTGCACATTGCTGGCTATGTCGCTCTTTGCGAACTGTTTACGGGCTGCAAGCTCACTCGATCTATGGAAGAGGCTATTCGCTTCATACCACATACGTGAGGGGTCATTTGTTTCAAGTGGGCGGGCGAAATATGGCGCATCGCCGGACCGGATACATGTCCGCACTCCAAGAAGGCATCCGAAGACTGGCCTTCAGAGTGGTTCTATATAGAGGACGTCCCTCTTCTGGATCCTATTCGGATTGGCCTTCCTGATTTTAATAATGTTCCTCTGAAGAAACGCCTAATTTGGCGACCAAGGAGCCCTCAGGAGGAAGATGATAGGGATGTTTCTTACCTGATGAGCCGGATAAAGGTGCTGGCTCTATCAGGACTGACTACAACCGAAGTTATGTCAATATGCACTATGCGAGGGGTGCAGCCGCTTCAATACCGAGGCTGCCCAATGTGGGACTTTAACGGGGAAGACGATGCCACCCGCTGCGGCCGTAAGGGGCCGGACTCCGTTGCCGCTCTGGCAAAATTTCTGTCCGGTCTGTACAAGGGAGAGCAAGAGGAGTTCCTCTGCATCAAACCGCGTGACGGATTCTCCATGTACAATCCTCCGAGCTGGGTAAGCTGCCACTTTTCATGCCCTTCCCTTCCACATTTCCACAATAAATGTCTTATTTTGCCCGTTCACCGCAGGACCTGCGTAAGGCAGTAAGGGAGATAAATAGCCCACCTCCACAACCAGAGGAACCTGAACGGCCCCTCGACCTGGGCCTTCAAGAGGATCCAGACTTATTCGTGGAGCTAATCGATAGGATATTTTATCAATTAAGCCATGATGAGGCCATGGTGGTTATTGCAGCCGACTATCCGGGGCTACTCCCTGCCTCGCAGGTAAGTGAGACCAGGGGCCCAACCTTTGAGAAGTATCCCTTTCCACGCACCTTACCTTCCGTATCTGCACGGTGTCTTACAGGGAAGGTCCTCCGGACGCCATGCCGAGCCCATGGCGAGTTGCGAGCAAGGGGTACCGAGGCCAGAAAGGCTGAAAAGAAAAGCGGTTCGGACTGAGACGCCGGCGCAGAGGTATGATATAAAACCTCGCTCCATGGGTTTGTCTTTGAAAACATAATAACACCCATGTTTCCCAGAAGTAAAAATACTCGCCGGACTATATCCGGAGAAGTTGCTGATCACGCCTCCACTAGTCGGGCTCCAGGGCCGGACACGGAGGCGGGGCACGCGTCGGACATTCCTCATAGAGGATGCAGATAAAGTCTCCGCTACAAATTCCAAAGTGGAGAGCGCCATGAATCACAGGCGCCGCCGGGCCGTACTCCGTGACGCTTGGTTCTCCCAAGAGGCATTTGATGCCTTCAATTCGGGATACGCGTACATCCGTGCTGCTCAAAATGGTCTAGCCAGAGCCACGGACCAGTATGTAAAGGATATACGGGTAAGAAAATTTGATGATTATATATATCAGTAGCCCCTGAGACTTGAAACAGTTGGCACAACTGATTTAAGGATCATTATCTGTCTGAGTTCTTCTGAGAAGAATACCCAATTGTCTCAAGAGCTGGAAGAGTGCAAGGCCCAACTACGGGCTGCAGTGGCCGCATTGAAGGAGTCCGAGAAGGCCCCCTGTGGTAACACCTGCTTGAAAGAATGACATGTACCATATAGGATGCAGCATGCATGTAATTCTGACAATAAATATTGCAGATGACGCCGGAGTGGATCCGGATGAGCAACATGTCATACAGCAGCTAAAGGCTGGCGAGCGCGTGCTTACAAAGGTTAGGCAGGAGAAAAACGATCTCCAAGATGCCAATACCCAGCTGAGCTTGGAACTAAAGGATGTTCGCGCCCAGCTGTCAGACTCCGTGAAGGAGAACAGGCAGCTTCGACGCGGCATTTTCAGTAAGTGTTTGAACGAACTTCAAAAAGAGTTCGGTGAAGAAGCCAGCTAACAGAGTTATGTCTGTAGGTATGCTGACAGGTCGTCCCGCGAACGAGATGCCGGGGTCTGCGTGTGATCTTCTACCAGATCTCTCACAACTGCACGAACAAGTTCGGCAGGTGATGCAAGGTATTGCCTAAGCCTTGTGGCCATCCGTCTCCCTGCCCGAAGGCCTTGGAGGACTTGCAGAGAAGCTCAAGGGAGCACGGCGGCGCTTCCGAGTATGGAAGGTCTCGGCCTGCCGTCAAGGTGCCAGGGAAGCCTGGGCCATGGTGAAGACACGGTATACCAAGGCTGACCCAAACCACATGGCCGAGGTCGGACCTGTGGGGCCCGATGGGAAAGAAATCCCTGTCAGTTTGGTGTATCACCAAGTAGAGTTAGCCGCCAAGTATTCCCAACAGGATTGTAGGCTAGACAGCCTGTTGGATGGCATAGAAGAAGAATTTAGTCAGTCTAAGTGACTATGTAATTTGAATGACATGTAGAATGTCTCTAGCCGGATTGTAAATCATTTGTCATGGCGGACCTTTTCGCTTCAACCTCTGGACCCGATAGTCCGGAGTGTATCCGAATACCAGCTCAGTTATGTAAAAACCGGGGTATGCGTGGAAACCAGGCGTAGGGGTCATAAGTGCTTGAATAGACAAGTACCCAACTAGTTATGTTATATTACATGGGTAGTAAGAAACATCTTCGAGGGAGAATAGTTCCGTTAAGGGTTCCTTTCCCTGGGTACGCATGCCCTAATGTGCATGTCCGGACTGCGAGAAGAGACGCAGGCAAAAACATCTGGGGGCAAGTGGAAAAAAAATAAAAAGTCATCTTTTATTCACCGACCGAATATTCCCTTAAGAACGCTAGCTTTCGGCTTCACCCAGTCTGAGGTACACATCCGGCTGACCCAGCAGTAACAATCGCAGAGGTGCTCCCCTTATGCCCTAGCCGAATTAACGGGAACGTACGGCATAAATACAAGAGCCAGGCAACCCAGCTTGGCCTAAACTTAAGTCATATCGATGCATATAGTGGTGAAAAAAGGTACATGCGGAAGAATAGCACATCTGCGGGGCATGAAGCCCATAAATTTTTTAAGCTTCTGTATAGGAAGCCCCCAGGTATAATGAGCGCGGCTGGCGCATCAAGATTGTGTAGTCAAAACACGTTTTAGCCCTTCAAGGCCTCGAAAGAAAAGGGGAAGAAAGAAAGAAAGAAAAGACAGATAACAAATGTATAAAAATTTGACAGAGGTAAGGAGATAAACACCGAGTCCGGCACTAGGCATAGAATCTTCGGAGTCTAGCTGCGTTCCATGGATTTGGCTCGAGGCGGTTGTCTGATGCATCCCGCAGACGGTATGCTCCACCAGTTAAGACCTGGTCAATAATGAAGGGACCCTCCCATTTGGGCTTGAGCTTGTCCTTTTTCTTATCCGGTAGGCGTAGAACGAGTTCGCCAACGCTATAGGTTTTGGCCCGTACTTCTCTGCTTTGGTATCTTCTAGCCTGTTGCTGGTAGAATGCGGAACAAGCTTTTGCCACGTCATGCTCCTCCTCGAGGGCGTCGAAACTGTCCTGCCGATCGATCTCGTCCTCTCTCTCTTCATACATGCACACTCGAGGTGAGTCATGAATTATGTCGCAGGGCAGAACTGCCTCTGCGGCGTACACCATAAAGAACGGTGTGTATTTGGTAGTGCGATTCGGCGTGGTCCGCAGCCCCCAGAGTACGGAGTCGAGCTCCTCTACCCAGTGCGTGTTAGATTCCTTTAAGGACCACACTAATCTGGGTTTGATGCCGCTCATGATAAGACCATTTGCTCGTTCGAATTGACCGTTAGTTTGTGGATGATAGACATAAGTGTAATCGAGCTTGATGCCCATGTTGCTGCACCATAGTTTCACCTTGTCGGCAGTGAAGTTTGTGCCGTTGTCAGTGATGATGCTGTGGGGGACACCATAACAGTGTACAACCCCGGATATAAAGTCTATCACTGGTCCGGATTCGGCCGTTTTAACAGGTCTGGCTTCTATCCATTTGGTGAATTTATCCACCATTACCAATTAGTATTTTTCTTATGGGTTCCCCCTTTAAGGGGTCCAACCATGTCAAGCCCCGCACCGCAAAAGGCCGGTAATGGGGATTTTTGTAGGCGACGGGTGGCATATGGCTTTGGTTTGCAAAGAGCTGGCAACCGACGCAGCGTTGGACCAAGTCTGTCGTCTGCTTTCGGGCGTTGGCCAATAAAATCCTGTACGGAAGGCCTTACTTACGAGGGCCCGGGCTGCGGCGTGGTGGCCACCGAGTCCGGCATGAATTTCTGCCAGAAGCTTCCTCCCTTCCTCTTTGGAGATGCACCTTTGAAGGACTCCGGTGGTGCTTTTCCTATAGTGCTCTCCCTCGTGGACCTTGTAGGATTTAGATCATCGCACAATGCAGCGTGCCTCATTTTGGTCCTTGGGAAGTTCCTGCCTGGTTAGGTAGGCCAGGAATGGTTCAGTCCATGGGGCGATGACAGCCATTATTACGTGGGCTGAAGGTGTTATTTCGGTGGCGGAGCCGCCGATTATGTCAGAGTGTTCGGTATCTAGCGTTGTAGCCGGGGCCGGACTGTTGTTGCTTGTTTCCCCTTCCCATGCCATGTATGGCTTAAACAGCCTTTCCAAGAATATGTCGGGTGGAACTGGATCACGCTTAGCGCCGATACGGGCAAGGACGTCCGCCGCCTGATTGTTTTCCCGAGCTACATGGTGGAATTCGAGCCCCTCGAACCGAGCTGACATCTTGAGTACGGCATTGCGATAAGCCGCCATTTTCGGATCTTTAGCGTCGAAGTCTCCATTTATTTGGGATATTGCGAGGTTCGAGTCCCCGCGCACCTCCAGGCGTTGAATGTCCATGGAGACTGCCATCCGGAGACCATGTAACAGGGCCTCATATTCGGCGGCATTGTTGGAGTCTGTATACAGTATTTGGAGTACATATTGGACTGTATCTCCGGTAGGGGACGTCAAGACGACGCCAGCCCCCAGACCGGCCAACATTTTAGAGCCGTCGAAGTGCATAATCCAATTGGAGTATGCGCCGTATTCCTTAGGGAGTTCGGCTTCTGTCCATTCGGCGACAAAATCGGCCAATACCTGCGACTTAATAGCTCGCCGAGGTTTATATGTTATGTCGAACGGGAGGAGCTCTATGGCCCATTTGGCAATCCGGCTGTGGTGTTGCGGTTGTTTATTATGTCGTTCAGTGGCACTTCAGAGGCCACTGTAATTGAACACTCTTGAAAGTAGTGTTGTAGTTTCCGGGATGCCATGAATACCGCATACGCTATCTTTTGATAATGTGGGTACCGTGATTTGCATGGGGTGAGGACATTGGATACATAATATACCGGCCTTTGAAGGGGGAATTTATGTCCATCCGTTTCTCGTTCGACGATGAGTGCTGCGCTTACGACTTGATGAGTCGCCGCTATATATAGCAGCATTGGTTCGCCGATGTTTGGCGCGGCCAGGATTGGGTTGGTGGCTAGTATGGCTTTTATTTCTTCCAGTCCGGCCGTGGCAGCATCCGTCCACTCAAAGTGTTCAGTGCGCTGAAGAAGGCGATAAAGGGGTAGTGCCTTTTCTCCTAATCGGGAGATAAAGCGACTTAAGGCCGCAACGCATCCAGTTAATTTCTGGATTTGCTTGAGGTATGTTGGGATGGCCAATTGTGACATGGCTCGGATTTTAGCCGTTTGCTTCAATCCCTCTCTTTGAGCGATGAAACCGGGAGCTTTACGGCGGGCACGCCCGGCATTTTTCTGGATTGAGCTTGATGTCGTATGTTCGGAGGTTGTTGAACGTAAGCCTCAAGTCGTCTATTAAAGAGTCGACGTGTCTGGTTTTGACGACCACATCGTCTACGTATGCTTCCACTGTTTTGCCGATTTGCTTTTCCAGGCATGTCTGAATCATGCGTTGATATGTTGCACCGGCGTTCTTAAGACCGAAAGGCATTGTGTTGAAACAGAAGGGGCCGTATGGCGTGATAAACGCCGTTGCGGCTTGGTCGGACTCGGCCATCTTGATTTGGTGGTAGCCGGAGTATGCATTAAGGAAGCACAATGAGTCGTGTCCCGCGGTGGCATCGATAATTTGATCGATGCGGGGGAGGGGGAAGGGATCCTTTGGGCAAGCTTTATTGAGGTCTTTTAAGTCGACACATAAGCGCCATGATTTGTCCTTCTTTGGTACCATCACCAGGTTTGCTAGCCAGTCCGGGTGTTTTATTTCTCTGATGAATCCGGCCTCCAATAACTTGGCTAGCTCCTCGCCCATAGCTTGTCTCTTAGGTTTGGAGAAGCGCCGAAGAGTCTGCTTGACCGGCTTGAACCCTTTTAGAATGTTAAGGCTATGCTCGGCCAACTTGCGTGGGATTCCTGGCATATCTGATGGGTGCCAGGCAAATATATCCCAGTTCTCGCGCAGGAACTCCCTAGTGCGGCGTCCACATCAGGGTTTAACTGTGCCCCAATTGAGGCTGTTTTGGTAGGGTCCGTTGGGTGGACTTGGAATTTGACTATTTCGTCCGCTGGTTTGAAAGAGGTGGACTTGGATCTCTTGTCGAGTATCACGTCGTCCCTGTCCACGGTCGAGCATAGCGCAGTTAACTCCTCTGCCGCTAGGGCGTCGGATAGTGCCTCGAGGGCTAGTGCGGCTGTTTTGTTTTCGGCGGGGAGCGCTATGTCCGGATCACTAGCTAGAGTGATAATTCCATTGGGCCCAGGCATTTTGAGCTTCATGTACTCGTAATGGGGTATAGCTTGGAAGATCGTGAATGCCTCCCGCCCAAGAAGGGCGTGGTATCCACTACTGAACGGGGCCACTTGGAATGTTATTTCTTCGGACCTGTAATTTTCCAGTGTGCCGAATACCACATCTAGTGTGATTTTCCCAGCGCAACGTGCCTCCCGACTGGGGATGATTCCTCTAAAGGTTGTGCTGCTTTGCTCAATGCGGTTCCAGTCTATTTCCATTTTGCGAAGAGTTTCCTCATAAATGAGGTTTAATCCGTTGCTGCCGTCCATGAGCACTTTAGTGAGCCGAAAGCCGTCCACAATTGGAATAAGGACTAATGCGGCTAGTGCTTGGGCTGTTCGGCACTTAGGTTCGTCACTGGAACTGAAGGTGATAGCCGTGTCGCTCCAAGGATTTATTGCTGCCACCTGGCAGATCTCGGGAAGGCTGCGGAGTGCTCGCTTGCGCCTATTATTTGAGGTGAATTTCTCGAAGACTGTTAAGAATGTATTGTAATTCACGGGATGTTGCTATGTGGTGTTTTGAATGAGGAGATCCTCACCGCTCTTAGCAACCTGCCGGAGTACCCAACATGCTCTAAGGATGTGTGTTGGCGTGGTATCCACCGTACTGTGAATTTTGCAGGGTCCGTTAAGCCATCCCTCCAATACGGTTCCGTGCCCTGTAGTGGGCTTTTGCTTTTTTGTGATTGAATCGGGTGACTTACGTGGGTGCACCCTTTTGATTCAGACTGGGTATTTAGCCAAAGCCGGATTATCCCAAAATTCGGTTTCGGTTTTCTAGGCGCTCTCCATCGCACAGTACTTCCATACTATGGCTGCCAAGTCAGCGAAGTGTGCTATGTTGCGGCGGCTTATGGCGTTAAGGATTCCATTGTTCGTGCAAGTATTGCAGAAGAATGAAATTTCGTCTTCCTCTCGACAGTCCTTGACCTTGTTCATTACAAGGAGGAATATGGCCCAATAGTGATGTACTGTTTCCTAGGGCTCTTGTCTAATGTGGGAGAGATCACTTGTATCTGGGTGGGTGGGCAGATTTAAGTCCGAACCCTGACCCGATCTGAGACCCGGGGGCATGGGATTTTCCGATCTTGGAGGTTCTGGCTCCGGGATGTCGCCCGATAGGTCTGCCCACTGCCTAATTCTACGTTCAAGGCTTGGGGGATGTCCTTCCGTATACAGGTATCCGGCTCGGAGAGCTCTGGAATCCGTACATAGTATGTCCTCAAGATTGAGGAAAAATTACCGCATTGTTCCTCCACCACCGCTATCTGATGGGTGACCGGCGGAGAGTTAATCTCCCTTTGGTCGGGTTTAAGCCCGATCCGATCATAGTCCGTAGCGACTCCCAAAGCGGCGATGCGATCCAAGAGCTCATTTAGGGAAGAGAGGTCCATCGGATCCATCTGCTCGGCAAGTTCCAAGCTGACGTGGAGGCTGCTTTCGATGACCCGAGAAGTCACCGTCGGCGCAGCAGCCGAACGAGCGGTCATGACGAGCTCGCCTTGCCGGAGAGTCTGGCCGACAGCCAGGGCTCCCCCAGAGGTGACGCTGTCCTTGACAACGAGACGAGACATCCTTCCTTATGGTGATGGCATAGTGGAACTCTCAACGAAAGCACCAACGTCGGTGTCAAAACCGGCGGATCTCGGGTAGGGGGTCCCGAACTGTGCGTCTAAGGCGGATGGTAACAGGAGGCAAGAGACACGATGTTTACCCAGGTTCGGGCCCTCTCTATGGAGGTAATACCCTACTTCCTGCTTGATTGATCTTGATGAATATGAGTATTACAAGAGTTGATCTACCACGAGATCGTAGAGGCTAAACCCTAGAAGCTAGCCTATGGTATGATTGTCCTTGTCCTACGGACTAAACCCTCCGGTTTATATAGACACCGGAGGGGGCTAGGGTTACACATAGTCGGTTACAACGGAAGGAGATCTACATATCCGTATCACCAAGCTTGCCTTCCACGCCAAGAGAGTCCCATCTGGACACGAGACGAAGTCTTCAATCTTGTATCTTCATAGTCCAACAGTCCGGTCAAAGGATATAGTCCGGCTGTCCGTATACCCCTAATCCAGGACTCCCTCAAGGGGGTGGCTTATATAGAGTGCGCCAGGACCCCAGCTCCCCTCCGTTACACAGGGTTCAATGTACATAAAGAGGAAGCGTTACAGATAACGTCTGTAATAAAGTGTTGTAAATGATCATTAAGTCTAAGAGTAAACGCCCGACCGTTGCCGTGCAGAGTGACTTTAGATCTTCTGCATGTCGAGTGGTTTCTATTACGGTCGAGTGACAGCGATTCTTCCGAGTGGAAAACTTCTGGTCGAGTGGATGATTGTACCCTTCGAATGCTTATGGCTTTAGGGTGATGTCGTTGGGAAGGGTGTCTAGGTCAGGCCTATGACCCTACCCAAGGTACATAGCTTCATCAGAGGTAGCGTGCCCACGGCGATCACATCGACTTTGGAACCATTTCCCACGCGCATTGTCACCTCATCCTTAGCCAATCTTCGCTTAATCTGTAGTCCCTGTTCCGAGTTGCAAGTATTAGCAACAGAACCAGTATCAAATACCCAGGTGCTACTACGAGCATTAGTAAGGTACACATCAATAACATGTAGATCACATATACCTTTGTTCACCTTGCCATCCTTCTTATCCGCCAAATACTTGGGGCAGTTCCTCTTCCAGTGACCAGTCCCTTTGCAGTAGAAGCACTCAGTCTCAGGCTTAGGTCCAGACTTGGGCTTCTTCACGTGACCAGCAACTTGTTTGTCGTTCTTATTGAAGTTCCCCTTCTTCCCTTTACCCTTTTTCTTGAAACTGGTGGTCTTGTTGACCATCAACACTTGATGCTCCTTCTTGATTTCTACCTCCACAACCTTTAGCATTGCGAAGAGCTCAGGAATTGTCTTATCCATCCCTTGCATATTATAGTTAATCACAAAGCTCTTGTAGCTTGATGGTAGTGATTGAAGAATTCTGTCAATGACACTATCATCAAGAAGATTAACTCCCAATTGAATCAAGTGATTGTTATACTTAGACATTTTGAGTATATGCTCACTGACAGAACTATTCTCCTCCATCTTGCAGCTGTAGAACTTATTGGAGACTTCATATCTCTCAATCCGGGCATTTGCTTGAAATATTAACTTCAACACTTGGAACATCTCATATGCTCCATGACGTTCAAAACGTCGTTGAAGTCCTGGTTCTATGCTGTAAAGCATGGCACACTGAACTATCGAGTAGTCATCAGCTTTTCTCTGCCAGACGTTCGTAACATCTGGCGTTACTCCTGCAGTGGGTTTGGCACCTAGCGGTGCTTCCAGGACGTAATTCTTCTGTGCAGCAATGAGGATAATCCTCAAGTTACGGACCCAGTCCGTGTAGTTGCTACCATCATCTTTCAACTTAGCTTTCTCTAGGAACGCATTAAAATTTAACGGAACAATAGCATGGGCCATCTATCTACAACAACATAGACATGCAAAATACTATCAGGTAGTAAGTTCATCATAAATTAAAGTTCAATTAATCATATTACTAAAAACTCCCACTTAGATAGACATCCCTCTAATCATCTAAGTGATCACGTGATCCATATCAACTAAACCATGTCCGATCATCACGTGAGATGGAGTAGTTTTCAATGGTGAACATCACCATGTTGATCATATCTACTATATGATTCACGCTCGACCTTTCGGTCTCAGTGTTCCGAGGCCATATCTGCATATGCTAGGCTCGTCAAGTTTAACCCGAGTATTCTGCGTGTGCAAAACTGGCTTGCACCTGTTGTATGTGAACGTAGAGCTTATCACACCCGATCATCATGTGGTGTCTCGGCACGACGAACTTTCGCAATGGTGCATACTCAGGGAGAACACTTGTACCTTGAAATTTAGTGAGAGATCATCTTATAATGCTACCGTCAAACTAAGCAAAATAAGATGCATAAAGGATAAACATCACATGCAATCAATATAAGTCATATGATATGGCCATCATCATCTTGTTCCTTTGATCTCCAGATCCAAAGCACTATCACGATCACCATCGTCACCGGCACGACACCTTGATCTCCATCATAGCATTGTTGTCGTCTCGCCAACTATTGCTTCTACGACTATCGCTACCACTTAGTGATTGTGGCACCCCGGCTCAGAGAAAACCGGAACGCCCCGTATTCCAGCCCAGAGATCGAGGAGAAGTCTTCTGGAATATGGCACTGCTTAGCATAGAACAAACCAGCTTTCTATTATTTCACGGATATGAATACAAGGTCTCCGATATTACAATGAATAACATCGGCACAGTGACACTACGCCATCCTCAGTTTCTCTATGCAAGCAGCAGAACAACTCGAAGCAGTGGAAAAACTTCTAGCAGCGGAACAACGACAACGGTGGTGATCTCCACACCGCAGGGACTCTGGCTGGAATGCTTATCCTAGCTCGCAAACAAAGAATCCACGGCAAACAAGCATGCAATCCAGGCACGACCTGCAAGCTGGCATGACACGCCAGGTCAGTACATTGAATGTACTTGCAAGCTCACAGTAACCAGAAGCATTCAAGACAAACAACAACATGGCAATTACAGGTTAAGCAGGAATTATCATGAGATCATCAGGATAACATGGCATGGACAACATGAACATAATACTGCTAGGACTATATGAGCATGGCATGTACAAATAAATCTGACGATACTAGCATGCAACATGATGACACTTTATGCACCATTTAATCTGCTCGGACTATGATCACATGCATCACTTACCAACCTCGGACATCACACGGTCATCTCAGGATCACATCAAGCTTGGTATAAACAATACCGCAGTAATCATTAAATGACCACAAGGAGCTTGATCTTTACCCATGATTCTCGCACAACATCACAAATATCCAACAACTCGGTATCCTCAATACCACGGTGATCATTCCGGCGATCACAACCATGACCAACACTTGGTCTCAAACGGTGATCTTTCCAGCGTTCACACCCAACTTATCTCATCATCGAACCGGGGTTGTCATTAATCAAGTTATCATTAATACTATTGACTCACGGTGGGACCGACACAAACTATTGCTATCGATAGACTTTATATAAACTCTGCAGAGGTAGCACACTGTACCCACACCAAGGAACCCATGGCCTCGCACTCCCAATCGGGTGGACCAACAGCGTTCCGACAAAACCGATCTACTGCCATGACATCCTCCCGACCACTCCGACCCACTCCCAACTGGGCTAGTCCTGGGTGGCCCCGTGTCTACCAAAGACACACCGACCACCGTCGTGGCCAAACATCCCTCACGGGGACCGGATCCATAAAAATAAAAACAACAGGCACACAAGGTTATGTCCGCCTACCTGATTAGGGTAAGAACGCCCATAACCTTCCCTAGTTGGAGGCACCGGCGAGAGTCACAACAATAGACCCAGTTAGGACCTTCCCGCAAAGGTGAGCGTGGTTGCACTGGTAAGTTTCGATATGGTGGCACCATGACTCAGCCAACAGTTGTTAAAGTTCAATTTAATCCGGTTAAACTTGAATGCAAAATGCTGAGCCATAATAAAATAACATGATGCAATTACAATGCATGAGCATGATATCAACATAATCATGAGGGTACAACATAACTATCCACCATATCAACAATGAATCATATCCAACTAAGCATGGCATACTGACTAACATGAACATCACAAGTACATACTTTTCAGAAACATGGCATGACCACTAGAAATCGGCAACAAATATCATGCCAGAACATAACAACAATGCCAGCATTTAACCAACGGGATGCAATGAAACATATATAACAACGGTACTCGGGACAGACGATAGTAATGCACCAAAGACCATCACCAACATCAACAGGTACTACTAGCAAGCATAAGAAGATGAAAGGAATACTAGCAACTTAGCAGGGCATGATAACTGGTGCATAACAACATAGCAAGAAAGTAAGCACTAACCCAAAAGCATTACTGAAACAACGATAACCATATTTTAAAAAGCAATCATTTAAAAATATTCAAGTTGAAAACCATGGCTACTGCATGACTATCATGCAAGTGGGTATTGTGGCTTGCCTGGGGGTGAGGAATACTCCGGGAAGAAGTGCGGTGAAGCCGCGGAAAGATTTGCCAGAAACAGTTCTCTCTCGGAGGGGCTGTTTACGTGCAAGGGCAAAAAGTTCATTTTCACATTGTCAAACCATAGTGAAAATGAAACCAACAGAACGGGCTCGACGAGACGAAGAAATGGGCTTTGGAATCACCTCATTTGGAGTTGTGGTTAAAAAGATATAAGGGTTTTTCTACCAGGGACCTATCTGTAATGAAATCATCACAAACATGCCCTCGGCTGGAAAAACAGAACGCGCCTTTCTCAAAAATACGCTTTCCAGAGAGGAAAGTGTATTCTGGACCGAAGAAGGAGTGCAATATGCTTTTGAAGTCGTAAACGTACTTCTTGGAAGTACGCTTCCACTTATCTAGCGTGGCAGTGGGGGCACGGGGAGCTGTGCGGCTGATGGGCGGGTCCCGCCTTATCCATCTCCCTCTCCTCCTGCCTCCTTCTTCCTCCTCTCATCTCCCCCGACAGAAAACAGAGGAGCAGCAGGGGAGGCCGCGGCCGGTGCTGGCCCCGCTGCTCCTGGCCACCTCCGGCTGAGGTGCGGGCACCGGCGAGCGCGGGAAGGAACGTCGCACCCTTCCTGGAGGAGCACGGACGCCGGGGAGGGGCAAGGTGACCGCGAGGAGACGGGCGAGGCGCGCTGCGGTTGGTGGTGAGGGAAAACGTGGCTCACGGCAGCCCGGCGAGGGGTGAGGGGGGGGCGTCGCCGAACTTCAGGGAGGACTCTGGTGGCGGCTAGAAAGGGAGGGGAGGTCGGGGCTGCTCGAATTTGAGCAGAACACCGCGGCGATTATCGCAGCAGAGAGAGGTGGGGAGGGGCTCTGGAGCTCGAGGGAGAGGCTGGGGAGGTTGCTGGAGATGAGGCAAAGTCGATGGAGTGCTCGGGAGAGGCTCGGGTGGCCTTATATAGGCAGAGGGGCGAGGTGCCGAGCTGTCATCGCAGCGAACGTGTGGCCGGCGCCGCGGACGCATGCCCACGTGCATGAGCTCGGAGGTAGGCGACGAGGGAGGCACAGTGGAGTCTCTAACGGGGCAGAGGAGGCCAAGGGGGCGCAGGGAGGAAGAAGACGGAGACGAACCGAGGCAAACCGCCAGTGTGCTCTCGTGGGCGCGCGGCGGCTTGCGTCGGTGAGGAAGCTGTCGGAGGGGGAGCGGGGTCCAGGGGAATGGCGATGGATAGATGCAGCCACTGGACATGCTCACACGCGCGAAGACGACGAGTGGGAGCGGTGCCAAAGCACAAACGGTGCTCTGGACACACCACAACACACAGATCGCAAGCACAGGCACGCCATTGTCGTGGTCACCACGTGAACGAGGGCATTCAATGCTCAACAGCACCCAAAACTTTGTCTACCTGATAATACTTCCAAAATAGGTTGCAACTGCGGTCGTAGTTTGGTTAAAAGGGCTTCGATTGAAAGGTAATTAACCTCTGAAGTTTACTGCTGTAAACTTGATCGTGTACTGCTGCTCAACAGGGAGGTGATTGGGTCAAATGGAGTTGTCTGCGAGGTTGAGGTAAAGAAGGACTTACATCCTGGTAACTATGGAGGGGTTTGGATCAATATTTAATAGAGTTGCTTTGCAACTGCCAAAGATGGTCCAGAATCAAGATTAGGATGATGCACTCACATGGATTTATGTAATGGGATGAATCTGGGCAAATCCTCATGATATGGACATAGAAAGATGCTGTAAAAATATCATACCAAATGGACAATCCAAAATGATACTTGCTTCACAAACATAATTTCTGTCCAGAAACTTGGAAAAATTCTAGAGGAATAATGGCTTGATGAAACATGCCCACAATGGGTGGAGGTAAGTTATATGGATATAGAAGGCCTATAAAAATTGACAGCCATAATGGAGCAAGATAAAATATACTTGCTTCACAAACTGAAATTTTGGATAGAATCAAAGAATTGAAGATGAGCTCACATGGAGGCATGACATGAGCTCTACTTTGGTGGAGGGCTTTGATACGATGATATGAGGTATCATGCAAAATGGAAACTCATTTGGATATGCCTAGTTTGCACCTCCTTCACAAAGCTTCTTTCTGGATAGAAACTTTGGAAAATCATAATTAAATAATTACTAGGCAAATGAGGTTGCATTTTGGCATGTGGCAATTATATGGACATGAAAATGTTTCCAAGGAGTTTGACGTCAATTGGGAAAAGGAAAATAGGACTTGTTTCACAATGTGCCATTTAGGGCAGAATAGGAAATGAATTATTTGAGCATAATGATAAACATGAAAAATGAAATATTTTGTCATATTTGAGAAATATATGACCCAAACAATTTATGAGAATTATTTGGGAATTTTAGGAGTGATGGAAATAAAGGTTGCTTCACAACCTAGGGCAATTTGAGTTTTTCCTTTAATAGAAAAGGAATATTCCCAATAAAAAGAATATTGGGATTTGGGCTAGGATGAAAATGACAGGGTATAGGGAAGGATTTGGGAATGACAAGCCACTCTGGAAGCAAAGAAGAGGGCGTCTTCTTCAGTTTCCAAACCACAAAGCCACGGAAAAAGAAAACTCAAGCAAAAACCTCAGAAAAACAAAAGAAAAAGAAAGGGCCAAAAATCAGGCTGTCACAGTGATAAAGTAAAGCAATTACATGGCGATTGCATTTCATACAATAAAGCGACAACCATATGGCTCCTGCCAGTTGCCGATAACTTTGTTACAAAACATGATCATCTCATACAATAAAATTTAGCATCATGTCTTGACCATATCACATCACAACATGCCCTGCAAAAACAAGTTAGACGTCCTCTACTTTGTTGTTGCAAGTTTAACGTGGCTGCTACGGGCTGAGAAAGAACCGTTCTTACCTACGCATCAAAACCACAATGATTTTTCGTCAAGTCTGTGCTATTTTAACCTTCAACAAGGACCGGGCGTAGCCACACTAGATTCAACTGAAGTTGGCGAAACGGACACCCGCTAGCTACCTGTGTGAGAAGCACGTCGGTAGAATCAGTCTTGCGTAAGCGTACGCGTAATGTCAGTCCGGGCCGCATCATCCAACAATACCGCCGAATCAAAGTATGACATGCTGGTAAGCAGTATTACTATTATCGCCCACAACTCACTTGTGTTCTACTCGTCCATATAACATCTACGCATAAACCTGGCTTGGATGACACTATTGAGGAACGTAGTAATTTCAAAAAAATTCCTACGTGCACGCAAGATCATGGTGATGCATAGCAACGAGAGGGGAGAGTATTGTCTACGTACCCTCGTAGACCGTAAGCGGAAGCATTATGACAACACGGTTGATGTAGTCATATGTCTTCACGATCGACCGATCCTAGTACCGAAAGTACGGCACCTCCGTGATCTGCACACGTTCGGCTCGGTGACGTCCCACAATCCAGCAGAGTGTCGAGGGAGAGCTTCGTCAGCACGACGGCGTGATGACGGTGATGATGAAGCTACCGGCGCAGGGCTTCGCCTAAGCACTGCAACGATATGACCGAGGTGGATTATGGTGGAGGGGGGCACCGCACACGGCTAAGAGATCAATGATCAACTTGTTTGTCTATGGGGTGCCCCTCCCCCTTATATAAAGGAGTGGAGGAGGGGGAGGGCCGACCCTCCTATGGCGCGCCCCATGGGGAGTCCTACTCCCACCGGGAGTAGGATTCCCCCTTCCCTAGTTGGACTAGGAGTGGAAGGAAGGGGGGGGGGGGGGAGAGGGGAAAGGAAAGGGGGGCCACCCCCACCCAATTCGGATTGGGTTTGGGGGGGGGGGGCCTCCTAGGCCTCCCTCTCTTCTCTCCCACTATGGCCCAATAAGTCCCATATACCTCTCGGGGGGTTCCCGTAACCTCCCGGTGCTCCGGTATATGCCCGAACTCACCCGGAATCATTCCGATGTCCAAACATAGGCTTCCAATATATCGATCTTTATGTATCGACCATTTCGAGACTCCTCGTCATGTCCGTGATCATATACGGGACTCCGAACTATCTTCGGTACATCAAAACACATAAACTCATAATACCGATCGTCACCGAACGTTAAGCGTGCAGACCCTATGGGTTCGAGAACTATGCAGACATGACCGAGACACGTCTCCGGTCAATAACCAATAGCAGAACCTGGATTCTCATATTGGCTCCCACATATTCTACGAAGATCTTTATCGGTCAAACTGCATAACAACATACATTGTTCCCTTTGTCATCGGTATGTTACTTGCCCGAGATTCGATCGTCGGTATCTCAATACCTAGTTCAATCTCGTTACCGGCAAGTATCTTTACTCGTTACGTAATGCATCATCCCGCAGCTAACTCATTAGTTACAATGCTTGCAAGGCTTATAGTGACGTGCATTATCGGGAGGGCCCAGAGATACCTCTCCGACAATCGGAGTGACAAATCCTAATCTCGATCTATGCTAACTCAACAAGTACCATCGAAGACACCTTTAGTGCAGCTTTATAATCACCCAGTTATGTTGTGACGTTTGGTAGCACACAAAGTGTTCCTCCGGTATTCGGGAGTTGCATAATCTCATAGTCATAGGAACATGTATAAGTCATGAAGAAAGCAATAGCAATATATAAACGATCAAGTGCTAAGCTAACGGAATGGGTCAAGTCAATCACATCATTCTCTAATGATGTGATCCCGTTAATCAAATGACAACTCATGTCCATGGCTAGGAAACTTAACCATCTTTGATTCAACGAGCTAGTCAAGTAGAGGCATACTAGTGACACTCTGTTTGTCTAAGTATTCACACATGTACTAAGTTTCCGGTTAATACAATTCTAGCATTAATAATAAACATTTATCATGATATAAGGAAATATAAATAACAGCTTTATTATTGCCTCTAGGGCATATTTCCTTCAAAGATTACCAATACAATGAATGTGTGGGATGACAAATATGCTTGTCTGTTCACATATACATATTTTAAAACTGTGTGCTTCCATCAGCTACTACCCCATATGAGCTAAAATCTAGCTGAATTTTGTTCAATCGCACAGTAATGTACAACAACTTCATACAGAAAAACTGAAAACCTGCGAGCAACACAAATCTGAATTTTGTACCTTTTCATCCACCTAGGTGCCTGCCCTCTCAGTTGACTGCGCAGACCTCGCTGGGGAGGAGTCCGGCCATCGTCGCACCCCAGCTCTTGTACTGTTGTTGCCCTCACCACCGAGATGTTGGCCACACCCAGAGCCATCAATCGAGTCGGTGGGGTCGGCAACTGCTGATCGGGTGTTCGCTAGCAACGCCAGGGGGGCCGGATCTGGGTGCTCATGGCTGTCTGCAAACTCCTCTCGAAGCAGAAATATGATAAAGATTTGGCGGCGGCGGCCATGGCCAGTCAATGTTCATAGAGACAAAAAAAATGCTCAACAGCTTCGCAGATCTGCAGTGACTAACATGTCAATGGCATCGAGGAGGAACTCCATGCATGCTGAAAGGACATGCGGTGCCCCCATGTGTGGTTTTGGTAATTGATGACATTCTCTATGGACTAATGGTTGCATTGAGTTATATTTGAAGGATTTGTCCATAGGCATTTCTTGAAGTCCATGTGTTGGTTTCAAGGAGTTTATGTGTTGGCCAAGGTGCTATTAAGGAATTATCCAAAGATTGGTCATGTGAGTGTTTAGCTTATTGCAAGCATGTCTTGAAGAAGAAGATTGTGTGATCATTCAAGTTTACCTTCAAGACATCATCCAAACGAAGAGAGTTGGAAAGATTCAATGTTGATCAAGACTAAGTCAAGAGTGAATCAAGTTGATCAACTCACAAAGCATAAAAGATGTACCGAGAGGGATCAAGTGATCCCATGGTATGGTAAGCATTGTCCATTGCACTTTGTGTACTAACCCATGGTCTATGTGAGAGTTCTTTGTGGGGTTAGGTACCTGTCCATGGGCTTGCGTCAAGAGGAAGATATCATACAACCCATGGAAAGCATGACATCAATTGGTGATCGTCATTAAGATTTCCGTGTGCAAGTTCAGGTGGAGCATCACGAAGAGATCAAGTTCCTGAAGCTTGCCATCCATTGTGGTGTCAATGGACTTGTGAAGATGTGCCGAAGAGTGGCTCACCCATAGTGGAGTATGGAGGAGCAAACATCTAGTCTCCATCGACCCAACACAATCAAGAAAGGTGGTCCATCTTAAGGAGGACAAGATCGTCATCATCTAGCTCAAGTGGATCATGTGCAAGGCAAAGGTTTTCCCTTGATAGGTTTTCTATTTTACCGGTCTCAAGGTGGTAGTTGGGAGACCGGGTTATAGGATCGTTTGCCGTACTATCAAGGGGGGCTCTCAAGTTGGTAGCTTGATCGTATCGTTAGTAGAGAGCTCAAACAATTGCATCCTTGCATCATGTTTCTTGGTTCTTGTTTTGTTATCTTTGTGAGTCTTAGAGCTTATGGTCATCTTGATGACAAGCTTGAGTTCATCGAAAACGGAGTTTGCATGCATCTTCTATGATGTTTTCGGTGTTGGAGGTTTTATCAGTCTTATCCGAGGAAGGGTTCTCACCATTTTCTTATGGGCCTTTTCTCATTTGCTTCTTATTGATATTTATTTCAAGATTGTGTTAGCCCATGTCTCTAGCTTTCCAACAAACTTGGTTTCGTCAAATTCGGAGTCCGTTTGCAGAAGTTGTGGTAGTTTTGGTGTTCTGAAAAGGCTGCAGCGGTACTACCGCGGACAAGAGCGGATGTAATTTTTTACTACCGCTCTTGGGTGCGGTACTACCGCTTGGAGCGGTACTACCACGGCTACTTCCATGGCTACTTCCGGTCCGGACCAAAAACCCGTCACAAGTCCAGCGGTGGTAGGCACGGATGTATTTTTTTAGTACCGCTCACAAGCAGTAGTACCGCTACCTTTAGCGGTAGTACTGCTACCCCTAGCGGTAGTACTGTGAGGATGAGCGGTAGTACCGCTCTGTGCGGGCTGTGAGCATAATGGTTGGATTTTCCCCACCTATAAAAGGGGGTCTTCTTCCCCATTAAACCTTATCTCTTGAGCTCGTGTTCTTCCCCCATTGTTGACCTTCTTCGAGCTTGCTAACTCTCAATCCCTCCAATGATTCTGGCTAGTTCTTGAGGGAAAAGAGAGAGGAGATCTAGATCCACGTTTCCACCAATCAGTTTCTCCTCTAAGTGAGGGGAACCCCTTGGATCTAGATCTTGGAGTTCTTCGTGTTCTCCTTTTCGTTCTTCCTCTCATTTTCCTCCCTAGCATTTGTTGCTTTGGTGGGATTTGGGAGAGAAGGACTTGGGCACTCCGTGTGCCCTAGCCATTGCATTTGGTGCATTGGTTTGAGTTCTCCATGGTGATACGTGGATACAAGTTGAGAAGCTTATTACTCTTGGGTGCTTGGTACCCTTGAGCTTGTTCCTCTTGGGTGCTTGGGCGCCCTAGACGGTTGAGGTCACTTCGGAGCCATATTCCATTGTGGTGAAGCTTCGTGGTGTCATTGGGGAGATAGCCCCAACCTTTGTGGTGTTCGGAGCTCAATCATTGTGGTGTAAAGCTCCGGGCAAGCGTCGGGGTCTCCAATTAGGTTGTGGAGATCACTCCGAGCAATTTGACGGGTTTCGGTGACCGCCCCCAAGGTTTGCCAAAGTGTACGGGTTCGGTGACTGATACGTCTCCAACGTATCTATAATTTTTGATTGCTCCACGCTACTTTATCTACTGTTTTGGACTATATTGGGCTTTATTTTTCACTTTTATATTATTTTTGGGACTAACCTATTAACCGGAGGCCCAACCCAGAATTGCTGTTTTTTGCCTATTTCAGTGTTTCGAAGAAACGAAATATCAAACGGAGTCCAAACGGAATGAAACCTTCGGGAACGTGATTTTCTCACCGAACGTGATCCAGGAGACTTGGACCCTACTCCAAGGAACAAAAGAGGCGGTCACGAGGGTGGGGGCGCGCCCCTGCCTCGTGGGCCCCCTGTTGCTCCACCGACGTACTCCTTCCTCCTATATATACCTATGTACCCCCAAACGATCAGAACAGGAGCCAAAAACCTAATTCCACCACCGCAACTTCCTGTATCCACGAGATCCCATCTTGGGGCCTGTTCCGGAGCTCCGCCGGAGGGGGCATCCACCACGGAGGGCTTCTACATCATCACCATAGCCCCTCCGATGAAGTGTGAGTAGTTTACTTCAGACCTTCGGGTCCATAGCTAGTAGCTAGATGGCTTCTTCTCTCTTTTTGGATCTCAATACAATGTTCTCCCCCTCTCTCATGGAGATCTATTCGATGTAATCTTCATTTTGCGGTGTGTTTGTTGAGACCGATGAATTGTGGGTTTATGATCCAGATTATCTATGAACAATATTTGAATCTGCTCTGAATTCTTTTATGTATGATTAGTTATCTTTGCATGTATCTTCGAATTATCTGTTTGGTTTGGCCAACTAGCTTGGTAGTTCTTGCAATGGGAGAAGTGCTTAGCTTTGGGTTCAATCTTGCGGTGTCCTTTCCCAGTGACAGAAGGGGCAGCAAGGCACGTATTGTATTGTTGCCATCGAGGATAACAAGATGGGGTTTTTATCATATTGCATGAATTTATCCCTCTACATCATGTCATCTTGCTTAAGGCGTTACTCTGTTTTTAACTTAATACTCTAGATGCATGCTTGATAGCGGTCGATGAGTGGAGTAATAGTAGTAGATGCAGGCAGGAGTCGGTCTACTTGTCTCGGACGTGATGCCTATATACATGATCATACCTAGATATACTCATAACTATGCTCAATTCTGTCAATTGCTCAACAGTAATTTGTTCACCCACCGTAGAATACTTATGCTATTGAGAGAAGCCACTAGTGAAACCTATGGCCCCCGGGTCTATTCTCATCATATCAATCTCCATCACTTTAATACTTGCTTTGTTTTTAATTTGCCTTTTACTTTTCACTTTGCATCTCTATACCAAAAATACCAAAAATATTATTTATCATCTCTATCAGATCTCACTCTCGTAAGTGACTGTGAAAGGATTGACAACCCCTAATCGCGTTGGTTGCGAGGAGCTATTGTTTTGTGCAGGTACGAGGGACTTGTGCATAGCCTCCTACTGGAATGATACCTTGGTTCTCAAAAACTGAGGGAAATACTCACGCTACTTTGCTGCATCATCCTCTCCTCTTCGGGGAAATCCAATGCAGTCCTCAAGAGGTAGCAAGAAGGATTCCTGGCGCCGTTGCCGGGGAGGCTTACACAAGAGCAAGTCAAGACATACCAAGTACCCATCACAATCCCTATCTCCCGCATTACATTATTTGCCATTTGCCTCTCGTTTTCCAGTCCCCCACTTAACCCTTGCCGTTTTATTCGCCCTCTCTTTCCCAACCTCCGCCTCTTTTTCCCGTTTGCCTTTTTCTCGCTTGCCTTTTGTTTGCTCGTGTGTTCGATTGCTTGTTTGTCGCGATGGCTCAAGATACTACCAAATTGTGTGACTTCACCAATACCAATAATAATGATTTCCTTAGCACTCGATTGCCCTCTTGCCAATCTCAATCTTGTGAAATCAATACTGCTTTGTTGAATCTTGTTATGAAAGATCAATTCGCGGCCTTCCTAGTGAAGATGCCGCTACTCATCTGAATAGCTTCGTTGATTTATGTGATATGCAAAAGAAAAAGATGTCGATAATGATGTCGTTAAATTGAAGCTATTTCCTTTTTAAGCTAGAGATCGTGCAAAGCGTGGTTTTCATCTCTGGCTAAAAATAGTATTGATTCTTGGAACAAGTGCAAAGATGCTTTTATCTCTAAGTATTTTCCTCCCGCTAAGATTATCTCTCTTAGGAACCATATTATGAATTTTAAGAAACTTGATCATGAACATGTTGCACAAGCTTGGGAGAGAATGAAATTAATGATACGTAATTGTCTTACTCATGGTTTGAACTTGTGGATGATTATATAAATTTTTTATGCCGGATTGAATTTTGCTTCTAGAAATCTTTTAGATTCGTCCGCGGGAGGCACTTTTATGAAAATCACTCTAGGAGATGCTACTAAACTTCTAGATAATATTATGGTTAATTATTCTCAATGGCATACCGAAAGATCTACTAATAAAAAAGTGCATGCGATAGAAGAAATTAATGTTTTGAGTGGAAAGATGGATGAACTTATGAAATTATTTGCTACTAAGAGTGTTTCTTCTGATCCTAATGATATGCCTTTATCTACTTTGATTGAGAATAATAATGAATCTATGGATGTGATATTTGTTGGTAGGAATAATTTTGGTAACAACGCGTATAGAGGGAATTTTAATCCTAGGCCTTATCCTAGTAATCCTTCTAATAATTATGGAAATTCCTACTACAACTCTTATGGAAATTTTAATAATATGCCCTCTGAATTTGATAGTAGTGTTAAAGAGTTTATGAATTCACAAAAGAATTTTAATGCTTTGCTTGAAGAGAAATTCTTTAAAGTTGATGATTTGACTAGGAACGTTGATATAATTTCTCTTGAGGTTGATTCTTTAAAGCTTAGATCTATTCCTCCTATGCATGATATCAATGAGTCTCTCAAAGCTATGAGAATATCCATTGATGAGTGCAAAGAAAGAACCGCTAGGATGCGTGCTTCCAAAGATGCCTTTATTAAAGCGTGTTCTTCCAATTCCTATGAAAATCAAGATGAATATCTAAAAGTTATTGATGTGTCCCCCATTAAATCTTTGTTTTGAAATATGAATCTTGATGAAACTGAATATGATCTTCCTTTACCTAGAAGGCGTTCTAATAATTCGGAGTTTTTAGATCTTGACGATGAAATTGATAAATGTGGGATTGAAAGAAATAAAAACCTATATGTTGCTAAACCCACTATATTGGATCTCAAGGAATTTAATTATGAAAATTGCTCTTTAATTGATTGTATTTCCTTGTTGCAATCCGTGCTAAATTCTCCTTATGCTTATAGTCAAAATAAGGCCTTACCGAACACATTGTTGATGCCTTGATACAATCTTATGAAGAAAAACTTGAGTTGAAGGTCTCTATCCCTAGAAAGCTCTATGATGAGTGGGAACCTACTATTAAAATTAAAATTAAAAATTATGAGTTTCATGCCTTATGTGATTTGGGTGCTAGTGTCTCTACTATCCCCAAAACCTTGTGTGATTTGCTAGATTTCCGTGATTTTGATGATTGCTCTCTAAACTTGCATCTTGAGGATTACACTATTAAAAAGTATATGGGAAGAATCAATGATGTTCTTATTGTTGCAAATAGGAATTATGTGCCCGTAGATTTTATCGTTCTTGATATAGATGTCACGACCGGTTTTTCAATAAAAATATTTATTGAACAACCGACCTATGAAGTCCAATATGAGGAAAATCCTTCATACCGGTAGACAAAACTTTGATACGATAAGCCAGTAGCATTACAATATTACAGGGGTCGGACTGAAGATACCCAACCAATTATTACAAACACGCCGATAATTATACATAGTGGCGGATATGACTCAAAGGTGAGGGGTGGAAATACTACTGACTCGAGATATGAGTGGTTGGTGGTATAACACAGCAGGGTGGTTAATAAGTCTACTACACTGGCGGCTCATCGAGCGTCGAGGTGAGGCTCGACGAATTTATTTGGGTAGCGGAAGCGGATATATCACAAATACTAATCCAAGGGTCGCATGAGACTGACTGGGATTCCTCTAGGCGTCGGACTCGCTATCGAATTCTTCATCCATGAGATCGCCTTCGTCAGCATCTGGCCAAATCAACAAGCCAGGTGAGTACTTTGAAAGTACTCGCAAGACAGTTCGGACAAAAGATATAACAAATGAATGCATGAATGAGTCATGATTAATTTTAACAATGCTCAAATAAATCAGTATAGCAAAAGTAATTAAGAAGGGAATCGGCGGTAGTCCGCTCGAAAACCCAAAGAAAGATAAACTCAAAACCGATCGTGTGTCTGAAGTGACGCCTCGAAAGGTGAAAATAAGTAAAACATGCCACAGTCGGGCGTCTGGGCGACACCTCATAAAGGGCTTATATTGAAATAAAAATACATGTGTGCCGCAGTCGGACGCCGGAGCGACATCACAGAAAGGGCTTATAATAAAAGTAAACAATAACGATGCCGCAGTCAGACGTCTGAGCGACATCATAGAAAGGGCTTAAAATGAAAATAAATAACAACAATGCCGTAGTCGGACGTCTGAGCGACATCGCAGAAAGGGCTTATAATGAAAATAAATAACAACAATGCCGCAGTCGGACGTCTGAGCGACATCGCAGAAAGGGCTTATAATAAAATTAAATAACAACATTGCCGCAGTCGGACGTCTGAGCGACATCGCAGAAAGGGCTTATAATAAAAGTAAATAACAACATTGCCGCAGTCGGATGTCTGAGCGACATCGCAGAAAGGGCTTATAAATCATTATTCATAACTGACAAGATATAGTGCTCACGGAAAATGTTCATCACAAGACAATAAGCGGGTTGTTCCGTTCACAGGAAAGTAAACATTTAATACTCAAATGGTTCTCGAGCGTTTACATCCTTTGAGACCGACACTTGACAAGATGAGATGATCACGGTACTTGGACATGAATAAGATGAATTCAAGAATTTTGACTCTGCGAGTTTGTACCAAAATTGTCCACAGCCAGCGGATTTCGTAGTCACGAAGGACTAGTTCCGTTCGGTATTTCAGAGAAACACAATTAGATAGTACACACCCATCATACCTCACGTTGCCAGGAATCACCCTAGACAGCGTCTAAGAAAAACTTTGAGACGGGAGATCACAATCTCGAATAGCATGGGATCAAATTTATATCTGCCGCTCTAAGGGTGCCCCCTCTCGGTCCCAACCGAAACACCCATGCCCCCGACCGGATGAAAGGCTTTAATCCAGGGCCATGGAACCTTCATCCCGCCTCTCGATTTGGTGTGTACCAGGAAGTGGTTTGCAACCTACTAAGCCGTATCCCTTGCGGGAAACAGGTGGTAGTACAGAAGGGAGGAGGGACGGGAATCTGACTGACTTAAGTTGACACCGGGTCAACGATATGGCATAAGCCTGGCATGCTACAACACTGCCATCTTACCCATACTCATGCCAACTCATGGCCATGCAACAAGTTTCCAACAACTCATGGATTTACCGAGCCCATTTGCCACGATGCTCACGAGATAAACTATTATCGAAATGATCGTGAACGTGCCATGATACAAAATAATGCAAACATGCTCAGACACTCATCATATCAAAAGTTCAAACTTTGCTTGCCTGGTTTGGAGTAGTCGGGGTCTAGCTCGGCGAAGTACGCGGTTCCGTCACCTCCCTCGGTATCTACGATACACAAAAATACACGCGCTAACGTAAATACCGTGGGGTACAGAAAGTTGATCCAAATATTTTTCAAATAATTATGATAAAAAACTAGACAAAAATTTGAAGAGGACAGAAAAAGAATCACTCAAAAATTCCTTTCTGTTAAAAAGTTATAAGGGTTTTAACCCAAGGACCCATCTGTAATGAAACAGAAAACTCCCAGGGGGCTTTGCAGAAAAATCCAGAAAAACGGTTCAGAGTGGAAGCGTATTTGCCAAAGTACTCTTTCAGTAAACGATTCAAAAAAAAACAAAAGAGAGGCTGACGGGCGGGTCCCACCCGTGAGGTTTGAAATTTCAAACGAGGGGGTCAGGGCTCGTCAGCGCCCGAAAGCCGCGGTGGTCGCCGGCGGCGATCCACGGCGAGGCAGGGAGATCGGAGAGTACCTCCGTGTTCAGGGCGCCATTCCGCGTCTGTGGGAGGTGGTGGTGGTCGCCGGCGAGCACTGTGTCGACGGCGGCCCTTGCTCCGGCGGACGGCGGTTCGAGCAGTCTTGGATCTCGCCGGAGGGAGCTGGGGTCAAATAGGAGTGGGGGTTAGTCTCCTAGTTGCTCGAGAGGGTTGCTGACGAAGTTAGGGCGTCGGAGATGGCCTCACCGGAGCGAATTGAGGTGGAGGCCGAGGCGGAATGGGGCAGCCGGAGTCAGGGAAGAAGGGCCCCTCGAGGCTCTCCCAGAGGCTAGGCGGGGTCTAGTGAGGTGGTGGAGTCGTGCGGGGGCGAGAGCAGGCTCGGGGGTGCTATATATAGCCGGCCCGAGTCGGTTGCCGTGAACGGATAAGTCCAGCGAGTTGATTACGGCGGCGCTGTGGCTGGACGGTCGGCTTAGGAGCTTGAGCATCGCCTAGGTGGAGTAGTGGTGCCATTTTAGGGTCCAACTCAGCACGGGAGGGAGGTTTACAGCTTGCCCTTGACGGAACGACCGCACGGCCCGTCGACGGCAGAGAACGCGCTCTTCGCATGCCAAGCCACGGCGATGGTGCTGCATCGTCTTGGGCAAGGGATGGCCACGCGAGCCACCAGGCGGTTTGGGCGGCGCCGAACGGCGTTGAGCCGCCGTTTTGCTCCCTGTCGGCCGTTATGGTGTTTTGGCCGCCGCAAAGCACGCCGGCGCAGGCGGGCCAGGGCACCACCGACGCCGGGAAGGCGCCAAGCGCGCGTGTGGAGCTCCGGACAAGCAAGCTGGGCCGCGAGCAACGTGCCAAGTGCACTGTGAACATGTGACTGAAACTCTGACGGAGATCGACACTAAACTCTGAATTTAACTGAAGATGAGCGAAACAAGATTGCGTAAGGTGTTCGCAGAATGATTTAGGCATGTAAGGATTTTTCCTTGAGCTGGTCTTTGGTGGAGGGGCCTCTCATTGCATCTAGAGGCTGCCTGAATATTTGTGGAATTTTTGGAGAAGTGTAGATATGAATTTCACCAAATTTGGCAAATCTGGTCCAAACTTGCAGGGACTATAATTTGAAATTTTTGAACAGAAGAGGAGTGGATCTTGATTGATCTAGGTTGTGGGTACCAAGGACTATCCAAGGGAGTTGGTTTGAGGTCAAAACTCAAATGCATTTAGGTACTTGCTTTACAAATCACCTAGGCTCAAAATAATAGAAAGAAAAGATTTGGGAGAGGAAATAATTGAAATAAAATTCAGAAAATGGTTGAGCTTGTTGGGACAGAATGTTTGGATTTCCCAAAGTGGAAGGAGAGATTTTTGGGAAGGTTTTACCATGTGGTTCATGGAAGAATCATGAATGGTTTCAAATATGGGAGAGGAAGAAAAACTCCTAGAGTTTCCTTTTGAAAGAAAATAAACTCCAAAGATTTTTCTTGAAATTTTGAGAAGAGGGCAATCAGAGGAAAAATTTAAAAACTACATACCAGAGTTGAAGGAGATGAAAAGGTAAAATATTTGCCAGAGGGAAAAAGCTTTTGATAGAGGTTTTTGGAAGGGTTTTGGTGACCTCCTTCAAATCCAACAAAATTTTGAAGAAAACCAAGGGAAATTTTTTGGGGTGTCACAATAGATTGCAATCCTTAATGTCCTATTATTCTTGGTAGACCTTTCCTTAGAACGATTGGTGCAATTATTGATATGAAGGAAGGGAATATTAGATTCCAATTTCCCTTAAAGAAGGGCATGTATCACTTTCATAGAAATAAAATAAAATTACCATATGAATCTATCATGAGAGCCACCTATGGATTGCCTACCAAAGACGGCAATACTTAAATCTATCCTTGCTTTTATGCCTAGCTAGGGGCGTTAATCGATAGCGCTTGTTGGGAGACAACCTAATTTTATTTTTCGTTTTTTTGTTTTTGCTTCTGTTTAGGAATAAATAATCAATCTAGCCTCTGTGTAGACGTGGTTTTATGTTTTAATTAGTTTTTGTGCCAAGCTAGACCTATTGGATCTTCTTGGATGATAGTTATTTGATCTTGCTGTAATTTCCAGAAACTTTGAGCTCAGTGCCCGAATTATTAAAAATCACCAGAACTTGATAAACTACGGATTCCAATTTTGGTAGATTTTTTGGAGTTCCAGAAGTTTGTGTTAGTTACAGATTACTACAGACTGTTCTGTTTTTGACAGATTCTTTTATCGTGTGTTGTTTGTTTATTTTGATGAATCTATGGCTAGTAAAATAGTTTATAATCCATAGAGAAGTTGGAATACAGTAGGTTTAACACCAATATAAATAAAGAATGAGTTCATTACAGTACCTTAAAGTAGTCTTTTTTTTTCTTTCTCTAACGGAGCTCACGAGATCTCTATTGAGTTTTGTGTTGTGAAGTTTTCAAGTTTTGGGTAAATTCTTTTGATGGATTATGGAACAAGGAGTGGCAAGAGCCTAAGCTTGGGGATGCCCATGGCACCCCCAAGATAATCCAAGGACACCAAAAAGTCAAAGCTTGGGGATGCCCCGGAAGGCATCCCCTCTTTCGTCTACTTCCATCGGTAATTTACTTGGAGCTATATTTTTATTCACCACATGATATGTGTTTTGCTTGGAGTGTCTTGTACTATTTGTGTCTTTGGTTGTTAGTTTACCACAATCATCCTTTCTGTACACACCTTTTGAGAGAGCCATACATATATTGGAATTTGATAGAATACTCTATGTGCTTCACTTATATCTTTTGAGCTTGACAATTTTGCTCATAGTGCTTCACTTATATCTTTTGAGCGTGATAATTTTTGCTCTAGTACTTCACTTAGATCTTTTAGAGCACGGTGGTGGATTTGTTTTAAAGAAACTCTTGATCTCTCATGCTTCACTTAGATTATTTTGAGAGTCGTTAATAGCATGGTAATTTGCTTAATATTAATATACTTGGTATTCAAGATATGTGGAACTTTCTTCTGAGTGCGTTGAATACTAAGAAAAGTTTGATGCTTGATAATTGTTTTGAGATATGAAGATGGTGATATTAGAGTCATGCTAGTTGAGTAGTTGTGAATTTAAATAATACTTGCGTTGAAGTTTGTGATTCTCGTAGCATGCACGTATGGTGAAACGTTATGTGATGAACTCGGAGCATGATTTATTTATTGATTGTCTTCCTTATGAGTGGCGATCGGGGACGAGCGATGGTCTTTTCCTACCAATCTATCCCCCTAGGAGCATGCGCGTAATACTTTGCTTTGATAACTTCTAGATTTTTGCAATAAGTATATGAGTTCTTTATGACTAATGTTGAGTCCATGGATTATACGCACTTTTTCCCATCTTTCCACCATTGCCAGCCTCTCTAATACCACGCACTTTTCACCGATATCATACACCCACCATATATCTTCCTCAAAACAGCCACCATACCTACCTATCATGGCATTTCCATAGCCATTCCGAGATATATTGCCATGCAACTTTCCACCGTTCCGTTTATTATGACACGCTCCATTATTGTCATATTGCTAGCATGATCATGTAGTTGACATCGTATTTGTGGCAAAGCCACCGTTCATAATTCTTTCATACATGTCACTCTTGTTTCATTGCATATCCCGGTACACCGCCGGAGGCATTCATATAGAGTCATATTTTGTTCTAAGAATCGAGTTGTAATTGTTGAGTTGTAAGAAAAGTGTGATGATCATCATTCTTTAGAACATTGTCCCAAGTGAGGAAAGGATGATGGAGACCATGATTCCCCCACAAGTCGGGATGAGACTTCGGACGAAAAAAAAAGCGAAAAAAGAGGCCATAAAAAGAAAAGAAAATGCCCAAATAAAAAAATGAGAGAAAAAGAGAGAAGGGACAATGCTACTATCCTTTTACCACACTTGTGCTTCAAAGTAGCACCAAGATCTTCATGATAGAGAGTCTCTCATTTTGTCACTTTCATATACTAGTGGGAATTTTTCATTATAGAACTTGGCTTGTATATTACAATGACGGGCTTCCTCAAATGCCCTAGGTCTTCGTGAGCGAGCGAGTTGGATGCACACCCACTTAGTTTCTTTTGTTGAGCTTTCATATACTTATAGCTCTAGTGCATCCGTTGCATGGCAATCCCTACTCACTCACATTGATATCTATTGATGGGAATCTCCATAGCCCGTTGATATGCCTAGTTGATGTGAGACTATCTTCTCCCTTTTTGTCTTCTCCACAACCACCATTCTATTCCACATATAGTGCTATATCCATGGCTCACGCTCATGTATTGCGTGAAGATTGAAAAAGTTTTTAAAATGTTAAAGTATGAAACAATTGCTTGGCTTGTCATCGGGGTTGTGCATGATTTAAATATTTTGTGTGGGGAAGATGGAGCATAGCCAGACTATATGATTTTGTAGGGATAACCTTCTTTGGCCATGTTATTTTGAGAAGACATAATTGCTTAGTTGGTATGCTTGAAGTATTATTATTTTTATGTCAATATGAACTTTTGTCTTGAATCTTTCGGATCTGAATATTCATACCACAATTAAGAAGATTTACATTGAAATTATGCCAAAGTATCACTCCGCAACAAAAATTCTCTTTTTATCATTTACCTACTCGAGGACGAGCAGGAATTAAGCTTGGGGATGCCTGATACGTCTCCAACGTATCTATAATTTTTGATTGCTCCATGCTACTTTATCTACTATTTTTGGACTATATTGGGCTTTATTTTCCACTTCTATATTATTTTTGGGACTTACCTATTAACCGGCGGCCCAACCCACAATTGCTGTTTTTTGCCTATTTCAGTGTTTCAAAGAAACGGAATATCAAACGGAGTCCAAATGGAATGAAACCTTTGGGAACGTGATTTTCTCACCGAACGTGATCCAGGAGACTTGGACCCTACTCCAAGGAACAAAAGAGGCGGTCACGAGGGTGGGGAGCGCCCCCCTGCCTCGTGGGCCCCCTGTTGCTCCACCGACGTACTCCTTCCTCCTATATATACCGCACCCCAAACGATCGTAACAGAAGCCAAAACCTAATTCCACCGCCGCAACTTCCTGTATCCACAAGATCCCATCTTGGGGCCTGTTCGAGCTCACGCGGGGGGCATCCACCACGGAGGGCTTCTACATCATCACCATAGCCCCTCCGATGAAGTGTGAGTAGTTTACTTCAGACCTTCGGGTCCATAGCTAGTAGCTAGATGGTTTCTTCTCTCTTTTTGGATCTCAATACAATGTTCTCCCCCTCTCTCATGGAGATCTATTCGATGTAATCTTCTTTTTGCGGTGTGTTTGTTGAGACCGATGAATTGTGGGTTTATGATCCAGATTATCTATGAACAATATTTGAATCTTCTCTGAATTCTTTTATGTATGATTGGTTATCTTTGCAAGTCTCTTCGAATTATCTGTTTGGTTTGGCCAACTAGATTGGTAGTTCTTGCAATGGGAGAAGTGCTTAGCTTTGGGTTCAATCTTGCGGTGTCCTTTCCTAGTGACAGAAGGGGCAGCAAGGCATGTATTGTATTGTTGCCATCGAGGATAACAAGATGGGGTTTTTATCATATTGCATGAATTTATCCCTCTACATCATGTCATCTTGCTTAAGGCGTTACTATGTTTTTAACTTAATACTCTAGATGCATGCTGGATAGCGGTCGATGAGTGGAGTAATAGTAGTAGATGCAGGAAGGAGTCGGTCTACTTGTCTCGGACGTGATGCCTATATACATGATCATACCTAGATATACTCATAACTATGCTCAATTCTGGCAATTGCTCAACAGTAATTTGTTCACCCACCGTAGAATACTTATGCTCTTGAGAGAAGCCACTAGTGAAACCTATGGCCCCCGGGTCTATTCTCATCATATCAATCTCCATCACTTTAATACTTGCTTTGTTTTTAATTTGCCTTTTACTTTTCACTTTGCATCTCTATACCAAAAATACCAAAAATATTATTTATCATCTCTATCAGATCTCACTCTCGTAAGTGACCGCGAAGGGATTGACAACCCCTAATCGCGTTGGTTGCGAGGAGCTATTGTTTTGTGCAGGTACGAAGGAATTGTGCGTAGCCTCCTACTGGATTGATACCTTGGTTCTCAAAAACTGAGGGAAATACTAACGCTACTTTGCTGCATCATCCTCTCCTCTTCGGGGAAATCCAACGCAGTGCTCAAGAGGTAGCAGTGACCGCCCCCAAGGGTTGCCATTTGTACGGGTTCGGTGACCGCCCTCAAGGGTCCCTTAGTGGAATCACGACATCTTGCATTGTGCGAGGGCGTGAGGAGATTACGGTGGCCCTAGTGGCTTCTTGGGGAGCATTGTGCCTCCACACTGCTCCAAACGGAGATTAGCATCCGCAAGGGTGCGAACTTCGGGATACACCGTCGTGTCCGCGTGCCTCGGTTATCTCTTACCCGAGCTCTTTACTTATGCACTATACTTTGTGATAGCCATATTGTTTCTTATCATATATCTTGCTATCACCTAGTAGTTTATCTTGCTTAGCATAAGTTGTTGGTGCACATAGGTGAGCCTAGTTGTTGTAGGTTTTGTGCTTGACAAATTAACCGCTAAGTTTATTCCGCATTTGTTCAAGCCTAAACCATAATTATTTTAAAGCGCCTATTCACCCCCCCCCCTCTAGGCGACATCCACGATCTTTCACCTGCTTCCTTCATTTTACGGCCCATCCACCGCCGGCGCACGAAATTTCTTTACCAGTCGATGCATAGAGGGAGGGGCAGGGGTGTCTCAAACGTGGATGAGTGACGACACACCTTTTATCCGACCATCCTATTCCCCTGATCTGGTCCATGGATCGGCAAAACCGCTAACGTTCTGGTCCATGGACCATACCGCACGATTGACTCCGTCAACCCACGAGACCGTGCGGCCCCACGTGTGCCGCACTGTTCATTCCCGTATTCCACGTCTCATCCCATTTTCTAAACTACCACCATAGGCGTGTCAGACCGATTTTCCCGGATCCCGAGTCCAGAATGGGAGGCGACAATATAGGGCTCATCTGGGCTCGGGCACCAAATCGCCTCGTCCCTTTACATAGCTCATCACTAGCACCAAGTTTAGCCAAAATGTGCGTAGCAGTATTCGCTAATCTTCTCGTCCATCTGATCTTGTGAGCCTCGGAAGCTAGCTGGGAGCATGACCTTGATATCTTCCACCACCGGTCTCGCAGAGGAGAGGTTCTTGCTCTGGTCGTTCAGCATGTTCACCACGTTCCTGCTATCCAGCTCGAGCTCAAGTTTTGTCACATTCAGCTCCGCTACAAGTTGCACCCCATGTCGGCATGCAAGGATCTCCGAGAGCTCTGGGTCCGCCGTCGTCGAGAAAGAGTGGAATGCAGCAGCACGGAAGGCTCCTTGGTGGGCGCGAATCACCACTCCTCCTCCACTCTTTTCCCCTAGCTTGGAGGTTGCTCCATCAGAGTTTGCTTTATGTCATCCTTCCGCCGGTCGATGCCAGCGCTCAGCCGGAGTTGATGGCACAGGAGTCATGTCCCATATCACTTGCACTGCGCGCCACTCCTGCATGTGTGAGATCAACATGGGCTAATTGGTTTTAGGCTTTTAGCCATCACGTTTATACAACTTCTGTAATGTATTTCTTTGGATGAATATATATTCAACGTGTGCTTAAGTGTTGGCTACCGAGTCCATGTGAAGTGGCTCTTAGTACCTTTTCTTATCCTTTCTTTTTTTAATCTGGCTTGTAGCACCCTCTGTTCATAACGTGGTAGATTAGGGCTCTTTATTTCCTAATCAGTGCAATGTTTTTTCTTTTTTTGAGCCGGATATACATGTTTAATAGTAAACTATGGCAATGGTCACGTAATAGTTTAATCTGTCAATTTGAACAGATGCTTCTTACCATTTGCATGTGCATATGCACATAGACGTGACAGTCTAATATGATGACATGTATATCTTAACATGTTATGTAAAAACTTTTAAATCTAAACCGTTATTATTCTGGTCAAACGGTGGTAATAATATTAGCATATGTGGGTAAACGTAATGGCTTATTTGACTCTTGTTTTAATAATTATATAATAGATACAAGATCCGGTGACTAACTCATTAGTCACATTGCTTGCAAGCTCTTTAAGATGTTGTATTACCGAGAGGGCCCAGAGACATCTCTTTGTCATACGGTGTGACAAATCCCAATCTTGATCCATGCCAACCCAACAGACACCTTCGGAGATACATGTAGAGCACCTTTATGGTCACCCAGTTACGAAGTGACGTTTGAATACACACTAAGTATTCCTCCGGTGTCAGGGAGTTACACGATCTCATGGTTTAAGGAACAGATACTTGACATGAAGAAATCTATAGCAAGTAAACTAAACTATCTGATGCTATCTCCATCAAATCATTCTCCCAATGATGTGATCCCATTATCAATGACAACTCATGTCTATGATTAGGAAACATTAACCATCTTTGATCAATGAGCTAGTCTAGTAGAGGCATACTAGGGACACGATGTAGTTTATGTATTCAGACATGTATTTAAGTTTCCGGTCAATACAATTCTAGCATGAACAATAAACATTTATCATGAACGGGAAATAAGATAATAACCATTTTATTATTGCCTCTAGGGCATATTTCCAACAGTCTCCCACTTGCACTAGACTCAATAATCTAGTTCACATCTCCATGTGATTAACACCCAATCAGTTCTGGGGTTTGATCATGTTTTGTTTGTGAGAGAGGTTTTAGTCAATGGGTATGCAACATTTAGATCGTGTGTACTTTGCAAATCTCTCTATCATACTATATATGCTGCTACCATGCTCCACTTGGAGCTATCTAAATGACTGCTCCACTATACGTGTCCAGTTCGCGACTCGGAGTCATCCGGATTGGTATCAAAGCTTGCATCGACGTAACCCTTTACGATGAACACTTTATCACCTCCATAACCGAGAAATGTTTCTCCTTAGTACTCTAAGGATAATTTTGACCGATATCCAGTGATCCACTCCTGGATCACTCTTGTACTGTAGCGACCCGACCTCAGATGGTCAAGTCTCTGTGTTTCAGTGTCATCCTGGATCGATGTCTTGACACACAGTACTCGAAGGATTTATAACAGAGTAGCAATCACACACTTATTACATCGAATGTCCCAAAAGAGAACTTATTACAATAATATGGCTTAAGGCCATCTAATACGATAACAGCGGAAGGCTTGGAAGATAAAGTGAGTCCATCAACTCCAACGGCATAGCTGAGCTGCACGGCAACGACCTATCGAACCTTACTCCTCGTCTGAAAAGTCTACAACATAATACGTTGCAGCCCGAGAATGGGTCAGCACATGGAATATGCTGGCAATGTAACACAATAGAGCAATAACAGAATAATGCTATCACTACATGCATATTTGGCTGGTGGAAAGCTCTCTGACGTTACTGCTTTTTGCAAAAAGCCAATTTTCCCTACAACAAAGGAATAAATTTTAATTTAACTATCATGGTGGTTGAAACATCATTGAGAAGGTATAACCCCAACTCAATCCCAATTAAGGTAATTAACATCCCAGCAATATTAGTTAAGAGTGATGAGATACATGCGAATACTCAAGTACTAGATACTCAGAATTGTCCATAACCGGGGACACGGCTAACCATGATTAGATTGTACACTCTGCAGAGGTTTGCACACTTTTCCCCACAAGACTCGATCACCTCCGTTGATTTCTCGCACTACATGGTGTTTGAGAAATGGATGACCGAGACACAGTCTTTCAGAAACATTAACTCTCTACTCAGGGTAGATCATACCAAACCTACAAAACCCACTACCTGCTGATCTACCTCTTCAAGAGCTTCACGTAACTTACTCAACTATGCTAGAGCCCATAATAGCTTGTGTCTGCACACGGAAGTTTCTAGCATGAATAATTTCAGTTTCCTTTGAGCCTGGGTGGCGGTCCATAGGAAGATCACACGGGTACCCCGGGATTTCCAAAAATAAAACAGACAACACTGGGTTCCCCAGGTGCCTCAATCCACCCAGATGTGTATTAAAGTTGCCACCTTAAGTTGAACCTTTAATTAACAATCTCACATCTGTCATGGAAAACACTCAAACCCAATCCACGTCTACGAGCATAGCATAGCAATATAGGCAATACGTAGAAGTAACTCCCAAGGGTTTGACAGTAACAGGGCAATAGGTTGCTACCTCATCATCTACTTCCCAACCCACAAAGTAATGGCATCCTAACCATGCAATGTTTGGGGATTGAAACTAATGCATAAAAACTGGGTATGAAAAGAGATATTATCAAAGTGTTACTTGCCTTGCTGACGATCCGTGAATCCTAGAGACTCGTAGTAACATGCTTCGCACTCCGGGAATTCTATCGCAAGCAAACAATATATACATAGGCAACAAGCAAATATGCACAAACGAAACTTCAACTAAAAGAGGCCGACCAGAAAGTTCAAATTAAGAACTCCGGTTTGCAAAAAGAATCAAATCAAACGGAGCAACGAAACTCAAACGACGAAAGAAATAAGATCCGTTTACTAATCTGAACTAGGGTCAAATTTTACAGAGACAAAAACTTGTTTGAGTTGACTATTTGGAAAGAGGGTTTCGAGATAAAACTCCAGGCGCTTGAATCGCCTGATTCCGATAAACGAGCGAAAAGTTAAACTAGTACGAACATCAGATCAGAAATCGCGATCAGGAAAATCGCGGAATAAATCCGATAGAAAGAAAAACGACGAACGGCTTACGAACGAACGTTCGTTAGCAGAAACTAAACGACGAACACGTTCGTTAAAACGAACGAACGAGCGAACGCTCGCTAAACAAATAAACCGAAGAATAAAACCGAACTATAAAAAACGAACTAGGGTTTTTCTAAAAAAAAACCGAAGGGGTTTTTCTTAAAAAAACCGGGCGGCGGGGTGGCTACCTCCGGCGAGGCGGGCGGCTCGGCGGAGGCTCGGCGAGGGCGGGGGACTCGGTGGGGGGCTAGAGGCGGCGGCGGGCGGCTCGGGCGGTGCTGGCTCAGGTGGTGGTGGTGGCTAGAGGCGGGCGGCGATATAAAGGGGCGGGCGGCGACTTGGAGGAGGGGGCAAGGCGGCAGGAGGCGGAGTCCCACTCGGACTCTGTCCGAGTCTTGATGGCGGCGGCAGGCCAAGCACAGGAGGCGGCTGCGGTGGGCGGCTGGGCCGGCATGCTCGGCTGGGCTCTAGGCCCAGTCGGGCGCGGGTCTCTTTAAAAAAAAACGTTCCGCCGAAACTTAGAAAAATAAATAAAAACCTAAAAATACCAAAACAAGTTTTCTCCGTCTAAATAAAATATTTAGAACAAGATGAACTTTTCTTGGCCCCTAAAATGCAATTTTTAAAACATGCAAATTTTTCTAGGGCAAATAAAATTCCAACAAAAATCAAATAAAAACCAAATAATGATTTTAACATTTTTCCTCCGATATTTCAATTATTTTGTAGAAGTCATATTATCTCCTCTCATTTATTATTTCAAAATGAAATATTTTCCGGAGAGAAAATAATTAAAAATCAAAATCCTCGTCTTCATTATTTGATAAAATTCAAATATGAAAATCTGAAAATCCCCAACTCTCTCCGAGGGTCCTTGAGTTGCTTAGGATTTCGAGGATTGCAAACGAAAATGCAATAAAATAATGATATGCATGGATGACCTATGTATAACATTCCAAATTGAAAATTTGGGATGTTACAAACCTACCCCCCCTTAAGATGAATCTCGCCCTCGAGATTCGGGTTGGCTAGAAAATAGGTGCGGGTGGTCCTTGCGAATATCATCTTCTCGTTCCCAGGTGGCTTCCTCCTCTGTATGATGGCTCCACTGAACTTTGCAAAACTTGGTAACCTTGTTGCGGGTGACTCGGCTGTCAAAGTCAAGAATCTTTACTGGCTTTTCCTCATAAGTCAAATTACTGTCCAACTGTATCGCCTCTAGGGGCGCTGTATCATTTAACGGTATGTCGGCCATCTCAGCATGGCACTTCTTCAGCTGTGACACGTGAAACACATCGTGCACTCCTGACAATCCTTCAGGTAACTCCAGCTTGTAAGCAACTTCTCCCATCCGTTCCAAAACACGATACAGTCCTACAAATCTTGGGGCTAACTTTCCCTTAACTCCAAAACGTTTCACTCCCCTCAAGGGTGATACTCGCAGATAGGCTCTATCTCCAATTTCATAGGTTACTTCCTTGCGTTTTGAATCTGCATAACTCTTCTATCTGGACTGAGCAATCTTTAGTCTGTCTCTGATCAGTTTAACCTTCTCCTCTGATTCCTTGATCAAATCTGGTCCAAACAACTGACGGTCTCCTACCTCATCCCACATCAATGGTGTTCTACATCTGCGTCCATACAGAGCTTCAAACGGTGCCATCTTCAAACTGGCCTGGTAGCTGTTGTTATATGAGAACTCTGCGTACGGCAAATTGTCATCCCAACTAGATCCATAATCTAGAGCACAGGCTCTCAACATGTCTTCCAGAATCTGATTGACTCTCTCGGTCATCCATCCGTGCGTGGGTGAAAAGCGGCATGAACTCCAATCTGGTACCCAAGGTCCGTGTAGTTGATGCCAAAACTTTGAAGTAAACTGCGTTCCTCTATCCGACGTCGATGCTCCTCGGAACTCCATGCAAACATACGATCCTGCACATATATATCTTGGCCAACTTGGCACTTGTATAAGTTGTTTTTACTGGGATGAAGTGAGCTACTTTGGTCAAACGATCCACAACTACCCATATTGAATCATATCCTGCCTTGGTTCTGGGTAATTCGGTAATAAAGTCCATGCCAAGTTTATCCCACTTCCATTCGGGTATCGGCATAGGCTATAAAAGTCCTGCTGGCTTCTGATGCTCTGCCTTTACTCTCTGACATACATCACATACGGCTACATACTCGGCAATATCCTTCTTCATACCAGTCCACCAGAAACGTTCTTTCAAATCCAAATACATCTTGGTGTTTTCGGGGTGAATCGAGTATGGTGAGTCATGGGCCTCCTGAAGTATTAACTTCCTGATCTCTGAATTGTTGGGCACGTAAATTCGGTCCTCAAACCAAAAGGTATCATGCTCATCCTCGCGAAAACCTTTGGCTTTACCTTCGCCCATCTTTTCTCTTATCTCAGCAATTTCTTTGTCCTCCTTCTGAGCTTCTCGAATCTTGTCCAACAATGTTGACTGAACCTCCAGGGTTGCAATAAAACCTCTTGGAACAATTTCCAACCGAAGTTCCATGATCTCCTCAGCTAACTCCTTTGGCAATACTTTACTTTCAAGGATATTAGCATAACTTTTCCGGCTCAAAGCGTCTGCTACGACGTTGGCCTTTCCTGGATGATAGTGTAGCTTCATATCGTAATCCTTTATAAGTTCCAGCCATCTCCTCTGTCTGAGGTTCAACTCCTTCTGTGTGAAAATGTACTTCAAACTCTTATGATCCGTGTACACATCACAACGGTTTCCAATGAGATAATGTCTCCAGGTCTTTAATGCATGCACTACGGCTGCTAACTCCAAATCATGCGTGGCATAGTTCAACTCATGAGGCTTTAGTTGTCATGAGGCATACGAAACAACTTTTCCGTCCTGCATAAGCACACATCCAAGTCCCAAGCGTGAGGCGTCACAATACACTTGAAACTCCTTATGTATATCTGGCAATGTCAGCACTGGGGCTGTAGTCAACCGTTTCTTCAACTCTTGAAAACTGGCCTCACAATCCTCTGTCCATTTGAACTTAGTATCCTTCTTTAGCAATTCAGTCATTGGTTTAGCAATCTTGGAAAACTTCTCAATGAATCTCCGATAATATCCTGCCACCCAAGGAAATCATGGATCTCGCCAAGCTGAAGTGGGTGCCAACCATTCAGTGGCTGACTGAACCTTACTGGGATCTACTGCTATACCCTCTCCTGATATAACATGCCCAAGAAATCCAACTTCCTTCAACCAAAACTCGCACTTGCTAAATTTGGCGTATAACTGGTGTTCCCTGAGTTGTACTTCCCTTGTCCATATTTCCTCTTACGGCTCTCAATTTGCTGCTGCTTTCCTTCAATCATTAGGGCCTTATCTATCAACTCCTGGTAGTTGTTGAAAGTTGCCACCATCAACTGCATGCTCATCTCATCATTCAGCCCTTCCATAAACTTCTCCTGCTTCGCGGCATCTGTGGCCACATCATCAGGGGCATAGCGTGATAACTTGCTAAACTCACCCACGTACTGGGCCACAGTACGGTTCCCCTGGCGTAAGTTGCGAAACTCACGCTTCTTCATCTGCATGGCTCCAGTTGAGACATGGGCCGTGCAAAAAGCTTGTTGGAACTGGTCCCAAGTGACATTGGCTATAGGAAAAGTAGCCATGTAATTCTCCCACCATGCGGCTGCTGGTCCATCCAATTGATGTGCCGCAAAGCGCACCTTCTCAGCATCCGTGCATCCTGCGGTGGTTAACTCCCTTCCAATACGACGCAGCCAATCATCAGCAACTATTGGCTCGGTGCTACTGGAAAACACCGGCGGTTGTAACCTCAGAAAACGGGCTAAATTGTCCACTGGCGGCGGGTTGTTGTTGTTGGCATTGCCCTGGTTCTGAACTAGCAATTGCATCAAGGCATTCTGCTGCTGGATCAACTGGGTGAGCTCCGGTGGGAAAACAAAACCGGGGTCACGTCTCGGAGGCATCTGGTGGGTTTAGATGGAAGAGATTAGAATAGAAAGAGGTCTAGTGAGAAAACACTACCCATATGCACATGAGGCAAACACAAACATTTCACTCAATCAATCAAGCAAGGGCATACAGACGGTCTAGGACTATTGCAAAAGTGCTCAACTACTACTAGTTACATGGGGGAAATACTACTATTATATGGTGGTCATCTAGAAATTTTGATCGTTGGAAGACTCCATGATGTCTGCTCCAGCTTCATCTTCATAGTCATCATCACTTGGATCGGAATCGGTGTCGTCGATGATGATGTAGTTGTCCGGACAAGTGGGATCTTCTTCCTCTTATTCCGGTGCTGGTCCTCCCATGAATACTCCGATCTTCTTAACCAGGTCGTCGTTCTTCTCCAGTAGTGTCTTGATTTCCTCCTCATATCCGTCACGTGTAAACTTGAGTTCTTCCTCCATCTCGATGATCCTAGTTTTCGCCTTCTTCAAATCCATCATGTCTGCGCACATCTGGTTCTCCTGACGTCGAATGTGCTGGTTTAGCTCCTGGATGTAAGCTGCAATGGATCTATCCTTCTTGGTGCTGATTACTTCCCATTGCTCGTCTCGGCACCCACATATTTGGTATATGGTGTCTTTAAGCTCCCTGTTGTAGACTTCTCCAATGCGTCCCATGGTAATGTGAGCTGCCAAACTCTTGCCAAGACTCCAGGTGGGTGCTTTGAAAGAAAACTCTATGGGCTTAGAGGTTGGCGAGAACGTCCTTCCTGGAACTTGTACTTGAATCATCCAGCGCTCTTCTTCAGGTAAAGTGGCGTTGTACGTCCCGGTGAAGCCTGGTATTCCAATGTTCAAGTACCTAGTGACTTCCTTCAAGTGCCGTCCAAAAGGTGTGTCTTCATCCGGTTGTGCAAACTTGTTCTTCATCTCCGTCATCCTAAAGAGTGGAAAAATGGAGAGGAGTCAGAAATGAGTAGAGAAGAGTGACCTATGGTTTATCTTAGTGGTCATGTCCTACACACAACGTGTGCTCTGATACCATCTTGTAGCGACCCGACCTCAGATGGTCAAGTCTCTGTGTTTCACTGTCATCCCTGGATCAGTAATGCTGACACACACAGTACTCTAAGGATTTATAACAGAGTAGCAATCACACACTTATTACATCGAATGTCTCAAAAGAGAACTTATTACAATAATATGGCTTAAGGCCATCTAATACGATAACAGCGGAAGGCTTGGAAGATAAAGTGAGTCCATCAACTCCAACGGCATAGCTGAGCTGCACGGCAACGACCTATCGAACCTTACTCCTCGTCTGAAAAGTCTGCAACATAATACGTTGCAGCCCGAGAACGGGTCAGCACATGGAATATGCTGGCAATGTAACACAATAGAGCAATAACAGAATAATGCTATCACTACATGCATATTTGGCTGGTGGAAAGCTCTACGGTTACAGTTTTTGCAAAAAGCCAAATTTTCCCTACAACAAAGGAATAAATTTTAATTTAACTATCATGGTGGTTGAAACATCATTGAGAAGGTATATCCCCAACTCAATCCCAATTAAGGTAATTAACATCCCAGCAATATTAGTTAAGAGTGATGAGATACATGCGAATACTCAAGTACTAGATACTCAGAATTGTCCATAACCGGGGACACGGCTAACCATGATTAGATTATACACTCTGCAGAGGTTTGTGCACTTTTCCCCACAAGACTCGATCGCCTCCGTTGATTTCTCGCACTACATGGTGTTTGAGAAACGGATGACCGAGACACAGTCTTTCAGAAACATTAACTCTCTACTCAGGGTAGATCATACCAAACCTACAAAACCCACTACCTGCTGATCTACCTCTTCAAGAGCTTCACGTAACTTACTCAAGTATGCTAGAGCCCATAATAGCTTGTGTCTGCACAAGGAAGTTTCTAGCATGAATAATCTCAGTTCCCTTTGAGCCTGGGTGGCGGTCCATAGGAAGATCACACGGTACCCGGATTTCCAAAATAAAACAGACAACACTGGGTTCCCCAGGTGCCTCAATCCACCCAGATGTGTATTAAAGTTGCCACCTTAAGTTGAACCTTTAATTAACAATCTCACATCTGTCATGGAAAACACTCAAACCCAATCCACGTCTACGAGCATAGCATAGCAATATAGGCAATACGTAGAAGTAACTCCCAAGGGTTTGACAGTAACAGGGCAATAGGTTCCTACCTCATCATCTACTTCCCAACCCACAAATTAATGGCATCCTAACCATGCAATGTTTGGGGATTGAAACTAATGCATAAAAACTGGGTATGAAAAGAGATATTATCAAAGTGTTACTTGCCTTGCTGACGATCCGTGAATCCTAGAGACTCATAGTAACACGCTTCGCACTCCGGGAATTCTATCGCAAGCAAACAATACATACATAAGCAACAAGCAAAGATGCGCAAACGAAACTTCAACTAAAAGAGGCCGACCAGAAAGTTCAAATTAAGAACTCCGGTTTGCAAAAAGAATCAAATCAAACGGAGCAACGAAACTCAAACGGCGAAAGAAATCGCAATCAGGAAAATCGCGGAATAAATCCGATAAAAAGAAAAATGACGAACGGCTTAACGAACGAACGTTCGTTAGCAGAAACTAAACGACGAACACGTTCGTTAAAACGAACGAACGAGCGAACGCTCGCTAAACAAATAAACCGGAGAATAAAACCGAATTATAAAAAAAATAGAACTAGGGTTTTTCTAAAAAACCCGAAGGGGTTTTTCTTAAAAACCGGCGGCGGGTGGCTACCTCCGCGAGGCGGGCGGCTCAAGGGCTCGGCTCGGCGGGGGCGGGGGGGCTTGAGGCGGCGGCGGCGGCGGCTCGGGGCTCGGGCGGCTCGGGCTCGGTGGTGGTGGTGGCTAGAGGGGGGGGAAATATAAAGGGGCGGCGACTTGGAGGAGGGCAAGGCAGCAGGAGGCGGAGTCCCACTCGGACTCCGGTCCGAGTGCGGCGGCGGGCGGCTGGGCCGGCCTGCTCGGCTGGGCCCTAGGCCCAGTCAGGCGCGGGTCCATTTTAAAAAAAAAAACGTTCCGCCGAAACTTAGAAAAATCCTAGAAAAATAAATAAAAACCTAAAAATACCAAAACAAGTTTTCTCCATCTAAATAAAATATTTAGAACAAGATGAACTTTTCTTGGCCCCTAAAATGCAATTTTTAAAACATGCAAATTTTTCTAGGGCAAATAAAATTCCAACAAAAATCAAATAAAACCAAATAATGATTTTAACATTTTTCCTCCGATATTTCAATTACTTTGGAGAAGTCATATTATCTCCTCTCATTTATTATTTCAAAATGAAATATTTTCCGGGGAGAAAATAATTAAAAATCAAAATCCTCGTCTTCATTATTTGATAAAATTCAAATATGAAAATCGGAAAATCCCCAACTCTCTCCGAGGGTCCTTGAGTTGCTTAGGATTTCAAGGATTGCAAACGAAAATGCAATAAAATAATGATATGCATGGATGACCTATGTATAACATTCCAAATTGAAAATTTGGGATGTTACATGTACCCCCTTGTCAGACTCATGGCAAGGCACACATTAGGTATGGTACACAACATGGCATACATTATAGAGCCTATGGCTGAGGCATAGAGAATGACCTTCATCCTTTCTCTTTCGTTTGCCGTGGTCGAGCTTTGAGTCCTACTCAACTTCACACCTTACAATACAGGAAAGAACTCCTTTTTTGACTAATCCATTTTGAACTCCATCAAAATCTTGTCAAGGTATGTGACCTGTGAAAGTCTTATCAGACGTCTTGATCCATATCTATAGATCTTGGTACCCAATACATAAGTAGTTTTACCCTGGTCTTCCTTTGAAAAACTCCTTTCGAACAATCCTTTATGCTTTCCAGAAATTCCAGATCATTTCCAATCAACAATATGTCATCCACATATACTATCAGAAATGCTATAGGGCTCCCACTCACTTTCTTGTAAATACAAGTTTCTTCATGAACTTTGTATAAACCCAAAAGCTTTGATCACCTCATCAAAGCGTATATTCCAACTCCGAGATGCTTGCACCAGTCCATAGATGGATCGCTGGAGCTTGCATACCTTTTTAGCATCCTTAGGATCCACAAAACCTTCAAGTTGCATCATATACAACTCTTCCTTAAGGAAAGTGGTTTTCACATCCATCTGCCAGATTTCATAATTGAAAAATGCAGCAATTGCTAACATAATTCTAACAGACTTAAGCTTCTCTACGGGTGAGAAAGTCTCATCGTAGTCAACCCCTTGAACTTGTCGAAAACCTTTTGCGACAAGTCAAGCTTTATAGACGGTGACATTAATTACCATCAGCGTCTATCTTCTTCTTAAAGATCCATTTATTCTTAATGGCTTGCCGATCATCGGGCAAGTCCACCAAAGCCCTACTTTGTTCTCATACATGGATCCTATCTCCGATTCCATGGCCTCTAGCCCTTTTTTGAAATTCAGGCTCATCATAGCTTCTTCATAGTTCGTAGGTTCGTTGTTGTCTAACAATATGACTTCCAGGACTGGATTACCGTACCACTCTGGTGCAGAATGTACCCTGGTCGACCTACGAAGTTCAGTAGTAACTTGATCCAAAGTTTCATGATCATCATCATTAGCTTCCTCTTAAGTTGGTGTAGGCATCACGGGAACTGATTTCTGTGATGTGCTACTTTCCAATTCGAGAGAATGTACAATTACCTAATCAAGTTCTACACTCCTTCCACTCACTTCTTTCGAGAGACTCCTTCTCTAGAAAGGACCCGTTCTTGGCAACGAAGATCTTGAACTTGGATTTGTGGTAGAAGGTAATACCCAATGGTCTCTTTTATAGTATCCTATAAAGACGCACTTCTCCGCTTTGGGTTCGAGCTTATCGGGCTGAAGCCTCTTGACATAAGCGTCGCATCCCCAAACTTTAAGAAATGATAGATTAGGTTTCTTGCCAAACCACAACTCGTACGGTGTTGTCTCAATGGATTTAGAAGGTGCCTAATTTAAAGTGAATGCGACTCTCTCTAATGCATAACCCCAAAATGAAAGTGGCAAACTGGTAAGTGATATCATAGAACGCACCATATCCAATAGAGTATGATTACGACGTTCAAACACACCATTACGCTGTGGTGTGCCAGGTGGCATGAGATGTGAAACAATTCCACATTGTCTTAAATGCATACAGAACTTGCAACTCAAATATTCACCTCAATGATCAGATTGTACAAATATAATTTTCTTATTATGATGAATCTCAACTTCACTCTGAAATTCCTTGAACTTTTTCAAATGTTTCAGACATGTGTTTCATCAAGTAAATATACCCATATCTACTCAAATCATCTTTGAAGGTAAGAAAATAATGAAGTCCACCATGTGCTTCAACACTCATCGGACAACATACATCGGTATGTATTATTTTCAATAAGTCACTTGCCCGCTCCATTATTTCAGAAAACGGGGTCTTAGTCATCTTGCCAATGAGGCATGGTTCACATGTATCAAATGATTCATAATCAAGTGATTCCAAAAGTCCATCAGCATGGAGTTTCTTCATGCGCTTTATACCAATATGACCTAAGCGGGAGTGCCACAAGTGTGTGGTACTATCATTACTTTGCATCTTTTGGTATCAATATTATGAATATGTGTATTACTACGATTGAGATTCAACAAGAATAATGTTGGGGAAGGTAGTATTTGAAAAATATCCTACGATCACGCAAGATCTATCTAGGAGAAGTATAGCAACAAGCGGGGAGAGTGTGTCCATGTACCCTCGTAGACCGAAAGCGTTAGCGTTTAGTAACGCGGTTGATGTAGTCGAACGTCTTCGCGATCCAACTGATCCAAGAACCGAACGCATGGCACCTCCGCGATCTGCACATGTTCAGCTCAATGACGTTCCTCGAACTCTTGATCCAGTTGAGGCCGAGGGAGAGTTCTGTCAGCACGACGGCGTGGTGACGGTGATGATGAAGTTACCGGCGCAGGGCTTCGCCTAAGCACTACGACGATATGACCGAGGTGTGTAACTGTGCAGGGGGCACCACACACGGCTAAGAGATTGTCTGTTGTGCTATTGGGGTGCCCCATGGCCACGTATATAAAGGAGGGAGGAATAGGAGGCCGGCCTAGGGGGTGCGCGCCTATAGGGGGAGTCCAACTAGGATTCCCAATCCTAGTTGGGAGTCCCCTTCCTTTTCTAAGAGGGGAGAGAGGGAAGGAGTAGGAGAGGGAGAAGGAAAGAGAGGGGGCGCTGCCCCCACCCTAGTCCAATTCGGAGTTGCCATGGGGGGCGCGTGGCCACCCCTTGAGGCCCTTCTCTCCTTTCCCGTATGGCCCATTAAGGCCCACTACTTCCCCCGGTGAATTCCCGTAACTCTCCGGTACTCCGAAAAATACCCGAATCACTCGGAACCTTTCCGATATCCGAATATAGCCTTCCAATATATCGATCTTTACTTCTCGACCATTTCCCTGATCTCATCCGGGACTCCGAACAACCTTCGGTACATCAAATCACATAACTCATAATACAAATCATCATCGAACGTTAAGCGTGCGGACCCTACGAGTTCGAGAACTATGTAGACATGACCGAGACACATCTCTGGTCAATAACCAATAGTGGAACCTGGATGCTCATATTGGCGCCTACATATTCTACGAAGATCTTTATCGGTCAAACCGCATAACAACATACATTGTTTCCTTTGTTATCGGTATGTTACTTGCCCGAGATTCGATCGTCGGTATCATCATACCTAGTTCAATCTCGTTACCGGCAAGTCTCTTTACTCGTTTCGTAATGCATCATCCCGCAACTAACTCATTAGTCACATTGCTTGCAAGGCTTATAGTGATGTGCATTACCAAGAGGGCCAGAGACACCTCTCCGATACACGGAGTGACAAATCCTAATCTCGATCTATGCCAACTCAACAAACATCTTCGGAGACACCTGTAGAGCATCTTTATAATCACCCAGTTATGTTGTGACGTTTGATAGCACACTAGGTGTTCCTTCGATATTCGGAAGTTGCATAATCTCATAGTCAGAGGAACATGTATAAGTCATGAAGAAAGCAATAGCAATAAAACTTAACGATCATTATGCTAAGCTAATGGATGCATCTAGTCCATCACATCATTCTCTAATGATGTGATCCCGTTTATCAAATGACAACACATGTCTATGGCTAGGAAACTTAACCATCTTTGATTAACGAGCTAGTCAAGTAGAGGCATACTAGGGACACTCTGTTTTGTCTATGTATTCACACATGTATCAAGTTTCCGGTTAATACAATTCTAGCTTGAATAATAAACATTTCTCATGATATAAGGAAATATAAATAACAACTTTATTATTGCCTCTAGGGCATATTTCCGTCAGTCTTCCACTTGCACTAGAGTCAATAATCTAGTTCACACCGCCATGTGATTTAACACCAATAGTTCACATCGTCATGTGATTTAACACTCTATAGTTCACATCGCCATGTGACCAATACCCAAATGGTTTACTAGAGTTAATAATCTAGTTCACATCGCCATGTGATTAACACCCAAAGAGTACTAAGGTGTGATCATGTTTTGCTTGTGAGAGAGGTTTAGTCAATGGGTCTTCCATATTCAAATCCGTACGTATTTTGCAAATTTCTATGTTGTCCCAGCATAATTTTTGGCCCTTTCTTTTTTCTTTTCTTTTTCTGAGATTTTTGATTGAGTTTTCTTTTTCCGTAGCTTTGTGGTCTAGAAACTGAAGAAGATTCCCTCTTCTTTATTTCCAGAGTGGCTTGTCATCCTCAAACCCTTCCCTAGACCTTGCCATTTTCATCCTAGCCCAACCCCAATATTCTTTTGGCTAGGGAATATTCCTTTTTCAATTAAAGGAATAACCCTGTCTGCCCTAGGTTGTGAAGCAACCTATATTTCTATCACTCCTAAAATTCCCAAATAATTCTCATAAACTGTTTGGGTCATATCTTTCTCAAATATGGCAAAATATTTCATTGGCCATGTTTCCCATCATGCTCAATTAATTACTTTCCTATTCCGCTCTAAATAGCACATTGTGAAGCAAGTGCTATTTATCTTTGCCCAATTGACCTCAAACCCCTTTGTCGTGGTTTTGTCACGGCAGATGTCCTAGTGTGAGGACTTAGTCGTGGAGCCATCGCGACGGGTTAGCTTAAAGGGGTTAAAGTGGGACAAAGGACGCAAGGAGTTTATACTGGTTTGGCCCCTTGCGGTGAAGGTAAAGGCCTAATCTAGTTGATGTGGAATTGCAAGGATTTTGATGACCAGGGAGCGAATCCGCTTGACCTGGCTCTCGAGTTGTTGTTTGTTGTCCCTAAACCGCTGCCGGGTCGTCCCTTCATATACACAGGTTGACGCCCGGCGGTTCACAGTATCCCGGCCGGCTCATAAACGTATCCGGCTTGGTTTCTACCCTTTCCTATCTTACAACACAAGTTACATATCATATGGCGGTTTATGTCTATGGGCCCTAATCCACCTTTGGGCCCTGGGTCTTCATGTAGATCTCCTCCATAAAGCGCCATACTCCTTATCTTCATGGGCTTCAATATGAATAACTCATTATGGGTATAACCCGGCCCCTCCTGGCCAGTTTATACTTAGTGGTAATATCCCCAACATTAGGCCCCAGATTGATTTGAATATGTTCATGTCAATCTTCAATACTTAAGAAAATTCCTCGTTTAGCATCTTCGCGTAAACCTTATAACCCGCCATGACGTCATCTTCCAAGATTATAGTAAACCGCCATGACGTCACCTGTTATTAAAAATTGTATATACCTCACCCTCATTAATGAGCCTCCGACAATCAAGGCGATAGCTCTGTCACATACCCAATTATTGAGCTCCTCGATTCTCGCGCCCGTCACTTATCCCTTCACCTTATAAATAAGGCCGAGGGTCATTTTTCACCTTTCCCCCTCATGCCTCCAGTTCATCTTCTTCCTCGCGTCGTCCTATCATTCAAGCTCAGCCGCCGCCGCCAAGTCTTCGTCCTCGACCTCAACTCCGGCCGCTGCATCACCCTGATCGAGCCAGAGAACCGCGACGCTTCTTCGCTGCTCCCGCGACAACGGTAAGTCCTCTTCCTTCCAGCCTAGATCTGTCATTAGGGTTTCTATCCCCATCAGTGTTCATCAGTGTTCGTCCTTGTTCATCTCTGTGCAACAGTTCTTGATCTAAACCTTGATGTTTATCCTGCATAAAAATAGCCATGATCCTTCCTTTTTACTGATGCATCTTATTTAAGTAGAAGATCCCATGTGAATCCTTCAACTGTTCAAGTACCAGAATATTTATCCCTGAATATTTTTCCATTTTCTGACACACGGTAGATTCATATTTGTAATGCCAATTTGTGAAACCTGTTTTTCCATCACTTAGTTATTTTCATATCTGTACCTTCCATACCCGCATAGGCGGTTTAACTTTAGAAAATGATAATCCGGCAGGTACCATTAGTCCCCTCTTAAACCGATGGTTCGTTTATCTCTGTAACCCTTCCTATGCCAGACTCTGGTTTAACAATGTGTATACACCTCAACATCTTCTTCTGTTGATCTTGCGATGCTTTATACTTGTCAGTCATGATTATTAAACCGGCATTTTATCTATTATTTCAGCTTTTCATTGAAATGGCCAAGCAATTTTATGCTTGTAACTGGGTCCCCTCCCGGGTTATTGAAGAGCAACTAAACGGATGTGTCGCAACTGGCGCTTTAGCAAAAAAGGAAGTCATCCACTGGAGGGCCCCTGGTCCAGAAAATCCTCCTAAGCCCAAGGATGGAGAAGTAATCATGTTCGTTGATCATCTGGGTCGAGGGTTTAGCCCTCCCGGATCAAAATTTTTCCGTGATGTGCTTGCTAGCTTCCAACTCCACCCTCAAGATATTGGACCTAACTCTATGTCCAATATTTGTAATTTCCAAGTATTTTACGAGGCTTATTTGCAAGAGGAGCCCACAGTTGAGCTGTTTAGGGATTTCTTCTATTTGAACCGCCGTACAGAATTTATAGACGGACCCAATACTAAACTTGGCAGGATGGCAATCCAGGAGAGGGAAGATGTCAGCTTCCCTCACGCCAAGCATCATAGTCACCCCAAGGACTGGAATTAGACTTGGTTTTATTGCCGAGACACGTCTCCAACTGATGAGAATCCTCTACCGGGTTATCGTCCTCATCGGCTTACCAACACACATCCATTCCCCCAACGACTTAGCGCCAAAGAACGATCCAAGTATGCGCTACAGATTTCAAAGCTTCGGTCCTTTGTTGCGAATGGTTTAACAGACGTTGATTTTGTTCGTTGCTGGATCTCCTGGAGCATTCTGCCTTTAAGCCGACGCCCCGGTTTAATGTGCGAGTACACAGGGGACTTGAAAGATCCACAACGACATATTGACATTCAAATACCAGAGGCTGAAATTACTGAAGCTGTGAAAAAGATACTGGATGAATCGGTGGCTGTCGGCAGCACCCTTCTGTGCTTCCAATAAACCGCCCGCTGTAAGAATCATATAACTCTTGCTTTAATCCGACCTTTTTAAATGTTCCCTCAAAATTTTGTCAATCTTTGACAGGGTGATGATCCGTTCTGGAAGAAGAAATCACAGGATAAACCGGCAAAGACACCTCGCCCCAAGACTAAGGTTACCAAAAAACCTGCCAAGAAGAAAACTGCTGAATCCTCTGAACCAAACGTTGATGATGATATGGATAATCCGGAATCAGAGGTAGAACTTGACTCTCTTGGTTCTTTTTTCATACACCTAATTGAAAATGACTATTATCAGGATGATGCTGAAGGCAGCCAAGCTGATGATGTAGAGGTAATTATTATTTCCTCCGGTTCAGATCCTCTGCCAACATAGAAAATCCGTCAAGCAAACCGAAAAGTAAGATTTTCTCACCCCTAGCTCACTTGGACCCAAACTTTCTTTGGAAGAAGCAGCAACACGAAGCTCGCCGCACAACCCGGCACAGCGGCCAAGTAGTTACTTCAGCCGGTTTACCGAACACTCCAGTTCGGAAACGTCGATCAGAGGTCTCATATATTTCTGATACTTCTTATCCCAAGGCGGGTTATTTCCGACAACCTCTTAATCCGTACGATTCAAATTATCAGGGGACACCTCATTCATCATCTGGCGAGTCAACGGCTACACAACTTCCAACCCTCAAAACGGTTCCTGGGTGAGTCATGCTTTAAATTTACCTTTAATACCTTATGTTTGCCCGATGTACTGACCTTTATGTTTGTTCTCAGTGCCAAACCTAGACCCAACAAGAAGGCCAAATTAAATAAACTGGCTGATGACAATGTGGTCACTGAACCAAAAAAAACTCCAGAACCGGAAAAAGCCAATGCTGACGCCATGCTTGGTGATCCGCCACCGCAAGATCATGACCTTTTTGTTGAACAAGTGGAAGTTAATCCAACGGGCCATGCTGATAAACCGTCAAGCCCAGTCAAGGCTGCTGATGACAAGGCGGACGATATTATGATTACTGGCTTCGGCCACAGCACCCCTGGCAATCCTATCGCTTTATCAAAGCATAGTGCCAAGGAAGAATTTTCCGCTATGGACAAAGGCAAATGGAATGCAGATTTGTCAAGCTATGCCCACCTCAACGCCCAAGACATTCATTCTGGCTTTTTGAACCGTCTGTACACAAGCCGCGACTATGAAGCCTGTTTAGTGAACCTGAAGAAAGAGCGATATGAGGTAACTGCCGCTTGACTTTGCATAACTGTTTCTTTCTTGTGTCCAATTTCTAATATCAACTCAAGTATCCCCCAAGGGCCAGTTTATCTTTTCTAGATGAACCGGGACTTTAATCTTGCAACTCTCGCCTGTGTAGCCCCCAAGGGCCGGTTTACTCTTTCAAGATGAACCGAGACTTTTAATCTTGCAATTTTCTCCTGTGTAGCCCCCAAGGGCCGGTTTATTCTTTCAAAATGAACCGAGACTTTTATCCTGCCAAATTTCTTGTTGAATATCATTGTACATCAATCATCCAGTAAGCTGACTAATGGAATAACACCCATAATGTTACTTTGAGCAAATATACATTAGCCCCCAAGTGCCAGGAATAATACTTGTATTGTGCTTGGGACTTGTAAAAATTTCTGATAACAAGCAAATAGGCATTAGCCCCCAAGTACCAAGTGTATAACTTGTTATGTGCTTGGTACTTCAAATATGTGCTGCCAACTCATGATGTGTATGTCTCTTATAGGCCAAGCTGAGCAAAAAGGAATCCCAAACCGCTGATCTTCAAGAAAACATCAAATCCCAACAAGCCGAAACCTCTAAAGCCAAAGATGAGCTGACCAGTGCCTTAGCAGCCATGGAGAAGCTGAAGGAGAGTTTCAAGAAGGAGCGGGCAGACTAGGACATAGAGAAATCCACATTGCAGAAAAGGGCTAAGGATGCAGAAGCAGCCCTTAAACCGGTGGTAGAAGAGCTGACTGGTTTGAAGCGGCAGATAAATGCCATGACCACTGCTGTGTTTGGTAAATATCCTCATTATAAGCTTTCAACATGTATTATCCCATAAGCTGCCGGTTTACCGATGTTCGTAATGATGCAGGAACTCGTATTACCCATCTGGGCTCTGACATGCAGAAGAAATTGAAGGCTGCCTATACTCTTATAGAGCAATTATATACCAGCGCGCAACGGATCATATGTACTGCCTCTCATAACAAGCCGCCCCCAACTTTAATCAAGGAAACCTTAGAAAGGTTGTCTATGCTGCCTGCCCGGTTTGAAGAGTTAAAAAGATCAGCTGCAAGGGCAGGTGCTCTGACCGCACTAACCCGGGTGAAAGCATGGGTACCTGATCTTGATCCGGCTGACGTGTGGAATGGCTATCCAAGCTTAAGGGAGGATGGATCGTATTTTGATAATGATGATCTCCGAGCTTTGACGAGGGAAATGCGCCCCTTGGCTAGCAAGCTGGCTGAAGAAACCAATCTTTCCCATTATTAATCAATTTACGACGCCGACAACCAGCGGGTTAACGCATCGACTTATGATGTGCAAAATCTTGTCCCGCCAATCTGTAAGCATACTTATGCCCCTGATGTTGAACCCTCCACGCTTATAAGCGATGAAGCTGTATTCCAAGCCCTAACTGGGATCGATTGGGCAACCATTGACTTCCAGCCACTTGGTGGAGAGGAGGAGGATGAACTGGCACAGGATGATCCGCAGCTGTTAAGTCAGCCTAGTAATGACGCATGAACTGGAAGCTGGTTTATCTTTCTGCATACTGCAACACTTGATTGAAAAACAATTATCCTTTTGGGCATCAAAGCGCCTTGTAATAGGCTAGCTTAAGCACTTGGTCTGCTATGCCATCGTGCATATTTATTTTGCATAACACTTGTTAATCCGCCATTCTTAATCCATAGCGGTTTATTCAAGTTGTTCATGCATACAATAAATTGAAAGTGTCCTTGCGGTTTACCGCTGAACGGGTCATGATGCCCAAACGTATAGCCAGGGTTTATAACCAAAGCTGTACTTTAAAAATAATCAAATATGAAATAGATGATACCTGTGATATTGAATCACATCGTTGGTTTACCAACGTTTTGTAGTAAGGGTGATAACCCCAATCTTGAGTACTGATAACTCCTCCCATATTTTGCCGGTTTATAATAAAACCGTACCGGGTTGTAATAAACACCGGATTATCCATATATAATACTGGCGACTTGAAGTCGAAACCAGGCTGGGTTAAAAAATACCGGTTTATTTTATACTGGTGACTTATAATCAAAAACCAGGCCGAGTCAATAAACACCGGTTTATCATAAAGTGTTGTAAACCGCAAAAGAAGATTTTTTTTCGAATAAAAGCATGGGAAGACATGAGGCTTTTCATGGGCTGCCAGGCCCAAAATCGAGGCTTTTCATGGGCTGCCAGGCCATTGAGTTAAACCATTTTACAAAGCCTTTTAAGATGGACCTCACATTAACCAATCGTCGTTTTAACTTTGACAAGTTCAGGGTCTGTATAAGATTGACTTGCCAAACGTTCGGCGGGTCGTACCAGGATTACCTGGGTGGAGTGACTTACTTAAAAAAGGTAGGATAACCCGGGGTTTTAGGTGATCCAAGCCTGGCTTGATAGCCTATTACAAGGGTCATTAAAACTCTTTGTTGATGTGCAAAAAAGAGCCCCGAGGTAATATTTTGAGCTGTGCTCAGTGGGTGCCTATGTTTGAGATGTGCTTTTGCAACACTCTCTTTGGCCTCTTTTAACTTTGGGTGACAAGCCCCCAAGTTTTTTGTAGCTTTATAAGCCGGATCACCGGGTAGTCAGAACTCCGGTTTATAAACAGAAGCCCCCATGTAACCAAAAAACTCTTAAAGGGGAATGGCAGAGGCCCCGCTTTAGCAGGGATGTCGGTTTATTATATTGATCATAATATACACATTGTCAAAAATATGTACATAAGAGGAGCCTATGTCTCAGGTGTAGTAAGACCAAAGATGAGTGATATTCCACGGCCGGTGGGTCCACTACTAGGAAAAGGGCTATAGATGATATGGACATTAACGGCGCACCATGTATGTGGTGCGTCACTGCTATATTGCAGTGGCGCACCAGATACATGTGCGCCATTATTGACATATTACTAATGGCGCACCTGGTGTGTGGTGCGCCATTAGTAGTTTTGAAAAAATAAATAAAAAATATTTGTTAGTAATGGCGCACCATGGGATAGTGCGCCATTACTAGTTGACATAGTAATGGCGCACCACACCCACCATGCGCCATTAGTAGTTTTGAAAAAAAAATTGTTAGTAGTGGCGCACCAGTGGATAGTGCGCCATTACTAGTTTATACAAGTAATGGAGCACTATCCCATGGTGCGCCATTACTAACATTTTTTTTAAAACTACTAATGGCGCACCACACATCAGGTGCGCCATTAGTAACTGTGGTGCTAAATGCACCCCCCGTGGACCGCCTTTTCAGTTTTTTTTAAAAGAAAATGATGGAAATGTCAAAAAAAATAAAAGAAAATAAGTTTCCCATGTGATATGTGGTCTAATTGTTGGGAAATTTACAAATAGGAATTTCGACTTTATTTGCAAAATCTCTCTCGAATTTAGTAAAATGTGCATAACTTTTGCATACGAACTCGGACTAAAAAGTTTTTTATATGAAAAATCATCTACTCGAAAAGTTACATCCGAATTGAACGGGGGGAACCAGGTTCAACATCTTCAAAATCCCCAAAAACCTAACAGAACACAAGATACTGGGCTTTTAAGATCTAGAGGGGGGAAATGAAAAAAAATTCAAACTTAGTAGTGGCGCACCATTTGCTAGGTGCGCCACTAGTAACAGAAAAAAAATTGGTTTCAAATTAAATTTTTTTTGGAATTTTTTTTTCAAAATATGATACGTAATATGACCGGGAAGTTTGAAATATTTTTTCAAAATTTCATCACACTCATGAACATGAACAAAGTCCTAGACATCAACAAGGTTTAATAGGATTGATATGATAGATATATCAACAAGCTCCTATGAAGTGAGCTGGTGCTGGGGTTGGATAGAACTGCGAAGTTAAGCGTGCTCGGGCTGGAGTAGTGTGAGGATGGGTGACCTTGCGGGAAGTTTGACCACAGAGTGCGATTTGGCTTGAGATTAAGCCATAGTGACCCGAGATTAAGAAAAAATTGAAAAAAAATTGAAAAAAAAAATCTGAAAAAAATTGAAAAAAAAATTGTTAGTAATGGCGCAATTCTATGTGGTCCGTCATTACTAAAGCCATATAGTAATGGCGCACCAGATAGGCATAGTAATGGCGCACTATAGGTGCGCCATTACTATTTTGTTACTAATGGTGTGATAATAGTAGCGCACCTGTAGTGCACCATTAATGGCCAAAACAGGTGCGCCACTAATTAGCCTTTTCCTAGTAGTGGTCTCCTCCTCCGGTTTATGTGAGTCTTTGTGCTCTCGAACATCGATAAGATAGTATGACCCGTTATTCAGATTCTTGCTGACCACAAAGGGTCCTTCCCAAGGCGGGGATAACTTGTGCATATCAGTCTGATCCTGGATGAGTCGGAGCACCAGATCGCCTTCTTGAAAAGTTCTGGTTCTAACCCGGCGGCTGTGATAATGACACTGATCTTGCTGGTAAATCACCGAACGAGCTGCTGCAATGTCACGCTCCTCATCTAACAGGTCAAGTGCTTCCTGTCGTGCCTTCTCATTGTCAGCTTCGACATAAGCCACCACACGAGGCGAGTCATGACGGATGTCACTAGGGAGAACCGCCTCTGCTCCGTAAACCATGAAAAAAGGTGTGTAACCCATAGGTCTGTTGGGCGTGATATTGATGCTCCATAACACAGAAGGTAACTCTTCCACCCAACAACCCGGCGTCCTCTGCAGGGGAACCATAAGCCGGGGCTTGATGCCTCTCAGATCTCTTGATTGGCTCTCACCGACCATTAGATTGAGGATGAGCCACTGATGACACGCTGCGGATGTGCTCACGTTGACAAAAGTCTTTCATACCACCCTTGGACAGATTAGTGCCCTTATCAGTTATAATGCTGTGTGGAAAACCAAACCTGAAAATCACCTTCTTGATGAATTGAACCGCCGTGGATGCATCACACTTGCTGACTGGCTCTGCTTCTACCCACTTGGTGAACTTATAAACCGCCACCAAAAGGTGGGTCTTCTTATCCTTGGATCTCTTAAAGGGCCCAACCATATCCAGCCCCCAAGTTGCAAACGGCCAAGTGATTGGAATCATCATCAATTCTTGAGCCGGTACATGAGCACGCCGTGAGAATTTTTGACAGCCATCACACTTTTTGACCAAGTCTTCAGCATCAGCATGAGCCGTTAGCCAATAGAATCTGTGACGAAAAGCTTTAGCTACCAAGGACTTTGAACTGGCATGGTGACCAAAATCTCCTTCGTGGATCTCACGCAAAATTTCTCGGCCTTCTTCAGGAGATACACAACGCTGAAATGCCCCTGTTACACTGCAAGGATGCAATTCTCCATTGACGATAGTCATTGACTTGGACTGCCGGATTATGTGCCTGGCCAAAGTTTCATCCTTCGGTAACTCGCCCCGGTTCATATACGCTAAATATGGAACCGTCCAGTCTACGATAACATGAAGAGCCGCCACCAACTGAGCCTCCGGATCAGGAACAGCCAAATCTTCCTCTGTAGGTAGCTTAACCGACGGGTTATGCAAAATGTCCAGAAAAACATTGGGTGGAACCGGTTTACGTTGGGAACCCAAACGGCTTAAAGCGTCCGTCGCTTCGTTCTTTCACCGGTCCACATGGTCAACCTGATAACCTTTGAAGTGTCCAGCAACAATATCCACCTCTCGACGATATGCTGCCATGAGCGGGTCCTTGGAATCCCAAGTACCAGACACTTGTTGAGCCACCAGGTCCGAGTCACCAAAGCACTTAACCCGGCTTAAATTCATCTCCTTAGCCATTCGAAGACCATGGAGTAAAGCCTCATATTCAGCTGCATTGTTAATGCAAGGGAACATTAAACGGAGAACATAACAAAACTTATCACCTCGTGGGGAAGTCAATACGACTCCAGCCCCCGAGCCCTCCAATTGCCTGGATCCATCAAAATGAATAGTCCAATAAGTATGATCCGGCTTTTCTTCCGGTGCTTGTAACTCTGTCCAGTCATTGATGAAATCCACAAGTGCTTGGGACTTGACTGTCGTACGAGGCACATATTTTAATCCGTGAGGTCCAAGCTCAATGGCCCACTTGGCAACCCGACCAGTTGCTTCCCTGTTTTGGATTATATCTCCCAAAGGGGCAGAGCTGACCACAGTGATGGGATGACTCTGAAAATACTGCTTAAGCTTCCGGCTTGCCATGAAAACTCCATACACCAGTTTTTGTCAATGTGGATACCTCTGTTTGGACTCAATAAGCACCTCGCTGATATAATAAATCAGCCGTTGAACCAGATATTCCTTCCCAGCCTCCTTGCGCTCCACCACAATGGCCACACTGACAGCCCAGGCATTAGCAGCCACATATAACAACATCGGCTCTTTATCGACCAGATCAGCAAGGACAGGTGGCTCAGCTAACTATTTCTTCAAATCCTCAAACGCCGCATTAGCAGCATCACTCCAGACAAAATTATCTGTCTTTTTCGTCATCTGATACAGAGGGATAGCTTTCTCTCCCAATCGGCTGATAAACCGGCTCAGCGCTGCAATACGACCCGCCAGACGTTGAACATCATTGATACACGCTGGATTAGCCAGAGACGTAATTGCTTTGATCTTTACCGGATTAGCTTCAATGCCCCTGTTAGACACTAGAAACCCTAAGAGCTTGCCTGCCGGTACACCTAAAACACACTTGGACGGATTAAGATTCATCTTATATACTCGGAGATTATCAAAAGTTTCCTTCAAATCATCTATTAACGTCTCCTCCTTTCTGGACTGCACCACAATATCATCCACATAAGCATGAACATTACACCCAATCTGATTATGAAGACAATTCTGCACACAGCGCTGATAAGTCGCCTGGGCACTCTTGAGCCCAAAAGGCATAGATACATAGCAGAAGGCTCCAAAGGGAGTTATAAAAGTTGTCTTCTCCTGGTCCCTAACTGCCATTTTGATCTGATGATAACCAGAATAAGCATCCAGAAAACTCAAACCCTCACAACCTGCCGTAGCATCAACAATTTGATCAATACGAGGGAGAGCAAAGGGATCAGCTGGACAAGCCTTGTTCAAATCTGTGTAATCCACACACATATGCCAAGTGTCGTTCTTCTTAAGTACTAGCACCGGGTTAGCCAACCACTCAGGATGAAACACTTCAATGATAAACCCAGCCGCCAAGAGCCTGGCTACCTCCTCACCAATGGCCTTGCATCTTTCTTCATTGAAGCGGCGGAGAAACTGCTTGACCGGTTTAAACTTGGGATCGATATTAAGAGTGTGCTCAGCGAGTTCCCTTGGTACATCTGGCATGTCAGAAGGTTTCCATGCAAAGATGTCCCGGTTCTCACAGATGAACTCGATGAGCGCGCTTTCCTATTTCAGATCCAGGTTAGCGCTGATGCTAAACAGCTTGGATGAATCGCCAGGAATAAAATCAACCAGCTTAGTCTCATCAGCCGATTTAAACTTCAAGGCCGGATCATGCTCTGTAGTTGGCTTTTTCGAAGAGGTCATATCCGGCGGATCAACATTGTCCTTGTAGAACTTCAACTCCTCTTTTGCACAAACCGACTCAGCATAGGCCGCATCACCTTCTTCACATTCCAAAGTGATCTTACGGCTCCCATGTACTGTGATGGTCCCCTTATGACCTGGCATCTTGAGCTGCAGATAAACATAACAGGGCCTTGCCATGAACTTAGCATAAGCCAGCCGTCCAAACAGGGCATGATACGGGCTCTTGATTTTTACCACTTCAAAAGTCAAGGTCTCTGATCTTGAATCATGCTCATCTCCAAAAGCAACCTCTAGAGCTATCTTACCAACTGGATACGCCGATTTACCAGGCACCACACCATGGAAAACGGTGTTTGACGGTTTAAGATTTTTATCTGTTAACCCCATGCGATGAAAGGTTTCATAATAAAGGATGTTGATACTGCTCCCTCCATCCATTAGCACCTTGGTGAATTTATACCCTCCAACCTGAGGCGCTACCACCAACGCCAGATGACCCGGATTATCAACCCCGGGCGGATGATCCTCTTGACTCCACACAATGGGCTGTTCAGACCAACGCCAGTAACGGGGTACTGCAGGTTCAACGGAATTCACTACCCTTTTATGAAGCTTCTGATCGCGCTTGCACAGGCTAGTGGTGAAGACATGATACTGCCCACTATTCAACTACTTTGGGTTGCTCTGGTAACCCGACTGTTGCTGCTGCTGACTCCCTTGATGATTATAACCACCCTGGTTGCCCTGACTGCCCTGATTGCCATACCCGCTTTTATTACCTTGAAATCCTGAGCCAGAACTGCCCCCACCATAACCCGGCCCTGAACCACCGGATGGTCCATGATCATATTGTAAAAGATCTGAATTTTTGAACTCCCGCATGATAAAGCAATCCTTCCAGAGGTGCGTAGCTGGCCTTTCTTTCGTCCCGTGCCTTGGGCAAGGCTGATTTAACAGGTGCTCAAGATTGACACCTGGTCCTCCACCCCGTGGGGGCGGTTTACCCTTACGAGCTGAGCATTATTCTGCTTGTTGGTGTTAGCCACAAAATCTAAACTGTTATCCGCTTTACGCTTACCGTTGTTTCCATGACCCGCCGGGTTATGCTGCTGCCCTTTGGTGCTGCCGCTCTTCTTTTCCTTTCCCGGCTTTTCATCTTCAGACTCAGGGTCCTTGGTACTATCAGAGTCGGCATACTTGACCAGAGCTGCCATAAGCGTCCCCATGTCATTGCAGTGACGCTTAAGCCGTCCCAACTTCAGCTTCAGAGGCGCTAACCGGCAATTGCCTTCCAACGATAAAACTGCTGTATCAACATTGATGCAGTCCGATGAATGCAAGATTTCTGCAACCCGACGCACCCAATGGGTTGTCGATTCACCTTCCTCTTGGACACAGGCAGCTTAGTCCACAATTGACATGGGCTGCTTGCACGTGTCTTTGAAATTCTGGATAAACCGGGCCTTTAACTCGGCCCATGACCCAATGGATTTAGCTAGTAAATTTTTCAGCCAAGTGCGAGCCGTTCCTTCCAACATCATGGTGAAATGTTTAGCACACGCCGCATCATCCACATCCAGCATCTCCATTGCCATCTCATAGCTTTTGATCCATGACTCGGGGGGTAAATCAGCAGTGTAATTGGGCACTTTACGCGGACCCTTGAAATCCCTGGGAAGCCGCACATTACGTAGAGCCGGGGTGAGACACGGCACCCCCAAAGAACTGGAGGTACCTCCTGGTTCCACGGAAGTTGTTGGACGAACCGGAGTAAGCTGACGGGCCGCGTACTGCGCTGCTAACTCAACTTATCGACATGCCCTACCATGATCCTCCACATCCTGAGCATTAGCACCACCGCCCGCCGGGTTATGCCCTCGAGGTGGGTTACGGTTCCATGCACTGTTCGACACAGCCGGTTCATCAATACGCCTGCTGTAACTCCGGCTTGGGCGGGGAGTGGAATGAATCCTCTCATGGCTGTATGAATAAGCCTACTGCTAAGTCAAGGCTGTCTGAAGGAGCTCTCTAGCCCGTCGTGTCTCAACCGCTACTGGGGACTTGCCTTCGATCGGGAGAGCCGCCAATCGTGAAGCGGTGGCGACTATGTTATCCAACGGGTTAGAGTAATGACCCAAAGGTGTTGAGACATGCTGCGACAGGACATTGTTCTGACGAGGTGGATCAATCGGGCGCGGATGAACCGGCGCCCCTGTTCCAGGTGCCTCCACCCGGTTTACCACTGGCTGGTTACTGGTTCCTGCTCCTGGCACGTTAAAGAGATTCCTTGCCTCATAAACCGGAGGCAGGTGAGATCGGTACCTTCTCCTCATGACATCATTTGACGCGCTCTGATCCAACATAAGCCGGTAAGCCTGTGCATCCAACTCGGCCCGCTCTGCAGCCATCATGGTGTCCTCAGCTACCAGGTCTGCCTTGGCCTGAGCTATCTGGTCCCTCACTTTCGCAACTTCCGCATTATGCTCATCCTGATTCGCCGGATTAACTTCTGCCGCTAGTAGCGTTGCCAAAGTGTCAAATAAGTCGGACAAAACCTGAGCCGACGGTCACGCAGGGCCTCCTGCCCCGGCTGCTGTCGCCGCTGCTGACCAGGAGATCATCGCTGCTGCAGTCGAAGAGTGTTGTGCAGGCTGTGTACCGGCCATGAAGATCGCAACCCGGCTCGGCAGATCGAAGGGGTCCGGAATACTGTCGCCATCGGAACAGCCCCCAAACCGACCATCTTGCAGTTGGTATAATGACTCGGTCTCTCCGGTAGATGACTCGTCATCAGAGTAAATGACGGTTTCACCACTAGATGCCGATCTATCCTCAGATTCCGCTCCGTGGATAACTCCCACAAAGGCACGCTTCATAGCAGGCTGAACCCGGGCGGGTCTCGCACACTGAGCCGTTTCGATGATGTCGGTGCAGATGTCTGGCTTAGGGCCCGGTTCGCTGATCTTGCCAATGGAAACGTGAATACCGCCGAAGGGGACCCGATACCCGTACTCAATTGAGCCGGCCTCAAGGCCCCAGCCTGCGTTCTTGATGTAGAGCTTGCCACGACGACTCTTGGTCATCCACTGGTTCGGCCACTTGCGGTGAAGGTAAAGGCCTAATCCAGTTGATGTGGAATTGCTAGGGTTTCGATGACCAGGGAGCGAATCCGCTTGACCTGGCTCTCGAGTTGTTGTTTGTTGTCCCTAAACCGCCGTCGGGTCGTCCCTTTAGATACACAGGTTGACGCCCGGCGGTTCACAGAATCCCGACCGGCTCATAAACGTATCCGGCTTGGTTTCTACCCTTTCCTATCTTACAACACAAGTTACATATCATATGGCGGTTTATGTCTATGGGCCCTAATCCACCTTTGGGCCCTGGGCCTTCGTGTAGATCTCCTCCTTAAAGCGCCATACTCCTTATCTTCATGGGCTTCAATATGAATAACTTATTATGGGTATAACCCGGCCCCTCCTGGCCGGTTTATACTCAGTGGTAATATCCCCAACACCCTTGGACACCTTTTCCTGTCCAAATAATTGCCTCATGACAAAGTTCAACTTAATTTGCCTAGTAAATATTCCCGAGCAATTTTTCAAAGTTCCAGACTGAGGGAATTGGTTGTGAAGGAAGTACTAGCTAGGTTAATCCAATTGAGTTGAATTTTTGCATGGTCTTTCATTTTATAAAACCAAAGCCCTCCTCAAGATTTGAGCTCATGCAATGCATCCATGTGAGCTGAGCATCAATTCTTTGGTTCTGTCCAAATTTTCCGTTAATGAAGCAAGTATATTTTATCTTGCTCCATTATGTCTGAAAATTTTTCTAGGCCTTCTCCTATCTATATAACCTAGCTCCACAAAATTTGGGCTCATTTCATCTAGCCATTTTCCCTCAGGATGTTTTCCAATTTTCTGGACAGAGAGGATAGTTATGAAGGAAGTACCATTTTGGCTTGGCCAAATGGCATGAAAATTTTATGGCACTCTCTTATGCCCAAATCGTCATCCTTGGCAAATTTCAGGTCAAATGGTTACTCCTAGTGAGTGCCACTTCATCATTTTGATTCTGGACCAATTTATGCAGTTGCAAGGCAACTATATTAATTAGTGTTCCAATCCCTCCAAACTTCACATGATTCTTGTCCTTCCTATCACAAACACACCAGACAACTCATTTGGCTCCAAGCACTTCACTGTTGATTGCTGTAACCCGATTCAGTTTGATACAACAATCTTCAGAGGAGTAATCACATCGATTCAGAGCTCATTTATTTGATCCATCGCCTCCCTCAGCTTATATGATGCAAGGACTCATTACTAGACAACTCGCGGCAGTCTCTTGCGTCCCCTCCTTGCCGGGCACAGTGGTGACCGCATCGTTTGCACGCGCTCTGGCAGCATTGGTCGCGTCTTGAGCGTCGTTTTGCTCGGGCATGGCTCGTGGTCGTCGCGTTCGCTCACTCATGCATGTCTAGCGTGTGTCCCGCATTGTCGCCGTTCCTCTGGACCACTTGCCCCCTTCGTTTGCTTCCCAGGTGACCCGTCCCCCTTGAGAAAAAGAGCGCGCCCGTGACCGCGTCGTCTTCCACGTCCGTGTCCTATTCCTTCCCTTGTCCCCGAGCTCTGCCTCGTCTCCGTGACCTCTGTGCCTCGTCCGCGTCCTCCCTCGTCGCCTTGCCACCCCTCCCCATGACCCTTGGCCGCGCATGCTCGTCGCCGGAGCACGGACACGTAGCCGCGCGCGTGCCACCTCACCCCCTCGCCGCTCGGCTATATATAGCCACCCGAGCCCCTCCTCTCCTCACCACCAGCCTCCCCACCCTCCTCTGGTCCTGCATGGCTTCTTGCCCGAGCACCAGAGCCCATCTCTGACCTCCATCGCCGCCATGGCCGCCGGCCTCCTCCTCTTAAATTCAGTCGAGCCCGAGTCATTCTCGCCGTTCCACCACCATCCAGAGCCTCCACCCCCACCCTAGTTCCTTTCCCGTAGCTCTCCGCCCTCTCTCCGTGGTCGGGGCACCACGCCCAGAGTTGCCCGAGCCCTCCGTCCGCCCCGGCCAATGCCTCGCTCCACCTTGAGCTCCTCGGTGTCCGCGACCAGCCAGGACGGGCGTGACCCTCTTCGCTGACCTATACGGTACCTCCTGCTCATCCGGAGATGGCCGGAGTCGGCTGGGCGAGTGCCGGCACCGTCGGCCCGCCTCTGCTCTGCATGCGGTGTCGGGAGGAGAGGAAGAAGGAGATGGGAGGAGAGAGAAGTAGCGCGAGCCCCACCTGTAAGCGAAAAAAGGCCCGGTCCCGCCCCTCGCTGACGTGGATAAGTGGAAGCGCATTCCTGCGAATGCGTTTTCCCTTTCCGAAGGCGTATTTCCTTGTGGCTTAGGCGAGGAATGCGCTTTCCTCTCTGGAAAGCGTATTTTCTCAAAACCGCTTCTGCCTTATCCACTCAGGGACTTGTTTGTGATGATATTTTTGCAGAAAAGTCCCCGATCTTCATCTCTTCACAACTTTTACCTATAACTCCGATTGAGGTGAATCAAACGCCCCCATCTTCGTCTCTTCGAGCCCGGACTTTTGGTAACATTTTCACTATGGTTTGACATACGGGAAATGACCATTTTGCCCTTGCCCCTAATCATCCCCTCCAAGAGAGAACCCTTTCCGGTGATTCTTTCCGCGATCGTTCCGCACTTGTCCCTGGAGCCTTCTTCATCCCAGGCAAGCCACAACCACCATTTGCATGATAGCCATGCAGTAGCATCAGTTTCCAACTTGAATCTTTAATAACTGTCTATTCTTTTGCTACTGCTATTGTTATTTCGGTTATGCTTATGGATCAGTGGTTACCGTCATGCCATGTTTTCTTGCACTTTGTTATTATGTCCTACCTGCTAGTATTACTTTAATATGTCATGATTGATAGTAGTACATGTGGATATTGGTGATGGTCTTCGGTGCAGGACTATCGTCTGTTCCAAGTACCGTTGTTATGCAAGTTCCTTTGCATCCAGTTGGTTAAAAGTTTGCATGGTAGTTTTATCATTATGTTCTTGCATGATGTTTATTGTTGATGCTAGTGGTCATGTTATGCTATGATTAGTGTTATACTTGTGATATTCATGTTTGTCATTATGCCATGCTCAGTTGGATATGATTCATTGTTGATATGGTTGGTAGTTATGTTGCATGTTGATATCATGCTCATGCATTGTAATTGCATCATGTTATTTTATCATGACTCAAGCATATTGCATTCAAGTTCAACGGATTAAATTGAACTTGAACAACTGTTATTGAGTCATGGTGCCACCATATCGAGATGGCGAGTGCAACCACGCTTACCTTTGTGGGAAGATCCTAGCTGGGTCTATTGTCATGCCTCTCACGGTGCCTCCAACGAGGGAAGGTTATCTTGTGGCGCTACCCTCATCGTAGGATGGCATAAGCCTTGCCTGCCTGTTGTTGAGTATGGATCCTTGTCCCCATTTGGGACCGTTTTGCCTGACGGTGGCCATTGGTACCTTTGGTGAGGCACGGGGCCACCCAGGACTTAGCCCAAAGGGGAGTTGGTCGGAGTGGTCGGGAGAGTGTCATGGTAGTAGATCGGTTTTGTCGGAACGTCATTGGTCCACCCGAATGGGAGTGCGAGGCCATGAGTTCCGTGGTGTGGGTACAGTTACTAACCTCTGCAGAGTGTGTGTTTATTCTATCGATAGCCGAGCCCGCGGATAAGGGCTCAGTTCATAGTCGATCATACTATGGGTCAACAGTAATAATAATATGATTAATAACAACCCCGGTTCGATGATGAAAGAAGCTGGTTGATATTTATGTGATCGTGAGAGGATCACTGTGGTATCGAGGGTACCGAGTTGTTGGAGATTTGTGGTGTTATGTGAGTGTCAAGGGTAAAGGTCAAGCTCCTTGTGGTCATGAATGATTACTACGGCATTGTTAATACCAAGCTTGATTGGATCCTGAGATGATCGTGTGATGTCCGTGATGGTAAGTTCTTGCAGGTGATGGTTACGACGTAACCCGAGCAGAGTAAGTTGGTGCATGATAGCGTCATCATGTTGCATGCTAGAATTATCGTGTTCATATGTTCATGCCATGCTCGTATTGTTCTAGCTGTATCATCTTGTTCATGCTATGATTGATCTGATAGTATCATGTTAATCCTTGTTAACCTGTAATTGCCATGCTGTTGTCTGTCTTGATTGCTTTGGTGTTGTTGTGAGCTTGCAAGTACATTCAATGTACTGACCTGGTGTGTCATGCCAGTTTGCAGGTCATGCCGGATTTGATTGCTTGTTTGCCGTGGATTCCTTGTGTGCGAGCTAGGATGGGCGTTCCAGCCAGAGTCCCTGCGGAGTGGAGTTCACCACCATCGTCGCCGTTCCGCTGCCAGTAGTCATTCCGCTGTGTCAAGTTGTTCTGCTGCTTGCATGGAACAACCATGGCAGGCGTAGTGTCGCCGTGCCGATGTAATGCCCTTGTACCCATATAGATTGTAATAAAGAGCTGATTTGTTCTATGCTAAGCAATGCTATATTCCAGAAGACTTCTCCCTCGATCTCTAGGCTGGAATACGGGGCGTTCTAGTTTCTCTGAGCCGGGGTGCCACAGGCTTGGTATTAGAGCAGGTCTGGCTTTAGGATGCCCTAGCCCGCGTGAATGTTAGAAATCGTAGTATATACCCCAATTGATTTGTTGCACTTGATTGTTGTATTTGTTTGTTGCATAGCATGCATATAGGATATACCCAGTAGCTTATAGTGATCTTATGAGTGTAGGTGGTATCGGTTTCGATCTACTACATGCGCCCTCCTTCTTTGCATGCCTGCTCTTTGGTGTTTGGCGTCATCTCTGTCCCAGCAGAGTGATGCCCTGGTACCAAGTGTTCCAGACACCATTTGCAGGAGTTATGCTCAGGTATCGCGTCGATATCTTTTCGCCACACACCCTCATGTTATTTCGGTGATTGCTACCTGTTGAGCACTGCGTTGGTTTTCCCTTGAAGAGGAAAGGGTGATGTAGTAAAGTAGCATAAGTATTTCCCTCAGTTTTTGAGAACCAAGGTATCAATCCAGTAGGAGACCACGCTCAAGTCCCACGCACCTACACAAACAAATAAGAACCTTGCAACCAACGCGATAAAGGGGTTGTCAGTCCCTTCATGGCCACTTGCAAAAGTGAGATCTGATAGAGATGATAAGATAATAGTTTTGGTATTTTTATGACAAAGACTAAAAGTAAAGAAAGCAAAATAAACGGCAAAAGAAATGGCTTGTTGACGGAAGATTAATATGATGGAGAATAGACCCGGGGGCCATAGGTTTCACTAGTGGCTTCTCTCAAGATAGCATAAGTATTACGGTGGGTAAACGAATTACTGTTGAGCAATTGATAGTATTGAGCATAGTTATGAGAATATCTAGGTATGATCATGTATATAGGCATCACGTCCGTGACAAGTAGACCGACTCCTGCCTGCATCTACTACTACTACTCCACACATATACCGCTATCCAGCATGCATCTAGATTATTAAGTTCACAAGAACAGAGTAATGCTTTAAGCAAGATGACATGATGTACAGGGATAAACTCATGCAATATAATATAAAACCCATCTTTTTATCCTCGATGGCAACAATACAATACGTGTCGTTTCCCCTGCTGTCACTGGGATCGAGCACCGCAAGATTCAACCCAAAGCTAAGCACTTTTCCCATTTCAAGAAAGATCAATCTAGTAGGCCAAACCAAACTGATAATTCGAAGAGACTTGCAAAGATAACCAATCATACATAAAAGAATTCAGAGGAGATTCAAATATTGTTCATAGATAATCTTGATCATAAACCCACAATTCATCGGATATCGACAAACACACTGCAAAAGAAGAGTTACATCAAATAGATCTCCAAGAGAATCGAGGAGAACTTTGTATTGAGATCCAAAGAGAGATAAGAAGCCATCTAGCTAATAACTATGGACCCGAAGGTCTGAGGTAAACTACTCACACATCATCGGAGAGGCTATGGTGTTGATGTAGAAGCCCTCTGTGATCAATGCCCCCTCCGGTGGAGCGCCGGAAAAGTCCCCAAGATGGGATCTCACGGGTACAGAAGGTTGCAGTGGTGGAAATAGGGTTTTGGCTATGTATCTGTTGTTTTCGGGGTACGTAGGTATATATAGGAGGAAGAAGTAGGTCGGTGGAGCTACGAGGGGCCCATGAAGGTGGAGGGCGCGCCTAGTGGGGTAGGCGCGCCCCTTGCCTCGTGGCCTCCTCGTTGATTGCTTGACGTCCACTCCAAGTCCTCTGGATCACGTTTGTTCCAAAAATCACGTTTCTGAAGGTTTCATTCCGTTTGGACCCCGTTTGGTATTCCTTTCTTTCAAAACACTGAAATAGGCAAAAAAAATAGCAATTTGGGTTGGGCCTCCGGTTAATAGGTTAGTCCCAAAAATAATATAAAAGTGTATAATAAATCCCATTAAACATCCAAAACAGAATATATAATATCATGGAACAATCAAAAATTATAGATACGTTGGAGACGTATCAGTGATAGCCATGCTTCTATCCCGAATCGTGCCTTCCATCTCGCCATTCTGGCAACCCTAGCTGATCTTTGTTATCATAAAAAGGGCAATTCCAGCAAGCCCAGTCTTCCACCGCTACCTTACCCAGTCATCCAATCCTCTGGACGTGTACGATTCCCATTCATACACTTGATGATGATGTGGTTGTACCCTCAGTTTCGAACCCATGATCCCCAAGTTCGTCCTTGCCTCCGTATCTATCCAGATCCAACTGGTGTTCCAGCCAGCGCTAGGTGTAGCCTTGGTTACACCAACTCCTTCCACACGCAGATCCACTTTCGTGCACACCATCACAACATAATAGACCGCAATACCGGAGTTTCCGTGAAATTTGTGTGCTTAGGTGTGCATGCATATTATTGTGTGAGTAGCAGTAATATGTGATGTTGCGTGATTATTTATATTATTAGTATGCGTGTGTGCTTTTGTTTTCGTCATTTCTTTTGCTTCTTTCTTTGGGCATTTGGTGTGGCATTATTTTACCATTATTAAAGTTGCTCGTCAACCAACACCGGATCTGAAGAATCAGTAAGGAATTCCAATACTTGGAAGCTCATATAAACGGAATGAAGTTATCAGCAGACTGTAGTGAAATTTGGAATATCTCGTCTGAATGCAAAAGGAATCCTGGATGGATAGTCAGTATCATGTTTGTATTAGCGTGCACTCCTTCCAACAGTACAGATAATCAAGTTTGCCTCAGGGTGCACTCTTCATGACAGAAATGATCAAATCAACAAGAAGATAAGCTATGTGCAAGACCAACAGTATAATCTCAGTCAAAGAAAGGAGGATAGTCCAGCAAACCCTGTTCCATGCAAGTAATCAACCGTAGAAATATTAAGATGGTATGCATATGTGGTAATCGGTCCTCATATCCAGCTTCTGAAGCACGAAACCCAATCTTCCTCAGAAAGATACTCTCGATGGTTTCCAGCATAAGCCATCCAATCGTCCTCAGTACGACACTGGTGCAAGATAGTACATTGTGAATTGACAGTAGATAGCAGAATCAGATCCGCAACAGTTGGCCAGAAGCAAGAATCAATCAGAACACAAGTCTGCCACGGGAATCAGATTCTCAGATATATGTGAAGGAAGCCAGATATACACCTCAGTGTGATAGAGGACTATGAAGATTGAAGACAACACTTAGCTCTGTACAAGTACCGGTGAACTTGGAATATGATCCTGATGAGCCCTTGTCTTCTTTTCTCTGGTAACAGCACCACACCTGTGTTCTGAGCCGTTTTTGGCCGTCCAAGGTGGATGCCGACTTTATATTTCTCTATTTAACAACTATCACGAGTTCTGAGCTGCTTTCCGGCCGTCTCGTACAACTGTTGAGTTTCTTTTTGTGACAGTGGCCCTATGCTCTGAGCTGCTTTTCCGCCTTCTTAGTGAACTGCCACTTTCTTCTTATCAACACGGTCTCATGCTCTGAGCTGCTTTTCGGACGTATTGAGCCGTGGTTGAGCTATTTCAGTGATGTCCCAGATCTGAGTTGTAAAGACCGTTCTGGTGGCCACTGATTTATTTACTGATTTCTTTCAAGGGTTCAGATGATCATTTCCCTACGGTCAGAACTTGAGAGGTGATGAACCTGCCATTTAAACAATATTACCATGTCAGGGGATGAGGATAAGGGCATGCTTGTCAGAATGTTGCAACCGACAGAACCTATGGTCAAACGAAGAAGCAACACGATCCCGCTCGTTCAGCAAAGGATCCAGACCAGGAAAACAGTAATGAAGGAGCAAGACTGATAACTGTTGCATGATCCACATGGTGCAGATACCCCGGACAGTCTGAGTCAGCATCGATCATCATGAATATTCACCCAAGGGGTCTACTCAATTTTGGTAAGGACCCCATGACCAGACAACCCCACTCAGTTAACCGCATATGCTCAGGTTTGTCAGTATCGAATATCTGGGTTGTGAAGTCAGACCAAAGGTCGATTCAACAGTCTGATTCCAACGACTATGGTAAAGCATCACACAGCCTACTATCCCCATGGATATACCGACAGAATGAATGACCAGTATGAGGAATAACCGTCTCGAAGCATGTGCCCTCACTTATGTGAATCACCGAAGGATAGCCTATCTGGAAGAAAATTTGCCGCCAGAGCCACCGTCAGTCAAGGATGAGGATATTATTATATAAGTTCATACCCCTTATGCTGGCCACGACAGGCGACAATCAAATATTTGGTATGAATCTAAGACTCAAGACAATGGAGTCAGTCAGGATGATTCAGAAATTCCCGCAATAAGTCAGAGTCTGTCAGGAAAACGGTTATGTCTCAACTCTCTGTTTGGAACACGAAGAACCCGCATTTAATGGAGAAACCCAATGCAAGGAGTCAGAGCTTGGGTGTTCATCAGGAAAAATATGATCACCAATTCAGGAAAGGTTGTCAGTACACACACAGCAATTGGAAATCACCCTCAGATTTGTGAGATGGGCATATATTTCAGTCATGGTAATCTCAGCTAAGTCAGTAGATATGAACAGAAATGGAGCCAGTATAAGCGTGAACATGAGAGGCATGCTCTGTCAGAATGTCGATATAGTGAAGCAAACCACCCCAGAGCCAGTCAGGTAAGTCACATGAAGAATTTTATGGGAGCAATCAATAAAGGAAAAAGGATACCCGAGTTGGAAACGGTTTCCTTAAGTCAGTATATTCATACTTGCTCCCTGAGCAACCAAATCTCGAGGACGAGATTTCTTTAAGGGGGGAAGAGTTGTCACAGCCTGATTTTTTTTCCCTTTCTTTTTTCTTTTGTTTTTCTAAGATTTTTGATTGAGTTTTCTTTTTCCGTGGCTTTGTGGTCTGGAAACTGAAGAAGATGCTCTCTTCTTTATTTCCAGAGTGGCTTGTCATCCTCAAACCCTTTCCTAGACCTTGCCATTTTCATCCTAGCCCAACCCCAATATTCTTTTGGCTAGGGAATATTCCTTTTTCAATTAAAGGAATAACCCTGTCTGCCCTAGGTTGTGAAGCAACCTATATTTCTGTCACTCCTAGAATTCCCAAATAATTCTCATAAACTGTTTGGGTCATATCTTTCTCAAATATGGAAAAATATTTCATTGGCCATGTTTCCCATCATGCTCAATTAATTACTTTCCTATTCCGTACTAAATAGCACATTGTGAAGCAAGTGCTATTTATCTTTGCCCAATTGACCTCAAACCCCTTGGACAATTTTTCCTGTCCAAATAATTTCCTCATGACAAATTTCAACTTAATTTGCCTAGTAAATATTCCTGAGCAATTTTTCAAAGTTCCTGTCTGAGGGAATTGGTTGTGAAGGAAGTACTAGCTAGGTTAATCCAATTGAGTTGAATTTTTGCATGGTCTTTCATTTTATCAAATCAAAGCCCTCCTCAAGATTTGAGCTCATGCAATGCATCCATGTGAGCTGCGCATCAATTCTTTGGTTCTGTCCAAATTTTCAGTTAATGAAGCAAGTATATTTTATCTTGCTCCATTATGTCTGAAAATTTTTCTAGGCCTTCTCCTATCTATATAACCTAGCTCCACAAAATTTGGGCTCATTTCATCTAGCCATTTTCCCTCAGGATTTTTCCCAATTTTCTTGACAGAGAGGATAGTTATGAAGGAAGTACCATTTTGGCTTGGCCAAATGGCATGAAATTTTTATGGCACTCTCTTATGCCCAAATCATCTATTGTTGCCAAATTTAAGCTCAAATGGTTACTCCTAGTGAGTGCCACATCATCATTTTGATTCTGGACCAATTTATGCAATTGCAAGGAAACTATATTAATTAGTGGTCCAAATCCCTCCAAACTTCACAGGATTCTTGTCCTTCCTATCATAAACACACCAGACAACTCATTTGGCTCAAAGCTCTTCGTTGTTGATCACTGTAACCTGATTCTGTTTGATACAGCAATCTTCAGAGGAGTAATCCATCGATCCAGAGCTCATTTATTTGATCCGTCACCTCCCTCAGCTTATATGATGCAAGGACTCATCACTAGACAACTCGCGTCAGTCTCTTGCGTCCCCTCCTTGCCGGGAAGAGTGGTGACCACGTCGTTTGCACGTGCTCTGGCAGCATTGGTCGCGTCCAGAGCGTCGTTTTGCTCGGGCACGGCTCATGGTCGTCGCGTTCGCTCACTTGTGCATGTCTAGCGTGTTTCCCACATTGTCGCTGTTCCTCTAGACCGCTTTCCCCCTTCGTTTGCTTCCTCGGCGACCCCTCCCCGTCGAGAAAAAGAGCGCGCCCGTGACCGCGTCATCTTCCACCTCCGTGTCCTCTTCCTTCCTTTGTCCCCGAGCTCTGCCTCGTCTCCGTGACCTTTGTGCCTTGTCCGCGTCCTCCCTCGTTGCCTTGCCACACCTCCCCGTGACCGTTGGCCGCGCGTGCTCGTCGCCGGAGCACGGACACGTAGCCGCGCGCGTGCCACCTCACCCCCTCGCAGCTCGGCTATATATAGCCACCCCAAGCCCCTCCTCTCCTCATCACTAGCCTCCCCACCCTCCTTTCGTCCTACCTGGCTTTTTGCCTAAGCACCAGAGCCCCTCTCTGACCTCCATCACCGCCATGGCCGCCGGCCTCCTCCTCTTAAATTCGGTCGAGCCCAAGTCATTCTCGCCGTTCCACCACCACCCAGAGCCTCCACCCCCACCCTAGTTCCTTTCCCGTAGCTCTCCGCCCTCTCTCCGTGGTCGGGGCACCACGCCCAGAGTTGCCCGAGCCCTCCGTCCGCCCCGGCCAATGCCTCGCTCCACCTCGAGCTCCTCGGTGTCCGCGACCAGCCAGGACGGGCGCGACCCTCTTCGCTGACCTATACGGTACCTCCTGCTCATCCGGAGATGGCCAGAGTCGGCTGGGCAAATGCCGGCACCATCAGCCCGCATCTGCTCTGCATGCGGTGTCGGGAGGAGAGGAAGAAGGAGATGGGAGGAGAGAGAAGTAGCGCGGGCCCCACCTGTAAGCGACAAAAGGCCCGGCCCCGCCCCTCGCTGACGTGGATAAGTGGAAGCGCATTCCTGCGAATGCGTTTTCCCTTTCCGAAGGCGTATTTCCTTGTGGCTTAGGCGAGGAATGCGCTTTCCTCTCTGGAAAGCGTATTTTCTCAAAACCGCTTCTGCCTTATCCACTCACGGACTTGTTTGTGATGATATTTTTGCAGAAAAGTCCACGATCTTCATCTCTTCACAACTTTTTACCTGTAACTCCGATTGAGGTGAATCCAACGTCCCCATCTTCGTCTCTTCGAGCCCGGACTTTTGCTAACATTTTCACTATGGTTTGACATACGGGAAATGACCATTTTGCCCTTGCCCCTAATCAGCCCCTCCAAGAGAGAACCCTTTCCGGCGATTCTTTCCGCGATCGTTCCGCACTTGTCCCTGGAGCCTTCTTCATCCCAGGCAAGCCACAACCACCATTTGCATGATAGCCATGCAGTAGCATCAGTTTCCAACTTGAATCTTTAATAACTGTCTATTCTTTTGCTACTGCTATCGTTATTTCGGTTATGCTTATGGATCAGTGGTTGCAGCCATGCCATGTTTTCTTGCACTTTGTTATTATGTTCTACCTGCTAGTATTACTTTAATATGTCATGATTGATAGTAGTACATGTGGATATTGGTGATGGTCTTCGGTGCAGGACTATCGTCTGGTCCAAGCACCATTGTTATGCAAGTTCCTTTGCATCCAGTTGGTTAAAAGTTTGCATGGTAGTTTTATAATTATGTTCTTGCATGATGTTTATTGTTGATGCTAGTGGTCATGTTATGCTATGATTAGTGTTATACTTGTGATATTCATGTTTGTCATTATGCCATGCTCAGTTGGATATGATTCATTGTTGATATGGTTGGTAGTTATGTTGCATGTTGATATCATGCTCATGCATTGTAATTGCATCATGTTATTTTATCATGACTCAGCATATTGCATTCAAGTTCAACCGGATTAAATTGAACTTGAACAACTGTTGGCTGAGTCATGGTGCCACCATATCGAGATGGCCAGTGCAACCACGCTTACCTTTGTGGGAAGGTCCTAGCTGGGTCTATTGTCATGCCTCTCACCGGTGCCTCCAACGAGGGAAGGTTATGCGCGGGCGCTACCCTCATCAGGTAGGATGGCATAAGCCTTGCCTGCCCGTTGTTGAGTATGGATCCTTGTCCCCATTTGGGACCGTTTTGCCACGACGGTGGCCATTGGTACCTTTGGTAGGCACGGGGCCACCCAGGACTTAGCCCAAAGGGGAGTTGGTCGGAGTGGTCGGGAGAGTGTCATGGCAGTAGATCGGTTTTGTCGGAACGTCATTGGTCCACCCGAATGGGAGTGCGAGGCCATGGGTTCCGTGGTGTGGGTACAGTTACTAACCTCTGCAGAGTGTGTGTTTATTCTATCGATAGCCGCACCCGCGGATAAGGGCCCAGTTCGTAGTCGGTCATACTATGGGTCAATAGTAATAGTAATATGATTAATAACAACCCCGGTTCGATGATGAAAGAAGTTGGTTGATATTTATGTGATCGTGAGAGGATCACTGTGGTATCAAGGGTACCGAGTTGTTGGAGATTTGTGGTGTTATGCGAGAGTCAAGGGTAAAGTTCAAGCTCCTTGTGGTCATGAATGATTACTACGGTATTGTTAATACCAAGCTTGATTCGATCCTGAGATGATCGTGTGATGTCCGTGATGGTAAGTTTGTGCAGGTGATGGTTACGACGTAACCCGAGCAGAGTAAGTTGGTGCATGACTGCATCATCATGTTGCATGCTAGTATTATCGTGTTCATGTGTTCATGCCACGCTCGTATTGTTCTAGCTGTATCATCTTGTTCATGCTATGATTGATCTGATAGTATTATGTTAATCCTTGTTAACCTGTAATTGCCATGTTGTTGTCTATCTTGATTGCTTTGGTTGCTGTGAGCTTGCAAGTACATTCAATGTACTGACCTGGTGTATCATGCCATTTTGCAGGTCATGCCAGATTTGATTGATTGTTTGCCGTGGATTCCTTGTGTGCGAGCTAGGATAAGCATTCCAGCTAGAGTCCCTGCGGAGTGGAGTTCACCACCGCCGTCGTTGTTCCGCTGCCAGTAGACATTCCGCTGCGTCGAGTTGCTCCGCTGCTTGCATAGAGCAAGCGTGGCCGCCGTAGTGTCGTCGTGCCGATGTAACCCCCTTGTACCCATATAGATTGTAATAAAGAGCTGATTTGTTCTATGCTAAGCAGTGCCGTATTCCAGAAGACTTCTCTTTGATCTCTGGGCTGGAATACGGGGCGTTTCGGTTTCTCTGAGCCGGGGTGCCACATATGTCTACAATGCTCTGCATGGAGCTACTCTAGCTAAATGCTCCCACTTTCAATATGTATCCAGGTTGAGTCTCAGAGTCATCCAGATCGGTGTCAAAGCTTGCATTGACATAACTCTTTACGACGAACTCTTTATCACCTCCATAACCAAGAAATATTTCCTTAGTTCTCTAAGGATAATTTTGACCAATGTCCAGTGATCTACTCCTAGATCACTATTGTACTCCCTTGCCAAACTTAGGGCAGGGTAAACAATAGGTCTAGTACACAACATGGCATACTTTATAGAACCTATGGATGAGGCATAGGGAATTGTCGGATTTCGGGTTCCGGCAGACCCTTGAGGTTCGAACACTGGGGTGCGCGCAGAGATCTTTCCCCTACCAGCTCACGCATCGATGGTTAGCAAGGGATCTAAACTATGAACGATGAACAACACAAGAGACACGAGGTTTATACTGGTTCGGGCCACCATTGTGGTGTAATACCTTACTCCAGTGTGTGGTGTGGTGGATTGCCTCAGGGGCTGATGAAGAACAGTACAAAGGAAGAACAACCTCGCGAGGGGTGTTCTTGGGATGGTGCAATGAACTGCTTGGGTGAGTTCGATCACCTCTCTCTCTCTCTCTCTCTCTCTCTCTCTCTCTTTGCTAGGGCTCTATCCGATTGCCTCTACTCCATCCCTCTACCTTGTGGTGGCTAGTCCTATTTATAGAGGGAGGCCCTGGGCCTCTTCCCAAATAATGAGTTGGAAGGGCGCCAACAGTTGGCCATTTTGAAGGGGAACATCTAGTACACTTATCCTGACTAAAGTTGGTCTTCGGCTGCCAAAGGATTTGACGGTGACGCCGTCCTGGGCTCCACGATGACCTCCTTCCTGCCGCTCTGTTGGTCTTGGTCTTGTTGCACCGAAGAGGTAACCTTTGCCTGATGCCTTAGCCTGTGCTTGCCTCCTTTTCACCAAAGGGGAAATGAGGACACTGCGTGGGCTGGCGCCCGCCTGGTCTCGATCGTCATGGCTTGCATCACGGGGCACCCTCGTGAGGTACCCTGCCTTGATCTCTCCGCCTCCTCGTGAGCCTGCCTGACGAGGCTGCCCCTGAGGAAGGTTCCTGTCGTCCGCCCCGTGAGGCTTGGCCCCTCGCGAGGGTCTTGAGCTTAAGCTTGATGAAGCTGGGCATTGCTGGGCCCCCACTTGAGCCATGCCATAGGCCGCAGGTAGGCAAGTTTGGGGACCCCCGTTCCCAGAACACCGACAGGAATGACTTTCATTCTCTCTCTATCTTCTGCCATGGTCGGTCTTTGAGTCTTACTCAACTTCATACCTTGCAACAGGCAAGAACTCCTTCTTTGACTGTTCCATTTTGAACTACTTCAAAATCTTGTCAAGGTATGTACTAATTGAAAAAACTTAGCAAGCGTCTTGATCTATCTCTATAGATATTGATGCTCAATATGTGAGCAGCTTCACCGAGGTCTTTTTTTGAAAAACTCCTTTCAAACACTCCTTTATGCTTTCCAGAAAATTCTACATCATTTCCGATCAACAATATGTCATTCACATATACTTATCAGAAAGGCTGTAGTGCTCCCACTCACTTTCTTGTAAATACAGGCTTCACTGCAAGTCTGTATAAAACTATATGCTTTGATCAACTCATAAAAGCGTATATTCCAACTACTGAGATGCTTGCACCAGTCCATAGATGGATTGCTGGAGCTTGCACACTTTGTTAGCACCTTTTGGATCGACAAAACCTTCTTGTTGCATCATATACAACTTTTCTTTAAGATATCCATTAAGGAATGCAGTTTTGACATCCATTTGCCAGATTTCATAAAATGTGGCAATTGCCAACATGATTCGGACAGACTTAAGCATCACTACGATTGAGAAAATCTCATCGTAGTCAACACCTTGAACTTGTCGAAGACCTTTTTCGACAACTCGAGCTTTGTAGATAGTAACACTACTATCAGCGTCTGTCTTCCTCTTGAAGATCCATTTATTCTCAATGGTTTGCCGATCATCGGGCAGGTCCACCAAAGTCCACACTTTGTTCTCATACATGGATCCTATCTCAGATTTCATGGCCTCAAGCCATTTTGCGGAATCTGGGCTCATCATCGCTTCCTCATAGTTCATAGGTTCGTCATGGCCTAGTAACATGACTTCCAGAATTATTTACCGTACCACTCTAGTGCAGAACGTACTCTGGTTGACCTACGAGGTTCGGTAGTAACTTGATCTGAAGTTTCATGATCATTATCATTAGCTTCCTCACTAATTGGTGTAGGCATCACAGGAACTGATTTCTGTGATGAACCACATTCCAATTCGGGAGTAGGTACAATTACCTCATCAAGTTCTACTTTCCTCCCACTCACTTCTTTCGAGAGAATCCCCTTATCTAGAAAGGATCCATTCTTAGCAACAAATATCTTGCCTTCGGATCTGTGATAGAAGGTGTACCCAACAGTCACTTTTGGGTATCCTATGAAGACGCACTTCTCCGATTTGGGTTCGTGCTTATCAGGTTGAAGCTTTTTCACATAAGCATCGCAGCCCCAAACTTTAAGAAACGACAGCTTAGGTTTCTTGCCAAACCATAGTTCATACAGTGTTGTGTCAACGGATTTAGACGGTGCCCTATTTAACGTGAATGCAGCTGTCTCTAATGCATAACCCCAAAACGATAGTGATAAATCGGTAAGAGACATCATAGATCACACCATATCTAATAAAGTACGGTTATGACGTTCGGACACACCATTACGCTGTGGTGTTCCAGGTGGCGTGAGTTGCGAAACTATTCCACATCGTTTCAATTGAAGACCAAACTCGTAACTCAAATATTCGTCTCCACGATCAGATCGTACAAACTTTATTTTCTTGTTACAATGATTTTCCACTTCACTCTGAAATTATTAGAACTTTTCAAATGTTTCAGACTTATGTTTCATCAAGTAGATATACCCATATCCGCTCAAATCATCTGTGAAGGTCATAAAATAATGATACCCGCCGCGAGCCTCAACACTCATCGGATTGCATACATCAGTATGTATTATTTCCAATAAGTCAGTTGCTCGCTCCATTGTCCCGGAGAACTGAGTCTTAGTCATCTTGCCCATGAGGCATGGTTCGCAAGCATCAAGTGATTCCAGAAGCCCATCAGCATGGAGTTTCTTCATGCGCTTTACACCAATATGATCTAAACGGCAGTGCCACAAATATGTTGCACTATCATTATCAACTTTGCCTCTTTTGGCATCAATATTACGAATATGTGTATCACTACAATTGGGATTCAATAAACCATTCACCTTGGGTGTATGACCATAGAAGGTTTTATTCATGTAAACAGAATAACAATTATTCTTTGACTTAAATGAATAACCGTATTGTAATAAACATGATCCAATCATATTATGCTCAACGCAAACACCAAATAACATTTATTTTAGGTTCAACACTAATCCCAAAGGTAAAGGGAATGTGCGATGGTGATCTTATCAACCCTGGAATCACTTCCAACACACATCGTCACCTTGCCCTCAACTAGTCTTTGTTCATTTTGTAACTCATGTTTCGAGTTTCTAATCATAGCAACTAAACCAGTATCAAATACCCAGGGGCTACTACGAACACTAGTAAAGTACACATCAATAACATGTATATCATATATACTTTTGTTCACTTTGCCATCCTTCTTATCCGCCAAGTATTTGGGGCAGTTCCGCTTTCGGTGACCATTTCCTTCGCAGTAGAAGCACTCAGTTTCAGGCTTGGGTCTATCTTTGGGCTTCTTCATGGGAGTGGCTGAAGGAAATGTACCCTAGAGGCAATAATAAATTTGTTATTTATATTTCCTTATATCATGCTAAATGTTTATTATTCATGCTAGAATTGTATTAACCGGAAACTTATTACATGTGTGACTACGTAGACAAACAGAGTGTCACTAGTATGCCTCTACTTGACTAGCTCGTTTAATCAAAGATGGTTAAGTTTCCTAGTCATAGACATGAGTTGTCATTTGATTAACGGGATAACATCATTAGAGAATGATGTGATTGACTTGACCCATTCCGTTAGCTTAGCACTTGATTGTTTAGTATATTGCTATTGCTTTCTTCATGACTTATACATGTTCCTATGACTATGAGATTATGAAACTCCCGAATACCGGAGGAACACTTTGTGTGCTACCAAACTTCACAATGTAACTGGGTGATTATAAAGGTGATCTACAGGTGTCTCCGATGGTACTTGTTGAGTTGGCATAGATCAAGATTAGGATTTGTCACTCCGATTGCCGGAGAGGTATCTCTGGGCCCTCTCGATAATGCACATCACTATAAGCCTTGCAAGCAATATGACTAATGAGTTAGTCACAAATGATGCATTACGTAATGAGTAAAGAGACTTGCCGGTAACGAGATTGAACTAGGTATTGAGATACCGACGATCGAATCTCGGGAAAGTAACATAGCGATGACAAAGGGAACAACGTATGTTGTTATGCGGTTTGACCGTTAAAGATCTTCGTAGAATATGTAGGAACCAACATGAGCATCCAGGTTTCGGTATTCGTTATTGACCTGAGATGAGTCTCGGTCATGTCTACATAATTCTCGAACCCGTAGGGTCCGCACGCTTAAAGTTCGGTAACGATCGGTATTATGAGTTTATGTGTTTTGATGTACCGAAAGTAGTTCGGAGTCTCGGATATGATTACGGACATGACGAGGAGTCTCAAAATGGTCGACACATAAATATTGATATATTGGACGGCTATATTCGAACACCGGAAGTGTTCCGGGTGATTTCGGAGAAAACCAGAGTGCCGGAGGGGTTACCAGAACCCCGTGGGGAAGTATTGGGCCTTAGTGGGACTTAGGGGGAGAGAGAGGGCAGCAGCCCAGGAGGTGGTGCCCCCCCCAAGGGGAGTACGAATAGGACTAGGGGAGGGGGGCCTCTTTCCCTCTCCCTCTCCCTCTCCTTCCTTCCTACTTCCCCCTTCCTAGTAGGACTAGGAAAGGATGAATGCTACTCCTACTATGAGGAGGATTCCTCCTCTCCTTGGGCGCACCAAGGGCCGGCCGGCCTCTCACCTTGCTCCTTTATATACGGGGGCAGGGGGTCACCCTAGAACACACAAGTTGATTGTTCCAAGCCATGTGTTGTGCCCCCTCCACCATAATCCACATCGGTCATATCGTCGTAGTGCTTAGGCGAAGCCCTGCGCCGGTAGCTTTATCATCATCGTCATCACGCCATCGTGCTGATGAAGCTCTCCCTCGAAGCTCTACTGGATCGTGTGTTCGCGGGACGTCACCGAGCTAAACATGTGCAGATTGTGGAGGTGACGTACGTTCGGTACTAGGATCGGTCGATCGTGAAGACGTATGACTACATCAACCGCGTTTTCATAACGCTTCGCTTACGGTCTATGAGGGTACGTGGACAACACTCTCCCATCTCGTTGCTATGCATCACCATGATCTTGCGTGTGCGTAGGATTTTTTTTGAAATTACTATGTTCCCCAACAATGGCATCCGAGCTAGGTTTATGCGTAGATGTTATATGCACGAGTAGAACACATGTGAGTTGTGGGCGATACTAGTCATACTTCTTACCAGCATGTCATACTTTGATTCGGCGGTATTGTTGGATGAAGTGGCCCGGACCGACATTACGCGTACGCTTACGCGAGACTGGTTCTACCGACGTGCTTAGCACACAGGTGGCCGGCGGGTGTCAGTTTCTCCAACTTTAGTTGGATCGAGTGTGGCTAGGCCCGGTCCTTGTGAAGGTTAAAACACCACATACTTGATGAAATATCATTGTGGTTTTGATGCGTAGGTAAGAACGGTTCTTGCTCAGCCTGTAGCAGTCACGTAAAACTTGCAACAACAAAGTAGAGGACGTATAACTTGTTTTTGCAGGGCATGTTGTGATGTGATATGGTCAAGACATGATGCTAAATTTTATTGTATGAGATGATCATGTTTTGTAACGGAGTTATCGGCAACTGGCAGGAGCCATATGGTTGTCGCTTTATTGTATGAAATGCAATTGCCATGTAATTGCTTTACTTTATCACTAAGCGGTACCAATAGTCGCAGAAGCAATAGTTGGCGAGACGACAACAATGCTATGATGGAGATCAAGGTGTCGCGCCGATGACGATGGTGATCATGACGGTGCTTTGGAGATGGAGATCAAAGGCACAAGATGATGATGGCCATATCATATCACTTATATTGACTGCATGTGATGTTTATCTTTTATGCATCTTATTTTGCTTAGGACGGCGGTAGCATTATAAGATGATCTCTCACTAAATTTCAAGGTACAAGTGTTCTCCTTGAGTATGCACCGTTGCGAAAGTTCATCGTGCCGAGAAACCACGTGATGATCGGGTGCGATAATCTCTACGTTCACATACAACGGGTGCAAGCCAGTTTTGCACACACACAATACTCGGGTTAAACTTGACGAGCCTAGCATATGCAGATATGGCCTCGGAACACTGAGACCGAAAGGTCGAGCATGAATCATATAGTAGATATGATCAACATAGTGATGTTCACCATTGAAAACTACTCCATCTCACGTGATGATCGGACATGGTTTAGTTGATATGGATCATGTGATCACTTAGATGATTAGAGGGATGTCTATCTAAGTGGGAGTTCTTTAGTAATATGATTAATTGAAATTTAATTTATGATGAACTTAGTACATGATAGTATTTTGCATGTCTATTTTGTTGTAGATAGATGGCCCATGATGTTGTTCTGTTGAATTTTAATACGTTCCTAGAGAAAGCTAAGTTGAAAGATGACGGTAGCAACTACACGGACTGGGTCCGTAACTTGAGGATTATCCTCATTGCTGCACAGAAGAATTACGTCCTGGAAGCATCGCTAGGTGCCAAACCAGCTGCAGGAGCAACACCAGATGTTATGAACGTCTGGCAGAGCAAAGCTGATGACTACTCGATAGTTCAGTGTGCCATGCTTTACGGCATAGAACCAGGACTTCAAGGATGTTTTGAAAGTCATGGAGCATATGAGATGTTCCAGGAGTTGAAGTTAATATTTCAAGCAAATGCCCGGATTGAGAGATATGAAGTCTCCAATAAGTTCTACAGCTGCAAGATGGAGGAGAATAGTTCTGTCAATGAACATATACTCAAAATGTCTGGGTATAACAATCACTTGATTCAACTGGGAGTTAATCTTCCGGATGATAGTGTCATTGACAGAATTCTTCAATCACTGCCACCAAGCTATAAGAGCTTCGTGATGAACTATAACATGCAAGGGATGGATAAGACAATTCCCGAGCTCTTCGCAATGCTAAAGGCTGCGGAGGTAGAAATAAAGAAGGATCATCAAGTGTTGATGGTCAACAAGACCACCAGTTTCAAGAAAAAAGGTAAAGGGAAGAAGGGGAACTTCGAGAAGAACGGCAAGCAAGTTGCTGCTCAAGTGAAGAAGCCCAAGTCTGGATGTAAGCCTGAGACTGAGTGCTTCTACTGCAAAGGAACTGGTCACTAGAAGCGGAACTGCCCCAAGTATTTGGGCGATAAGAAGGATGGCAAGGTGAACAAAGGTATATGTGATATACATGTTATTGATGTGTACCTTTCTAATGCTCGTAGTAGCACCTGGGTATTTGATACTGGTTCTGTTGCTAACATTTGCAACTCGAAACAGGGACTATGGATTAAGCGAAGATTGGCTAAGGACGAGGTGACGATGCGCGTGGGAAATGGTTCCAAAGTCGATGTCATCGCAGTCGGCACGATACCTGTACATCTACCTTCGGGATTAGTTTTAGACCTGAATAATTGTTATTTGGTGTCAGCATTGAGCATGAACATTATATCTGTTTCTTGTTTGATGCGAGACGGTTATTAATTTAAATCAGAGAATAATGGTTGTTATATTTATATGAGTAATATCTTTTATGGTCATGCAACCTTGAAGAGTGGTCTATTTATATTGAATCTCGATAGTAGTGATACACATATTCATAATATTGAAGCCAAATGATGCAAAGTTGATAATGATAGTGCAACTTATTTGTGGCACTGCCGTTTAGGCCATATCGATGTAAAGCGCATGAAGAAACTCCATTCTGATGGACTTTCGCAATCACTTGATTATGAATCACTTGGTACTTGCGAACCGTGCCTTATGGGCAAGATGACTAAAACGCCATTCTCCGAACAATGGAGCGAGCAACAGATTTTTTGGAAATCATACATACTGATGTATGTGGTCCAATGAATGTTGAGGCTCGTGGCGGGTATCGTTATTTTCTCACCTTCATAGATGATTTGAGCAGATATGGGTATATCTACTTGATGAAGCATAAGTCTGAAACATATTTAAAGTTCAAAGAATTTCAGAGTGAAGTGGAAAATCATCATAACAAGAAAATAAAGTTCCTACGATCTGATCGTGGAGGAGAATATTTGAGTTATGAGTTTGGTCTTCAATTAAAACAATGTGGAATAGTTTCGCAACTCACGCCACCCGGAACACCACAGCGTAATGGTACTTTACTGGATCATGCAACTCCCGAATACCGGAGGAACACTTTGTGTGCTACCAAACGTCACAACGTAAATGGGTGATTATAAAGGTGCTCTACAGGTGTCTCCGATGGTACTTGTTGAGTTGGCATAGATCGAGATTAGGATTTGTCACTCTGATTGGCGGAGAGGTATCTCTGGGCCCTCTCGGTAATGCACATCACTATAAGCCTTGCAAGCAATATGACTAATGAGTTAGTCACGGGATGATGCATTATGTAATGAGTAAAGAGACTTGTCGGTAACGAGATTGAACTAGGTATTGAGATACCGACGATCAAATCTCGGGCAAGTAACATACCGATGACAAAGGGAACAACGTATGTTGTTATGCGGTTTGACTAATAAAGATCTTCGTAGAATATGTAGGAACCAATATGAGTATCCAGGTTTCACTATTGGTTATTGACCGGAGATGAGTCTTGGTCATGTCTACATTGTTCTCGAACCCGTAGGGTCCGCACGCTTAAAGTTTGCTGACGATCGGTATTATGAGTTGTAGCAACCTGACCCAAAATCGGTCAAATCTCTGTGTCTGTACCATCCCAAGATCATGCTGGTACTCACAGTACATCGATGAAATAATCAAAGTTCAATCACACCTGAATTTATTACACGATTCTCATATAGAGTCTTTATTACAATAGAATAAATTCGGCTCAAGGCCAACTCATGAGAAATAAACTACTAATGCTGCGGAAGCGTAGAAGATAAAGCGAGTCCATCCGACTCCAAAGGGCAATCGCCAAGCGCGGAGCGTAGCCTCACTCCTGATCGGAATAAATCTCTGCAACATAAGACGTTGCAGCCGTGTAGGTCAGCTTTTTGAATAAGCTGGCAAGTCATGAAGAGAACAGTAATAATAAAATTACTAACACTATATGCATTTTGGCTATGGGGCTCTAAGTTTCATCATTTTGCGAAAAGCCAATTTTCTCCTACTACAGTGGACTTGCTTGCAAATTTCTACAAATTGTTGGTAGTTATTGAGATGATTCCGCCAACCAATGTCTCATTCCCAAATTATTAAGTCATAAACCCCTCAAATTAATTTATTAGTTTTAGTGTTGAGATTTCCGAATACTTCCAAGTTCCAGAGGCTCAAATTGTCCGTAATCGGGACACGGCTAATCGATTAGATCTTTAACTCTGCAGAGGTTTATGACTTTACCCACAAGAATCATTCCTCCTTTTAAGTCTTCGCACTTCATGGTGTTTGAAGACGGACGAATAAACAGGTCTTCCAAAGAGTTCTTCTGCTACTGCCGGTACCCATCAATCCTACCGTTCTTCTACATCTCGTAGTACCGTCCAGCCAGCGTCACAACTAGGGTTGACCCAGCCAGAGCCCATAATGGCTTGCGGCTGCACAGTAAGCTTCCGGTCAAAGGGCATCCATCCGCCTCTTCGTGGCTGGGTGAAGCTTTCCGCAAGATGTCATGGCACTTCTCCATGCATCCCGCCAACCACCGGGTTCTCCAGGTGCCCGTCAACCGTCCTCCACCCAAGAGTGAATTCAAGTCCATCTTGATTCTTGTAGTTCATGGGGTTGTCATCATCATTGACTCTCACATCTTTCTTATGAATTTCACTCAACCAAAACCCGTCTCTGAGCATAGCAAAGTAAACTACTTAGTCCGGGGTCATGGTAACAAGGGATTGGTTCATCCTACCACATGATACTACTCAAGATTAATAACTTCAAAATTTCAACTACTGCATGCATGGTGGGGTGGTATAATTTCTAATGCACAAAATCATAGGTATTGAAAATAACATGATCAAGACTTGCCTTCTTGATGATCCTCGTAAGCTAAAGACTACGTGGTAGCAAGCTTAGACTCGAAACTCTACCGAGACAAACAATAATCACAATAAGCATATAGCATAGGATCACATAATACAATAGCAATAGCATCATAACACACTAAAACCAACAAAGCAAAACCCAAAGGGAAACTCAAAGAAAATCCAAATTCAAAGTTTTCCTACTTCAAGCAACAACTAAAATAGTTTTATATAACAAAAATTTCTCAACATAACCTAATCATGGATTTATGTTAACTTAACAGAAAAGAATGCATTAAGCAATTAGGAGCAAAAAGAATTAACTTAAAATCTATTATGAAACTCCTATTAGGCCTAATTCAATTTCTATTAAGAAAAATAAAATAAAACTTTTATTTATTATAAATAAAAGTTCATCCTATAAAGTGACAGAAACTATCCTAGAATAATCAATCACATGTTAAAAATAAATTTATTTACTAATTAAAATAATAGGAAAACAGTAGCTAGTTAATTAATTAGGATTAACAAAATTCTGCTTAAAACTAATTTTTTATTAATCCTAAAATGCCCAAATTAATTTCTATGGTTTGGCAATGTCAAAACAAAGTTGGGATAAAAAGAATCATATAAAAATAATTTTCCTAACTCATGTTATAACAGATTTACTATTCTGACTAAAACTAAATTAAAGCAATTTAAAATAATTTTAACATAGCTAATAATATTTTCTACAGAAACTATAGAAAATTTGAAAACTCAAAACTCTTCTGAAACTCAAAACCCGTAGTTTGAATTCAAATTTGAAAACTCAAAACTCTTCTGAAACTTCAAATGGCATTCAAATTCAAACAGGATGCATAGATGCTTAGCTATAATTGTAAAACATTCCAAATAGGAAATTTGGGATGTTACAAACCTACCCACCTTAAGATGAATCTCGCCCTCGAGATTCGGGTTGGCTAGCAAATAGGTGCGGGTGGTCTCGAAGAAGGTCTTCTTCGCGCTCCCAGGTGGCTTCTTCCTCGGTGTGGTGACTCCACAGCACCTTGCAAAATTTGATGACCTTGCTGCGGGTGACTCTGCTCGCAGTCTCGAGAATTCGGACGGGTTTCTCCTTGTAGGTCAGATCACTGTCAAGCTGTATGGCCTCTAGGGGCACTGTGTCTCTCAACGGAACATCGGCCATGTCGGCATGACACTTCTTCAGCTGAGAAACATGGAAGACATCATGAACTCCGGACAATCCTTCCGGCAATTCCAACTTGTAAGCAACTTCTCCACGACGTTCGAGGATTTTGTAGGGGCCAATGAATCGGGGTGCTAACTTCCCTTTGACACCAAACCTCTTGATTCCACGAAGTGGAGACACACGAAGATATGCTCGGTCTCCCGCTTCGTAAGTCACTTCCTTGCGCTTACTGTCGGCATAACTCTTCTGTCTCGACTGTGCTATCTTGAGTCTGTCTCGAATCAGCTTGACTTTCTCTTCGGAATCCCTGATAAGGTCGGAACCGAAAAGTGATCGATCTCCAACACTATCCCACAGCAATGGTGTTCTGCACCTCCTTCCGTATAGAGCTTGAAGGGCCATCTTGATGGATTGATAACTGTTGTTGTATGAGAACTCTGCGTCGGCAAATTATCATCCCAGCTAGACCCATAATCTAGCACACAAGCTCTCAACATGTCCTCCGAATCTGGTTGACTCTCTCGGTCTGTCCATCATCTGGATGAAAAGCTGTGCTGAATTCCAGCCTCGTACCCAAAGTTTCATGCAACTGCTTCCAAAACTTTGAGGTAAACTGCGTTCCTCTATCTGACACGATACTCCTCGGAACTCCATGCAGACATACGATCCTGGTCATGTATATCTTGGCCAACTTAGCACTGGTATAGGTAGTCTTCACGGGAATGAAGTGAGCTACCTTGGTCAAACGATCAACCACTACCCAGATGGAATCATAACCTGAACGGGTCCTGGGTAATCCTGTGATGAAATCCATTCCAAGTTTCTCCCATTTCCAATCGGGAATCGGCAAAGGTTGAAGTAACCTGCTGGCTTCGATGTTCGCCTTTACTCGTTGACAAACATCGATATGGCTACGTGCTCGGCAATATCCTTCTTCATACCTGTCCACCGAAACTTTCCTTCAAATCCAGGTACATCTTGGTGTTGCCGGATGAATCGAATCTGATGAATCATGAGCCTCTGAAGAATTAGCTTCCTGAGTTCGGGATCATTGGGCACATAAATCGATCCTCGAACCATATAGCTCCGTGTTCATCCTTACGGAATCCTTTAGCTTTTCCTTCATTCATCTTCTGCTTTATCTCATCAATTTCCTTGTCCGACTTCCGGGCTTCACGAATCCTTTCGCCAAAGTGGACTGAACTTCGAGTTGCAACATATCCTCTCGGAACTATCTCCGATCGGAGATCTATGAGGTCATCGACTAACTCCTGGGGTAATCCTCCTGCTGTAAGCGTATTCACATAACTCTTACGGCTCAAAGCATCCGCTACAACATTAGTTTTACCTGGGTGGTAATGCAATCTCATGTCGTAGTCCTTTATCAACTCTAGCCATCTCCTCTGCCTGAGGTTCAACTCTTTCTGCGTGAAAATATACTTCAAGCTCTTGTGATCGGTGTAAACATCACAACGGTTTCCGATGAGGAAATGTCTCCAGGTCTTGAGTGCATGCACTACGGCTGCTAACTCCAAATCATGTGTGGCATAATTCATCTCATGAGGTCGTAGCTGTCTGGAGGCATAAGCTACAACTTTTCCTTCCTGCATTAGTACTCCTCCGAGTCCTTGACGAGAAGCGTCACAATAAACTTGGTATTCCTTGTGTATGTCCGGCAAAATCAACACTGGGGCTGTAACCAACCGTTTCTTCAATTCCTGAAAATTGGCTTCACATTCCTCGGTCCAAACATACTTGGCTTCCTTCTTCAACAGCTCAGTCATGGGCTTGGCAATCTTCGAAGTTCTCAATAAACCTCCGATAATATCCTGCGAGTCCGAGAAAACTGCGGATCTCCTTGGTCGAGGTGGGTGACTGCCAATCGGTGGTGATTCAACCTTGGCGGGATCAACTGCTATTCCTTCTCCTGAAATAACATGTCCGAGGAATCCAACTTCCTTCAGCCAAAATTCACATTTGCTGAACTTGGCATACAACTGATGTTCTCGAAGTTTCTCCAGAACTAGACGCAAATGTTCCTTATGCTCTTCCTCGCTCTTGGAAAATCAATATATCATCGATGAACACCACGACAAACTTGTCCAGATATTCCATAAACACCTTGTTCATCAAATTCATGAAGTATGCAGGAGCATTAGTCAATCCAAATGACATGACGGTATACTCATATAAACCATACACGTAGTGAATGCTGTTTTGGGTATATCCTTTTCACGGATCTTCAATCGGTGATACCACGATCAAGATCGATCTTAGAGAATACCTTGGCTCCAACTAGCTGATCAAACAGATCATTAATCATCGGCAGAGGGTACTTGTTCTTGATGGTTACTTCGTTCAACGCACGATAATCCACAACCATCCTCAAGCTTCCATCCTTCTTCTCTACCAAAAGAACTGGGCTCCCCAAGGTGATGAGCTTGGCGAATATATCCTTTCTCCAATAACTCATTAATTTGATCCTTGATCTCTTTCAACTCATTCGGTGGCATCCGATAAGGTCTCTTGGATATTGGGGTTGTGCCGGCAATAACTCAATCAGAAATTCAATGTCCTGTCCGTGGCATTCTGGTAATTCCTCCGGAAACACATCGGAAAATCTTGCACTCTGGCACTTCCTCTGAACAACTCCCGTGAGGGAATGCACTGATTCTTCATCCGGCTGTGCTGGCTACATACTTGATCCTCTTACGCTCCGGGTGGTGAGCAGAATAGACTTCTGAGCACAGCCTATGTTCCTTCAAACTTCGTCAACCAATCCATGCCTAGGATTACATCCAAGGTCTGGGTTTCCAACACTATGAGGTCTGCGGGAAATTTATGGTTCCCGATGTCGAGGGTTGCATGACAGCTTAAACCTGCCATCATTTCTCCTCCTGCGGAACTGACGCGGAGGGGGCTTCTAAGGGTTTTAGTGGGCAACCCGTACTTTTCCACAACTACCCTTGATATGAATGAATGTGTTGCACCAGAATCAAAGAGTACCAATACTGAACGTGAATTCAATAAAAACTTACCAACCACAGTGTCTGGCTGATCATAGACGTCCTCCACGTCAATGTGAATCACCTGAGCACGAGGGAACGGATTGGGCTTCTTCGCTGAGCCTCCATTGCCGTTTCCATTCCTCTGCTTGGCCTCCGGGCAGTCGGTGGCATAGTGCCCTGTCTTCTGGCACTTGAAGCAGGTGATGTGGCTCAGATCCTTCAGAGCCGGGGCAGAACGATGCCGATTGCCATTACCGTTTCCATTGCCATTGCCATGGCCTGACTTGTTGTCCTGGCTGCGGTTGTTCCCATTTCCTCCATGGTTATGACCTCCATGGTTATGATGGGTGTGCCCTCCTGAGTATGGTGCATAATGGGGCTTCTGCTGAGCTCCTGAGTTGTGCTTCCCCTGGCTGTACTTCCGCTTGCGGCTTTCAATCTGCTGCTGCTTGCCTTCAAGTATGGTGGCCTTGTCTACCAGCTCCTGGTAGTTGTTGAAGGTAGCCACAATAAGCTGCATACTCAGCTCATCGTTGAGTCCTCGAAATATCTCCTGCTGCGCATCTGTGGCCACATCATCCGGGGCATAGCGAGCTAGCTTGCTGAACTCATCCACGTACTGTGCCACAGTACGGTTCCCCTGGCGTAAGTTGCGGAACTCACGCTTCTTCAGACTCATGGCTCCAGCTGAAACATGAGCGGTGCGGAAAGCCTGCTGGAACTGATCCCACGTGATGGCACCGATGGGATAAGTGGCGGTGTAGTTCTCCCACCAAGAAGCTGCAGGTCCATCAAGTTGATCTTGCAAAGCGCACCTTCTCTGCATCAGTGCATCCAACAGTGATTAGCTCTCTTCCGACTTTGCGGAGCCAATCATCAGCCACAATCGGCTCAGTGCTACTAGAGAACACTGGCGGATTCAGCCTCAGGAATCGAGTCAAGTTGTCCACAGGGGGTGGTGGCGGTGGATTGTTGGTGTTGTTGTTCTGATTCTGGATGAGTAGCTGCATGAGGGCATTCTGCTGCTGGAGCAGCTGGGTGAGCTCTGGCGGAAAACGGTGTCACGTCTCGGAGGCATCTGGTGTTTTGGAGTGGATGAGAAAATTAGAATAGAACAATGGTCTATGAGAAATAACACTACCCATATGAATGCACAATCATAAAACACACCAATCATTTATTCATTCCACTCAAGCATGGTTCAATCTCGATTACAAAAGCTCATGACTAATCGAAAATATCGGCCTAACTGATCGATGAAAAAAAAAGTAAAATGACATGGTGGTCGACTAAAAGTCTTCATCAATAATCCTTGCGTCCTCCGTGTGATGTCCTCTGTTGTGGCGCCTCCTCTTGCGGCTTCCTCCAAAGTGGAACTCCTTCATAATCCTGATCATTACTCATGAGGGTCCATCATCTCCACCGGAAAAGGTCCTCTCCCAAGTCCATCTTTTCCTCTATCGCGGCAAGCTTCATCTTCGGTCGTCGATTGTCTCCATGAAGTCCGCGACTTCTTCCTCATGGTTAAGGAAGTCTGCGTGTGCCTTCTCCTCCAGTTCAGTTCACGGAACAAAAGCCTCCTATGTGCCTTGAGTTACGGCGAGTCTGAATCTCCGTTTCTGAGGAGACACTCCAAGTCTGGACATAAGAGAGAATGGAGTCGTCCTCCACGGTGCGGATGATATCTCCATTCCTTGCCTGCGAGAAACCATGGCGAGGTCGAGGATCGAGCTCGGCCCTGTACTCCTCTCGGAGATGTCCAAGGGCACGATAGATCGCCATGTCCCTTCCGATGATCCAGTTGAAGTCGGTGAACTCAAAGTCAATGGGCTCCGTATGTCCTCCGAAGGTTCTCCCTGGAATATGCACCTCAATCCTCAGAAGGGTATCCGTCGGAAGTGCATTGGTTGGCTTCCGGTGATCGAGGGCAGAGCAATCTTCAGCTTCTTCACCATCTGGACCAGCTTCTGCCAAGGGCATCGTCTCATCGGGCTGGCAAAACTCCGTAGCAAAACTGGGGTGAACTCGACGGCCATCTAGAATGTTGAAAATCGGAGGAGTTAGAAATGAGCAGGGGAGAATTACGGAATGATAAGGATATAAAGTAAATGGTCTCTTCCTATGGCTTTCCGATCCTAGGGGTTACGATCCTACGGTCAGCGTGTGCTCTGATACCATCTCTGTAGCGACCTTACCCAAAATCGGTCAAATCTCTATGTCTGTACCATCCCAAGATCATGCTGGTACTCACAGTACATCGATGAAATAATCAAAGTTCAATCACACCTGAATTTATTACACGATTCTCATATAGAGTCTTTATTACAATAGAATAAATTCGGCTCAAGGCCAACTCATGAGAAATAAACTACTAATGCTGTGGAAGCGTAGAAGATAAAGCGAGTCCATCCGACTCCAAAGGGCAATCGCCAAGCGCGGAGCGTAGCCTCACTCCTGATCGGAATAAATCTCTGCAACATAAGACGTTGCAGCCGTGTAGGTCAGCTTTTTGAATAAGCTGGCAAGTCATGAAGAGAACAATAATAATAAAATTACTAACACTATATGCATTTTTGCTATGGGGCTCTAAGTTTCATCATTTTGCGAAAAGCCAATTTTCTCCTACTACAGTGGACTTGCTTGCAAATTTCTACAAATTGTTGGTAGTTATTGAGATGATTCCGCCAACCAATGTCTCATTCCCAAATTATTAAGTCATAAACCCTCAAATTAATTTATTAGTTTTAGTGTTGAGATTTCGAATACTTCCAAGTTCGAGAGGCTCAAATTGTCCGTGAATCGGGACACGGCTAATCGATTAGATCTTTAACTCTGCAGAGGTTTATGACTTTACCCGCAAGAATCATTCCCTCCTTTTAAGTCTTAGCACTTCATGGTGTTTGAAGGCGGGAAGAATGAAACAGGTCTTCCAAAGAGTTCTTACAGCTCTGCGGTACCCATCAATCCTACCGTTCTTCTACATCTCGTAGTACCGTCCAGCCAGAGCCCATAATGGCTTGCGGCTGCACAGGTAATCTCCCGGTCAAAGGGGCATCCATCCGTCTCTTCGTGGCTGGGTGAAGCTTTCCGCAAGATGTCATGGCACTTCTCCATGCATCCCGGCCAACCACTGGGTTCTCCAGGGTGCCCGTCAACCGTCCTCCACCCAGTAGTGAATTCCGAAGTCCATCTTGATTCTTGTAGTTCATGGGGTTGTCATCATCATTGACTCTCACATCTTTCTTATGAATTTCACTCAACCAAAACCCGCTCTGAGCATAGCAAAGTAAACTACTTCGTCCCGGGGGTCATGGTAACAAGGGGATTGGTTCATCCTACCACATGATACTACTCAAGATTAATAACTTCAAAATTTCAACTACTGCATGCATGGTGGGGGTGGTATAATTTCTAATGCACAAAATCATAGGTATTGAAAATAACATGATCAAGACTTGCCTTGCTGATGATCCTCGTAAGCTAAAGACTCGTGGTAGCAAGCTTAGACTCGAAACTCTACCGAGACAAACAATAATCACAATAAGCATATAGCATAGGATCACATAATACAATAGCAATAGCATCATAACACACTAAAACCAACAAAGCAAAACCCAAAGGGAAACTCAAAGAAAATCCAAATTCAAAGTTTTCCTACTTCAAGCAACAACTAAAATAGTTTTATATAACAAAAAATTTCTCAACATAACCTAATCATGGATTTATGTTAACTTAACAGAAAAGAATGCATTAAGCAATTAGGAGCAAAAAGAATTAACTTAAAATCTATTATGAAACTCCTATTAGGCCTAATTCAATTTCTATTAAGAAAAATAAAATAAAACTTTTATTCATTATAAATAAAAGTTCATCCTATAAAGTGACAGAAACTATCCTAGAATAATCAATCACATGTTAAAAATAAATTTATTTACTAATTAAAATAATAGGAAAACAGTAGCTAGTTAATTAATTAGGATTAACAAAATTCTGCTTAAAACTAATTTTTTATTAATCCTAAAATGCCCAAATTAATTTCTATGGTTTGGCAATGTCAAAACAAAGTTGGGACAAAAGAATCATATAAAATAATTTTCCTAACTCATGTTATAACAGATTTACTATTCTGACTAAAACTAAATTAAAGCAATTTAAAATAATTTTAACATAGCTAATAATATTTTCTACAGAAACTATAGAAAATTTGCAAACCAACAAAAAAGAATCACCTAAAATATTAAGTAGAATAAAAGTTATGAATTTTTCAAATCAGGAACTATTCATTAAAACAGAAAACGAAAATAAAAGAAAAATGGCCTAATGGGCTAACCTACGACCGAGCGTAAAATAAACTAAACGGGCCTAAGGTTAAACGAGTCGGGCCGGGCTAAATAAAATAAACCCTAACTTAAATTAAACCGAAAATAAACCGGCCGGTTTTAATTAAAGACATACCCTTGAGGTTCTAATCCTAGCCGTCGATAACGATCGGACGGGGGTGATCTCCGCGACTTACGGAGCTCGATGGCGGCGGCGGCGGCGTGTGTTAGCCTCTCCGGTCGTCGGGAGGTCGGCGGGTGGTCCGGCGTGTCTTGCGGCGAGGAGGGGGGTCTTGGTGGAGTCGGCGAGGCTCGGGAGGTCTAGGGCGACGGCGGCGATGAAAATGGCGGCGGTCGGCTCGGGCTCCGGCAAGCGTGAGAGGAGGAGGGTTCGGCGAGGGGCGAGGGGGAATGGGTTGCGGGAGGGTATAAATAGGGCGCCTCGGCTTGGCAAGGCGATCGGGAGAGATCGGATCCGGATCCGTCGGGATCCGCGATCGGCGGCGCGCGCGCGAAGCGTGGGCGAGGTTGAAGACGGGTGGTGGCCCACCCGGCGAGAAAGGGGGGAGGCGCGGTGCGGTCGGGCGGCGGCCCGGAGGGGCTTCAGGCGAGGGAGGTCGGCTCATGGCTGGGCGGCTCGATCGCGCTGGTGGGCAGTGGGCCGCTGGCCGCCAAGGGTGCCTTGGCTGCTGGGGCCGATGCTTTGGCTGGCGCTGGGGGGGTTTCTTTTTTAAATTTATTTTAAATAAAACAAAACAGAGATAACTTATAAAATATAAATATTTTATATAGGACATATATATACCAAAATGATCAGGGAATATTCCTATCTTTTGAACATTTTTCCAAAGGCAAAATCCAAACTTTATAAAATTTCATTTTTCAAATTCAAATAAATCTCAAGTTTGAATTCAAAACTTTTGGCAAGGTTTTCCTCTGATATTTTTGGAGTGTCATGTTTACTCCTCTCATACTTTTGATCAAGTATTTATCAGGCATAGTTTTTGAAATGATTCCCACTTGCCATAGTTTGAATTCAAATTTGAAAACTCAAAACTCTTCTGAAACTTCAAATGGCATTCAAATTCAAACAGGATGCATAGATGCTTAGCTATAATTGTAAAACATTCCAAATAGGAAATTTGGGATGTTACATGAGTTTATGTGTTTTGATGTACCGAAGGTAGTTCGGAGTCCCGGATATGATCACGGACATGACAAGGAGTCTCGAAATGGTCGATACATAAAGATCGATATATCGGACGGCTATATTCGAATACTGGAAGTGTTCCGGGTGATTTTGGAGAAAACCAGAGTGCCGGAGGGGTTAACGGAACCCCCCGGGGAAGTATTGGGCCTTAGTGGGCCTTAGGGGATAGAGAGGGCAGCAGCCCAGGAGGTGGCCCCCCCAGGGGAGTCTGAATAGGACTAGGGGAGGGGGCGCGGCCCCTCTTTCCCTCTCCCTTTCCCTCTCCTTCCTTCCTACTTCCCCCTTCCTAGTAGGACTAGGAAAGGATGAATCCTAGTCCTACTAGGAGGAGGATTCCTCCTCTCCTTGGGCGCACCAAGGGCCGACCGGCCTCCCCCTAGCTCCTTTATATACGGGGGCAGGGGGCACCCTAGAACACACAATTTGATTGTTCCAAGCCGTGTGCGGTGCCCCCCTCCACCATAATCCACCTCGGTCATATCATCATAGTTCTTAGGAGAAGCCATGTGCCGGTAGCTTTATCATCACCGTCATCACGCTGTCGTGCTGATGAAGCTCTCCCTCGAAGCTCTACTAGATCGTGAGTTCGCGGGACGTCACCGAGCTGAATGTGTGCAGATCGCGAAGGTGTCGTACGTTCGGTACTAGGATCGGTCGATCGTGAAGACGTACGACTACATCAACCGTGTTGTCATAACGCTTCCGCTTAAGGTCGCTAAGGGTACGTGGACAAAACTCTCCCCTCTCATTGCTATGCATCACCATGATCTTGCGTGTGCATAGGAATTTTTTTTGAAATTACTACGTTCCCTGACAGGCAACTTGCTTGCCATTATTCTTGAAGTTCCCTTTCTTTCCCTTGCCCTTTTACTTGAAACTAGTGGTCTTGTCAACCATCAACATTTGATGCTTTTCTTGATTTCTACCTTCGTCGATTTCAACATCAGGCAGAGCTCGGGAATCGTTTTTGTCATCCCTTGCATATTATAGTTCATCACGAAGTTCCAGTAACTTCGTGATAGTGACTAGAGAACTCTGTCAATCACTATTTTATCTGGAAGATTAACTCCCACTTGATTCAAGCGATTGTAGTACTCAGACAATCTTGTTGAGCTATTTTCCTCCATCTTGTAGGCAAAGTACTTGTAAGAGGTCTCATACCTCATGACGCGGGCATGAGTCTGAAATACCAATTTCAGCTCTTGGAACATCTTATATGCTCTATGGCTTTCAAAACATTTTTGAAGTCCCGGTTCTAAGCCGTAAAGCATGGTGCACTAAACTATCAAGTAGTTATCATACCGAGCTTGCCAAACGTTCAAAACATCTATATCTGCTCCTGCAATAGGTCCGTCACCTGGCAGTGCATCAAGGACATAATTCTTCTGTGCAGCAATGAGGATAATCCTCAGATCACGGACCTAGTCCGCATCATTTCTACTATCATCTTTCAACATAGTTTTTCTCTAGGAACATATAAAAAATAAACGGGGAGCTACATCGTGAGCTATTGATCTACAACATAGTTATGCAAATACTATCAGGTACTAAGTTCATGATAAATTAAAGTTCAATTAATCATATTACTTAAGAACTCCCACTTAGATAGACATCCCTCTAATCATCTAAGTGATCACGTGATCCATATCAACTAAATCATGTCAGATCATCACGTGAGATGGAGTAGTTTTCAATGGTGAACATCACTATGTTGATCATATCTACTATATGATTCACGCTCGACCTTTCGGTCTCAGTGTTCCGACGCCATATCTGCATATGCTAGGCTCGTCAAGTTTAATGCGAGTATTCTGCGTGTGCAAAACTGGCTTGCACCCGTTGTATGTGAACATAGAGCTTATCACACCCGATCATCACGTGGTGTCTCAGCATGAAGAACTTTTGCAACGGTGCATACTCAGGGAGAGCACTTATACCTTGAAATTGTAGTAAGGGATCATCTTATAAAGCTACCATCATACTGAGAAAAATAGATGTGTAGGACCTTGAAGTATGTCTAGAGGGGGGGGGTGATTAGACTACTTGACCAATTAAAAACTTAACCTTTTCCCAATTTTAGACTTTGGCAGATTTTAGCTATCTTTGAGCAAGTCAAGCAATCTTCACACAATTCAAGCAAGCATGCAAGGAGTATATAGGCAGCGGAAATTAAAGCATGCAACTTGCAAGAATGTAAAGGGAAGGGTTTGGAGAATTCAAACGGAATTGGAGACACGGATGTTTTTGTCGTGGTTCCGATAGGTGGTGCTATCGTGCATCCACGTTGATGGAGACTTCAACCCACGAAGGGTAGCAGTTCTTGCGAGTCCACGGAGGGCTCCACCCATGAAGGGTCCACGAAGAAGCAACCTTGTCTATCCCACCATGGTCGTCGCCCACGAAGGACTTGCCTCACTAGCGATAGATCTTCACGAAGTAGGCGATCTCCTTGCCCTTACAAACTCCTTGGTTCAACTCCACAATATTGTCGGAGGCTCCCAAGTGACACCTAGCCAATCTAGGAGACACCACTCTCCAAGAAGTAACAAATGGTGTGTTGATGATGAAACCCTTGCTCTTGTGCTTCAAATGATAGTCTCCCCAACACTCAGCTCTCTCTCACAGGATTTGGATTTGGTGGAAAGAAGATTTGAGTGGAAATCAACTTGGGGAAGGCTAGAGATCAAGATTCTTGAGGTTGGAATGGAATATCTTGGCCTCAACACATGAGTAGGTGGTTCTCTCTCAGAACTGGTAAGTTGGAAGTGTAGGTTTGTTCTGATGGCTCTCTCCACGAATGAAGAGGAGGTGGAGGGGTATATATAGCCTCCACACAAAAACTAACCGTTACACACAATTTACCAAACTCGGTGGGACCGAATCAAGAAACTCAGTCGGACCGATTTAGTAAACCTAGTGACTGTTAGGGTTTTCGGTGGGACTGACATGCAACTCGGAAGGACCGATATGATTAGGGTTAGGGCATAACGTAATCTCGGTGAGACCGATTACACAAACTCGGTGAGACCGATTTTGGTAATTAGCTAACCAGAGAGTTGGTTGGGTAAACTTGGTGGGACCGATTCGCTCTTTCGGTGAGACCGAAACGTTACGAAAGGGAAACAGAGAGTTTACATTGCAATCTCGGTGGGACCGATCGCTCACTTCGGTTAGACCGAAACGTTACGAAGGGAAACAGAGAGATTACAATCCCATCTCGGTGAGACCGAGATCCCTATCGGTGAGACCGATTTGCCTAGGGTTTGTGGCGATGGCTATGACATTTGAACTCGGTGGCGCGGATAGAAAGAATCGGTAGGGCGAGTTTGACTTTAGGTTTAGGTCATATGTGGATGTGAGAAAGTAGTGGAGGGTTTTGGAGCATATCACTAAGCACATGAAGCAAGAGGCTCATTAAGCAACACCTCATCCCTCCTTGATAGTATTGGCTTTTCCTATAGACTCAATGTGATTTTGGATCACTAAAATGTGAAATGTACAGTCTTGAGCTTTTGAGCTTGAGCCAATCATTTGTCCTTGATATTTTGAGGGATCCACTTTCATCATCCATGCCATGCCATTCATTGAGCTTTCCTGAAATATTTGTCTTGGAATAGCATTAGCTCAATGAGCTATATGTTGTTATGAATTACCAAAACCACCTAGGGATAGTTGCACTTTCAAGATGCATAAAAGATAAACATCACATGTAATCAAAATATGTGACATGATATGGTAATCATCATCTTGTGCCTTTGATCTCCATCTCCAAAGTACCATTATGATCTCCATCATCACCGGCATGACAGCATGATCTCCATCATCTTGATCTTTATCAACGTGTCGTCACATGGTCGTCTCGCCAACGATTGCTTTTGCAACTATTGCAATCGCATAGCGATAAAGTAAAGCAATTATATGGCACTTGCATCTTATGCAATAAAGAGAAAACCATAAGGCTCCTGTCAGTTGCCGATAACTTCAACAAAACATGATCATCTCATACAACAATTTACATCTCATCACGTCTTGACAATATCACCTCACAACATGCCCTGCAAAAACAAGTTAGACGTCCTCTACTTTGTTGTTGCAAGTCTTACGTGGCTGCTATGGGCTTAGCAAGAACCGTTCTTACCTACACATCAAAACCACAATGATTTCTCGTCAAGTAAGTTGTTTTAACCTTCAACAAGGACCGGGCATAGTGAAACTCGATTCAACTAAAGTTGGAGAAACAGACACCCACTAGCCACCTATGTGCGAAGCACAACGGTAGAACCAGTCTCATGAACGCGGTCATGTATTGTCGGTGAAGGAAATATGCCCTAGAGGCAATAATAAAGTTATTATTTATTTTCTTATATCATGATAAATGTTTATTATTCATTCTAGAACTGTATTAACTGGAAACATAATACATGTGTGAATACATAGACAAACATAGTCTCACTAGTATGCCTCTACTTGACTAGCTTGTTGAATCAAAGATGGTTAAGTTTCCTAGCCATAGACATGAGTTGTCATTTTATTAACGGGATCACATCATTAGGAGAATGATGTGATTGACTTGACCCATTCCGATAGCACTTGATCGTTTAGTATGTTGTTATTGCTTTCTTCATGACTTATACATGTTCCTATGACTATGAGATTATGCAACTCCCGTTTACCGGAGGAACACTTTGTGTGCTACCAAACGTCACAACATAACTGGGTGATTATAAAGGTGCTCTACAGGTGTCTCCAAAGTACATGTTAAGTTGGCGTATTTCGAGATTAGGATTTGTCACTCCGATTGTCGGAGAGGAATCTCTGGGCCCTCTCGGTAATGCACATCACTATAAGCCTTGCAAGCAATGTAACTAATGAGTTAGTTACGGAATGATGTATTACATAATGAGTAAAGAGACTTGCCGGTAACGAGATTGAACTAGGTATTGAGATACCTACGATCGAATCTCGGGCAAGTAACATACCGATGACAAAGGGAACAACGTATGTTGTTATGCGGTTTGACCGATAAAGATCTTCGTAGAATATGTAGGAGTCAATATGAGCATCCAGGTTCCGCTATTGGTTATTGACCGGAAACAGTTCTTAGTCATGTCTTCATAGTTCTCAAACCCGTAGGGTCCGCACGCTTAAGGTTTCGATGACAGTTATATTATGAGTTTATGAGTTTTGATGTACCGAAGGAGTTCAGAGTCCCGGATGAGATCGGGGACATGACGAGGAGTTGCGAAATGGTCGAGATGTAAAGATCAATATATTGGACAACTATATTCGGACATCAGAAAGATTCCGAATGTTTCGGGTATTTTTCCGAGTACCGGGGAGTTACGGGAATACGGGGAAGAGTATTGGGCCTTAATGGGCCTTAGTGGAAAGGAGCCAGGAGGTGGCGCGCGCCCCTCCCAACCCCAGTCCGAATTGGACAAGGGGTTTGGGGCGCGGCCCCCCTCTCCCTTCCTTCTCCACTCCCCTCCTTTCCCCCCTTCTCCTAGTTGGACTAGGAAAGAAGGAAACCTACTCCTACTAGGAGTAGGAATCCTACTCCCTTGACGCGCCCCTCCTAGGGCCGGCCTCCTCCTCCCTTGCTCCTTTATATACGGGGGCAGGGGGCACCCCATAGACACAACAATTGATCTCTTGATCTCTTAGCCGTGTGCGGTGCCCCCCTCCACCATAGTCCTCCTTGATAATATTGTAGCGGTGCTTAGGCGAAGCCCTACGACGGTAGAACATCAAGATCGTCACCACGCCGTCGTGCTGACGGAACTCTCCCTCGACACTCGGCTGGATCGGAGTACGAGGGACGTCATCGAGCTGAACGTGTGCTAGAACTCGGAGGTGCCGTAGTTTCGGTGCTTGATCGGTCGGGCCGTGAAGACGTACGACTACATCAACCGCGTTGTTCTAACGCTTCCGCTTTCGGTCTACGAGGGTACGTGGACAACACTCTCCCCTCTTGTTGCTATGCATCACCATGATCTTGCGTGTGTGTAGGAAATTTTGAAATTACTACGTTCCCCAACAGTGGTATCAGAGCCTGGTTTTATGCGTAGATGTTATATGCACGAGTAGAACACAAGTGAGTTGTGGGCGATACAAGTCATACTGCTTACCAACATGTCATACTTTGGTTCGGCGGTATTGTTGGCTGAAGCGGCCCGGACCGACATTACGCATACGCTTATGCGAGACCGGTTCTCCCAACGTGCTTTGCACAGAGGTGGCTAGCGGGTGTCAGTTTCTCCAACTTTAGTTGAACCGAGTGTGGCTATGCCCGGTCCTTGCGAAGGTTAAATGAACACTAACTTGACAAACTATCGCTGTGGTTTTGATGCGTAGGTAAGAACGGTTCTTGCTAAGACCCTAGCAGCCACATAAAACTTGCAACAACAAAGTAGAGGACGTCTAACTTGTTTTTGCAGGGCATGTTGTGATGTGATATGGTCAAGACGTGATGCTATATTTTATTGTATGAGATGATCATGTTTTGTAACCGAGTTATCGGCAACTGGCAGGAGCCATATGGTTGTCGCTTTATTGTATGCAATGCAATCGCCCTGTAATGCTTTACTTTATCACTAAGCGGTAGCGATAGTCGTAGAAGCAATAGGTGGCGAGATGACAACGATGCTACGATGTGGATCAAGGTGTCGCGCCGGTGACGATGGTGATCACGACGGTGCTTCGGAGATGGAGATCACAAGCACAAGATGATGATGGCCATATCATATCACTTATATTGATTGCATGTGATGTTTATCCTTTATGCATCTTATTTTGCTTTGATTGACGGTAGCATTATAAGATGATCTCTCACTAATTATCAAGAAGTGTTCTCCCTGAGTATGCACCATTGCGAAAGTTCTTCGTGCTGAGACACCACGTGATGATCGGGTGTGATAGGCTCTACGTTCAAATACAATGGGTGCAAAACAGTTGCACACGCGGAATATTCAGGTTAAACTTGACGAGCCTAGCATATACAGATATGGCCTTGGAACACGGAGACCGAAAGGTCGAGCGTGAATCATGTAGTAGATATGATCAACATAGTGATGTTCACCATTGAAAACTACTCCATCTCACGTGATGATCGGACATGGTTCAGTTGATTTGGATCATGTGATCACTTAGATGACTAGAGGGATGTCTGTCTAAGTGGGAGTTCTTAAGTAATATGATTAATTGAACTTAAATTTATCATGAACTTAGTCCTGGTAGTATTTTGCAAATTATGTTGTAGATCAATAGCTCGTGTTGTTGCTTTCATATGTTTATTTTGATATGTTCCTAGAGAAAATTGTGTTGAAAGATGTTAGTAGCAATGATGCGGATTGGATCCGTAATCTGAGGTTTATCCTCATTGCTGCATAGAAGAATTATGTCCTTGATGCACCACTAGGTGACAAACCTATTGCAGGAGCAGATGCAGACGTTATGAACGTTTGACTAGCTCAAAATGATGACTACTTGATAGTTTAGTGCACCATGCTTAAACGGCTTAGAATCGGGACTTCAAAGACGTTTTGAATGTCATGGACCATATGAGATGTTCCAGGAGTTGAAGTTAATATTTCCAGCAAATACCCGAGTTGAGAGATATGAAGTCTCCAACAAGTTCTATAGCTAAAAGATGGAGGAGAATCGCTCAACTAGTGAGCATGTGCTCAGATTGTCTGGGTACTGCAATCGCTTGAATCAAGTGGGAGTTAATCTTCCAGATAAGATAGTGATTGACAGAATTCTCTAGACACCATCACTAAGTTACTAGAACTTCGTGATGAACTATAGTATGCAAGGGATGACGAAAACGATTCCCGAGCTCTTCGTGATGTTGAAATCGACGAAGGTAGAAATCAAGAAAGAGCATCAAGTGTTGATGATTGACAAGACCACTAGTTTCAAGAAAAGGGCAAAGGAAAGAAAGGAAACTTCAAGTAGAATGGCAAACAAGTTGTCACTCCGTGAAGAAGACCAAAGCAGGACCAAGGCCTGAAACCGAGTGCTTACTGCAAAGGAAATGGTCACTGGAAGCGGAAATGCCCTGAATATTTGGTGGATAAGAAGGATGGCAAAGTGAACAAGGGTATATTTGATATACAGGTTATTGATGTGGGCCTTACTAGTGTTTATAGTAGCCCCTAAGTATTTGATACTTGATTCGGTTGCTAAGATTAGTAACTCGAAACAGGAGTTACAGAATAAACAGAGACTAGTTGAAGGGGAAGTGACGATGAGTGTTGGAAGTAGTTCCAAGATTGATATAATCATCATCGCACACTCCCTATACTTTCAGGATTAGTGTTAAACCTAAATAAATGTTGTTTGGCGTTTGCGTTGAGCATGAATATGATTTGATCGTGTTCATTGCAATACGGTTATTCATTTGAAGTAAGAGAATAATTGTTGTTCTGTTTATATGAATAAAACCTTCAAATGGTCATACACCCAATGAAAATAGTTTGTTGGATCTCGATCGTAGTGATACACATATTCATAATATTGATGCCAAAAGATGCAAAGTTAATAATGATAGTGCAACTTATTTGTGGCATTGCCGTTTGGGTCATATCGGTGTAAAGCGCATGAAGAAACTCCATAAAGATGGATTTTCGGAATCACTTGGTTATGAATCATTTGATGCTTGCGAACCGTGCCTTTTGGGCAAGATGACTAAAACTCCGTTCCCCAAAACAATGGAACGAGCTACTGACTTATTGGAAATAATATATACCGATGTATGCAATCCGATGAGTGTTAAGGCTCGCGGCGTGTATCGTTATTTTCTGACGTTCACAGATGATTTGAGCAAATATGGGTATATCTACTTGATGAAACATAAGTCTGAAACATTTGAAAAGTTCAAAGAATTTCAGAGTGAAGTGGAAAATCATCGTAACAAGAAAAAATAAAGTTTATACAATCTGATCATGGAGACGAATATTTGAGTTACGAGTTTTGGTCTTCAATTAAAACAATGTGAAATAGTTTCGCAACTCACGCCACCTGGAACACCACAATGTAATGGTGTGTCCGAACATCGTAATCGTACTTTACTAGATATGGTGCGATCTATGATGTCTCTTATCGGTTTACCACTATCGTTTTGGGGTTATGCATTAGAGACAGCTGCATTCACGTTTAATAGGGCACCATCTAAATCCGTTGAGACGACACCGTATGAACTATGGTTTAGCAGTAAACCTAAGCTGTCGTTTCTTTAAGTTTGGAGTTGCGATGCTTATATGAAAAAGGTTTTCAACCTGATAAGCTCGAACCCAAATCAGAGAAGTGCGTCTTCATAGAATACCCAAAGGAAACTGTTGGGTACACCTTCTATCACAGATCTGAAGGCAAAACATTCGTTGCTAAGAATGGCACCTTTCTAGAGAAGGAGTTTCTCTCGAAAGAAGTGAGTGGGAGGAAAGTAGAGCTTGATAAAGTAATTTGTACCTTCTCCCGAATTGGAAAGTAGTTCATCACAGAAATCAGTTCCAGTGATTCCTACACCAATTAGTGAGGAAGCTAATGATGATGATCATGAAACTTCAGATCAAGTTACCACAAAACCTCATAGGTCTTCCAAAGTACAGTCCGCACCAGAGTGGTACGATAATCATGTTCTGGAAGTCATGTTACTAGACCATGATGAACCTACGAACTATGAGGAAGCGATGATGAGCCCAGATTCTGCAAAATGGCTTGAGGCCATGAAATCTGAGATGGGATCCATGTATGAGAAAAAAATGTGGACTTTGGTGGAGTTGCCCGATGATCGGCAACCCATATTGTATAAATGGATCTTCAAGAGGAAGACAGATGCTGATAGTAGTGTTACTATCTACAAAGCTCGACTTGTCGCAAAAAGGTTTTCGACAAGTTCAAGGTGTTGACTACAATGAGATTTTCTCAACTGTAGCGATGCTTAAGTCTGTCCGAATCATGTTAGCAATTGCCACATTTTATGAAATCTGGCAAATGGATGTCAAAACTGCATTCCTTAATGGTTTTCTTAAAGAAGAGTTGTATATGATGCAACCAGAAGGTTTTGTCAATCCTAAAGGAGCTAACAAAATGTGCAAGTTCCAGCGATCCATCTATGGACTGGTGCAAGCATCTCAGAGTTGGAATATACGCTTTGATAAGTTGATCAAAGCATATAGTTTTATACAGACTTGCGGTGAAGCCTGTATTTACAATAAAGTGATTGGGAGCACTACCGCCTTTCGATAAATATATGTGAGTAACATATTATCGATCGAAAATCATGTAGAATTTTTCGGAAAGCATAAAGGAGTATTTGAAAGGAGTTCTTTAAAGAAAGACCTCAAGAAAGCTACTTACATATTGAGCATCAAGATCTATTGAGATAGATCAAGACGCTTGATAAGTTTTTCAATAAGTACATACCTTGTCAAAATTTTGAAATAGTTCAAAATGGAACAGTCAAAGAAAGAGTTCTTGCCTGTGTTGCAAAGGTGTGAAGTTGAGTAAGACTCAAATCCTGACCACGGCAGAAAATAGAAAAGAGAATGAAAGGCATTCCCTATGCCTCAGTCATAGGTTCTATAAAGTATGCTATGCCATGTACCAGACCTATTGTATACCTTGCTCTGAATTTGGCAAGGGAGTACAATAGTGATCTAGGAGTAGATCACTGGACATTGGTCAAGAATATCCTTAGTGAGGACTAAGGAAATATTTCTCTATTATGGAGGTGATAAAAGAGCCCGTCGTAAAGAGTTACATCGGTGCAAGCTTTCACACCGATCCAGATGACTCTAAGTCTCAATCTTGATACATATTGAAAGTGGGAGCAATTAGCTAGAGTAGCTCCGTGCAGAGCATTGTAGACATAGAAAATTTGCAAAATAAATACGGCTCTGAATGTGACAGACCCGTTGAGTAAGCTTCTCTCACGAGCAAAACATGATCACACCTTAGTACTCTTTGGGTGTTAATCACATAGCAATGTGAACTAGATTATTGACTCTAGTAAACCCTTTGGGTGTTGGTCACATGACGATGTGAACTATGGGTGTTAATCATATACAGATATGAATATTGGTGTTAAATCACATGGCGATGTGAACTAGATTATTGACTCTAGTGCAAGTGGGAGACTGAAGGAAATATGCCCTAGAGGCAATAATAAAGTTATAATTTATTTCCTTATATCATGATAAATGTTTATTATTCATGCTAGAATTGTATTAACCGGAAACATAATACATATGTGAATACATAGACAAACATAGTGTCACTAGTATGCCTCTACTTGACTAGCTCGTTGAACCAAAGATGGTTAAGTTTCCTAGCCATAGACATGAGTTGTCATTTGAGTAACGGGATCACATCATTAGGAGAATGATGTGATTGACTTGACCCATTCCGTTAGCTTAGCACTTGTTCATTTAGTATGTTGCTATTGCTTTCTTCATGACTTATACATGTTCCTATGACTATGAGATTATGCAACTCCCGTTTACCGGAGGAACACTTTGTGTGCTACCAAACGTCACAACGTAACTGGGTGATTACAAAAGGTGCTCTACAGGTGTCTCCGAAGGTACATGTTAAGTTGGCGTATTTCGAGATTAGAATTTGTCACTCCGATTGTCGGAGAGGTATCTCTGGGCCCTCTCGGTAATGCACATCACTATAAGCCTCGCAAGAAATGTAACTAATGAGTTAGTTACGGAATGATGTATTATGTAACGAATAAAAAGACTTGCCGGTAACGAGATTGAACTAGGTATTGAGATACCTACGATCGAATCTCGGGCAAGTAACATACCGATGACAAAGGGAACAACGTATGTTGTTATGCGGTTTGACCGATAAAGATCTTCGTAGAATATGTAGGAGCCAATATGAGCATCCAGGTTCCGCTATTGGTTATTGACCGGAAACAGTTCTTGGTCATGTCTTCATAGTTCTCGAACCCGTAGGGTCCGCACGCTTATGGTTTCGATGACAGTTATATTATGAGTTTATGAGTTTTGATGTACCGAAGGAGTTCGGAATCCTGGATGAGATCGGGGACATGACGAGGAGTCTTGAAATGGTCGAGACATAAAGATCGATATATTGGACGACTATATTCGGACATCAGAAAAATTCCGAATGTTTCGGGTGTTTTTCAGAGTACCGGGGAGTTACGGGAATACGGGGAAGAGTATTGGGCCTTAATGGGCCTTAGTGGGAAGGAGCCAGGAGGTGGCGCGCGCCCCTCCCAACCCCAGTCCGAATTGGACAAGGGGTTTGGGGCGCGGCCCCCCTCTCCCTTCCTTCTCCACTCCCCTCCTTTCCTCCCTTCTCCTAGTTGGACTAGGAAAGAAGGAAACCTACTCCTACTAGGAGTAGGAATCCTACTCCCTTGGCGCGCCCCTCCTAGGGCCAGCCTCCTCCTCCCTTGCTCCTTTATATATGGGGGCAGGGGGCACCTGTGAACACAACAATTGATCTCTTGATCTCTTAGCTGTGTCGCGTGCCCCTCCACCATAGTCCTCCTCGATAATATTGTAGCGGTGCTTAGGCGAAGCCTGCGATGGTAGAACATCAAGATCGTGACCACGCCGTCGTCTTGACGGAACTCTCCCTCGACACTTGCGGCTGGATCGAGACTAGTGTAACATCCCAAATTTTGGAATGTTAATATAATTAATTGAATTGTTTGTTTGTTTGCTTGAGTGAATTAAACTTGAGTGAAATTTGAACCTTTTCAAAAACTTTTGAATGAGAGGGAATAAAATGACTTTCCCTTCTCCGTAAATTCAAATTCATCCTATTAAAATCAATGAGAGAAGATGACATGACTTCTTCAACTATAAAGAATTTGAACGGAGTTTTGCAATTTAATTCTTTCAAATATTTGCACTTGCTTCTCTATTTTTCTTCCCGAGAAATACCCGAAAAATAAATTCTTGCAAGCAAGAAAGAGCGGAGAAAATGACCCTCAAAATCAGGGGCATTTTTGAAAATATTTGAGCCAAGAAAACCAAAGTCTTTATTTAAAATTATTTGCAAAAAGAAATAAAGCCTTTAGGGATTTTCTGAAAAACATTTTTTTAGTTTTTATTTTGGCCGTGGAATAATGCTCATCATCTACATTTTATTTTTCTGATAATTTTAGTCTATAAAAACTCTTTATTCGAATTGATTTGATTTCCTTTTTATTGTTTTAGTTTCCTAATTTTAAAAATAGGAATGGAATCGTTTTATTAGGAAAACCTGCTGGCCCATTAAGCACTTTCCTATTCTAGCCCAACAAGAGATCATCTCCTTCCTCTGTTTCCTCTCACGTTACACAAGCTTTCCATGTCCATGGAGACAGAAATCTCCACCTTCCCGATCTCCCTCGTCTTTCCATCCCAGCGCCTCCCGAGACCGCCTATAAAACCCCATCCTCTCCTCGCTCCATTTTTCCCATCACCACGCCTCCCCTGCCCGTAGCCTTCTCGCCACCGTCCTCCTTTTCCTGCCTAGAACGCCACCAGAGCTCTCCTGAACCTCCCCATCGCCCAGCGCCACCTCCCAAGCGCCGACCCCTCCTCCGCCACCCCACCCCGCCCGGCGACTCGCCCCCTCGCCGAGCAGCCTCCACATCGCCATCTCCTTCCTGCCATCTCTGCCTCACGTCAGGTAACTCCGTTTTCGTTTTCAGATTTATTCCCGTAACAGATTTAGTTCCGTTCTTGTTTAGCTTATAACTTTTGATCTAGAAGTCCAATGATGCTGATTCTTTTTGCGTTAGATCACAATTTTCTTGTAGTTTCCAAAAATATATAATTTGTCTATGTTTGGATTTATAAAAATTGAGTTAGATCAGATTTGAATTAAAGCTTGTTTTGCTTATTCGGGAGTTTAAAATAGATTTTTATTTGATTCTTTTTCTACTGATCACTAGTGATCATATTTACCAGTGGTAAAAACTTCAAAATTGTTTGAGTATTTTAGCTTATTGTTTCATGTAAAACAAATTCTGTTTTAGTTCTATTCAATTATAGCTACTTCTTTTCTATAGTTGTTTTTAAATTATTTTATTTTATATTTCAGAAATTTTATGTTTGGTTTCTATTAGTTAAACAGTAGGTGTTCAACAAGTTTTTATATTTATTTTGTTATCGTGAAATCAATTCAAGTTCGCTAATAACTTGCAATGGATTTCTCTACTGTTTTAACTCCCAATTGAAAATACTTTCAAAATAGCTTTATGAAAAAATACTTTATTTTTTCTTTGTCTTAACTAAATTTATATTTTATTCTCTGTTATTTTAGTATTTTATTTTCCGTTAGACAAAACTATTTTTGTGAATGTTGTAGAAGAAGACTCCCTAGTTTTATTTGAAGTTCGTTCGGATTCTTATTCGCTCTCTCTTTTGTTTTGATTGTTAGTGTGAGTGCTTATGTGAATGATATGTTTGTTATATAGATTTCATCAGAGAGTGACGAGTAGTCTATCAAGTTATTTCTTGAGAACGATAATTCTTCTTCGTCAACATCACCAGGCAAGTTCACTTTGACCATTGTTTTCATACCTATGTTTTATTGCATTTAGTGACATCCTTGCAACCACCCCTCAGTAGTGTTATTGAATCCTTGTAGTTGAGTAGTATGCATGAGGTAGGAACCCATCACCCTGTTACCAAGCCCGGGACGTTATTTATTTCAATGCTACGCTATAGTAGACGGGGTTTGGTATGAGTGCTCAGGAGTGGTGTGAGAATGAAGGATTACGTCAATGACGACAACTCCATGATGGAACCTGCAAGGACTGCATCTTCAAGGCCTCAAGACTTCAAGACTCGAGACAAGAATTCAATACACACTACTGGGTGAAGGACGGTTGACGGGCACCCTGGAGAAACCAGTGGTTGGCCGGGATGCATGGAGAAGCGCCATGACATCTTGCGGAAAGCTTCACCCAGACTCAAAGAGACGGAAAAATACTTCACGCCCGGAAGCTTACCTGTGCAACCGCAAGTCATTATGGGCTCTGGCTTGGTTGACCTGAGTTGTGACTCTGGCTGGGACGGTGCTAGCAGATGTAGAACTACGGTAGGATTGGATGGGTACCGGACTGTGGTCAGAGGAACTCTTTGGAAGACCATGTTTCGGTCATCTTGTTCTCAAACACTCTGAAGTGCGAGAACGTAAAAAAGAGGGATCGAATCTTGCGGGTAAAGTGTACAAACCTCTGCAGAGGGTTTAAACCTAATCGATTAGCCGTGTCCCCAGTTACGGACAATTTGAGCCTCTGGACTTGGGTCTATCTCGGAACTCTCAACACAGGACTGATAACTTAATTGTGGGCAACTTATGATGAATTGGGCTATGAGACATCGGTTGGCGGAACCATGTCATGATAGAAAACTCCATAGTACAGACTTCATTTATTCCTTTGATATAGGGAAAATAAAACCAGCTTTTATGCAAACAAAACTCAGATCTGAGCCACAAAGCCAAATTGCATATAGTATAGTTTTACCATCTGTTTATTCATGTTGTGATCTTGCGGTACATTCAATGTACTTGACCTACACGGCTGCAACGTATCATGTTGCAGGGTTTTCTTCGACAGTAAGAGTTACGATACTGAGGTTACGGTCTACACTCAACCTGCCGATGGCGTTGATGGGACTCCACACCGCTTGATTGTTTCCGCTGAGTATTATGAGGTATATATCATTTTACGTTATTTATACATGTGATTGCACTTTGATATATACATTGATGTACTGTGTGTGCAAAGATACTTGATCCGTGGATGGCATAGATACACAGAGGCTTGACCGTCTGAGGTCGGGTCGCTACAGAGATGGTATCAGAGCACATGTTGGCTGTAGAACGTGACCCTAGAAAATGACTTAGTAATATGAAGACCCCAATAGGAATGACCTTTGTTTTGTACTACTCTCGTAACACCTGATTCCTTTTACCGAACCCTCCTTATTTCGAACTATAGATGGAGAGCTACATTCTGAACAAAAGAGAACACTACGAGAAGGTTCTTGGAGGTCCCTTCCTTGTGGAGCTAGTCAGGCTGCTGAAGTTACCGATACCTGAGATCAAGGCAACTAAGAGGACGTCCAGATCCTGGGGAGTCAAGGCCCAAGTTTTTGGTCGTAAAGAAGCCCCCAAGACTGCAGACATCATCTTCGGAACTATAAATGGTGACTGTGATATGGGCATCAACACTGCCGTCCATGATGCTATTGCACGTTTATGCTATCGTCATCGTGCTGCACTAAACTCACACTTCTTTGGAAAGGTTGGATGGCAGAAGTCTGATGGAGCAACTATTGCCTTGACGGAAGCGCAAAAGATGAAGTTCTCCCCACTTTTAGTGTACAATCAGGATCTGGAACAATCGTCAAGAATCTTGGATGGACCTCCCGGAAGCCCTGTTCGACAATGAAGCACTACGAGAAGAGGTCAAGACTCGAGACGAAGGTAAACAAGCTGGAGGAGGAGAACTTGAGATCTCGAGAGTCGTCAGAACTGAAAAGCAGCAGGACCATGTCTCATGCCAAGGACGTTGAAATCCGTAAGCTCAAGGAACAACTTCAGACATACTGAGGTCGTCACAAGAAACTCCGTGTCGACAGAGAAAATCTAGCGTAAGAACTGGAGGAGATCAAGTCCACACGTAAGAAGCCCGGTGGGGACAATGACCAATTTCCTAATAAATTAGCTTAGTAGTATCCCACCATGAGAGAAATAAAGATGAACGCTTCCTCGATTTAAGTATCGACCATACCAACTTATGTGGGTGGCGATCTTGTAGTATTGATTGAATAAATGAATGCTTGGTTGCTATTATTTTTGTGTGTTTATTGAATGGTTGGATAGATGCGATATCGTAGATTTGTATTTATTTCAACCATGAGAGACGTAAGTTACGGAAGAATGGTAGAAGGCCTTCATATGGGAACAGATCGAATTGGAAAACTCCCGAGCATTGAAGACCAAGAAATGAGGACTTAGAAACGAAACCATAGTAGAACGGCCCATTACAAGCGATAATTTTGTTGATGAGTGGGTAATTGCCTTCTCTTTCTATCTCAACCAGACCCCGAAATCTTGAACCCATGGACAACTGAACACCAAACCTTTCTGGAGACAATTGCAACTTCCCATGGAGATACATCCCTTGTTCTGAGCACTCCTCTTATCCTACACATGCAGATGACAACCCTTTACGAGTCTTTCCTTAAGGGCCCTGAAATGATCATGACACTGACAAGTGATCATGATTACCCGAAGATCTTGAAGGACATGATGAAGCATATTCACCTTGAAGGAGATGCAGTCTACAAAGGCTACCCCTTCATGCATAAGGGAGTGGAACTTTGGTATGTGGAGGTACACCTCCACCGTTTGAAAGGAGTTTGCCCAAAGAGGATGGGGCAGTACTTTTTCATTTCATGTGTGCCACAAGCAACTTTCTTCGATGCTGTTCGTGAAGCAGCCATGGAAGCCATACGTTAGATCGGAGAAATACTTGAAGCAAGACTCCGTTATACTCAGGAATTCCTAAGCGAAGTGCATACAGAGATGATGAAGGTGAAGCTCAAGACCACCATGATGAAACAGAAGATTGAAGATTTCAAGGCTCATGTCGCACAATTCCATGGGATCAAGAATCCTCGAGGAGGATAAATAAATAAAGTGGAAGTAATGTCCACCATACCAAATCATGTGGGTGGCAGCATTTGTAACAAGTACTTTTGGAATTTGGATTTACGAAAATGGTTAAGGATGTAATGAAAGATTGATATGAGATTAATGAGATTTTATGGATAAACTTGTGCACTTATTTTGGTCATAGTACTCTATAAAGCCACAGGATCAATGAAGAAAGAAACGTGTTATTCATGACGGCCATAGAAGGAAGCTGGACAAAATAAGTTGGAGTTTTGTTTTGATATGATGGTATGAAGAAACAGTACTCTGGATTTAAGGAGGTGTAACAAGAGAGTTACTCCAAGGATGATTTAAAGCTGCACTAGTGCTAAAGTGGGCCATAACCCACAGGCCCAGGATTTTGAGAAGGAACAGTTGTAACCTTGATAAAGGAATACAATTGGAAGAAGCGGTGATCAAATCAGCATACGTTCCGTAGGAGGTTACGCAAAAACCTAAGAGTGGTGAAGTAACGATAGATGTTTTGTTTGGCTTACGAAACCATGGATTTACTCAAACCAGTTCGAGAACAAGAGAAATTCTGCAATGCTTGTGAGTATGCCCAAGTGTTAGAATACGTGATTTATGTTTACGTATGTGGTAATGATTCAAGCACGGATGGATTGGCCCCATACGGAGACTTCTATCATGAACTATCATATGTTGATGGAAAGTCGAGAGCCTTGAAAAACTTAGAAGAGTGTCGACGCGATAAGCCATAAAACCATAAAATGGTAGGACGATGGAACCCCATTACAGTGCAACCGCTGCCAAGCGTAGGTTATACGGTGAGGTTCAACCTGACCCGTTTTCTGCAGGAGAAACCATAAATTGTAGACCACCATGAGTGTTTCGATAGTTGTTTAGAATGGACACAGACCCATCAGCTAAGAAGATCCGGTCTCGGACGAACTTCAACTTTGACGAACCGACCCAAGCTTTTGAGGAAAACTCTATGCTTCCGATGAAGAGCTTTAATGAAGGAACTATTGTAAGATATGTGAAGAGACATACATTGTCAGCCCTCCAGAGGAAATATCTGAGTTTATTGGAACCATGACCTTGTTTTTAAGTGTGGTAGCACCCCGACCTTCGACCAAGATATTTACTAGAAGACCCCAACCCTAACCTTTTCTTGTTAGTTTCTTGAATCTCGAGGACTAGATTCATTTTAAGTGTGGTAGGTTTGTAACATCCCAAATTTTGGAATGTTAATATAATTAATTGAATTGTTTGTTTGTTTGCTTGAGTGAATTAAACTTGAGTGAAATTTGAACCTTTTCAAAAACTTTTGAATGAGAGGAATAAAATGACTTTCCCTTCTCCGTAAATTCAAATTCATCCTATTAAAATCAATGAGAGAAGATGACATGACTTCTTCAACTATAAAGAATTTGAACGGAGTTTTGCAATTTAATTCTTTCAAATATTTGCACTTGCTTCTCTATTTTTCTTCCCGGAAATACCCTGAAAATAAATTCTTGCAAGCAAGAAAGAGCGGAGGAAAATGACCCTCCAAAATCAGGGCATTTTGAAAATATTTGAGCCAAGAAAAACCAAAGTCTTTATTTAAAATTATTTGCAAAAAGAAATAAAGCCTTTAGGGATTTTCTGAAAAACATTTTTTTAAGTTTTTATTTTGGCCGTGGAATAATGCTCATCATCTACATTTTATTTTTCTGATAATTTTAGTATATAAAACTCTTTATTCGAATTGATTTGATTTCCTTTTTATTGTTTTAGTTTCCTAATGTTAAAAATAGGAATGGAATCGTTTTATTAGGAAAACCTGCTGGCCCATTAAGCCCTTTCCTATTCTAGCCCAACAAGAGATCATCTCCTTCCTCTGTTTCTCTCACGTTACACAAGCTTTCCATGTCCATGGAGACAGAAATCTCCACCTTCCCGATCTCCCTCGTCTTTCCATCCCAGCGCCTCCCGAGACCGCCTATAAAACCCCTCCTCTCCTCGCTCCATTTTTCCATCACCACGCCTCCCTGCCCGTAGCCTTCTCGCCACCGTCCTCCTTTTCCTGCCTAGAAACGCTCACCAGGAGCTCTCCTGGAACCTCCCAATCGCCCAGCGCCACCTCCCCAAGCGCCGACCCCTCCTCCGCCACCCCCACCTCGCCGGGCGACCTCGCCCCCTCGCCGGAGCAGCCCTCCACATCGGCGTCTCCTTCCTGCCATCTCTGCCTCACGTACAGGTAACTCCGTTTTCGTTTTCAGATTTATTCCCGTAACAGATTTAGTTCCGTTCTTGTTTAGCTTATAACTTTTGATCTAGAAGTCCAATGATGCTGATTCTTTTGCGTTAGATCACAATTTTCTTGTAGTTTCCAAAATATATAATTTGTCTATGTTTGGATTTATAAAATTGAGTTAGATCAGATTTGAATTAAAGCTTGTTTTGCTTATTCCGGGAGTTTAAAATAGATTTTTATTTGATTCTTTTTCTACTGATCACTAGTGATCATATTTACCAGTGGTAAAAACTTCAAAATTGTTTGAGTATTTTAGCTTATTGTTTCATGTAAAACAAATTCTGTTTTAGTTCTATTCAATTATAGCTACTTCTTTTCTATAGTTGTTTTTAAATTATTTTATTTTATATTTCAGAAATTTTATGTTTGGTTTCTATTAGTTAAACAGTAGGTGTTCAACAAGTTTTTATATTTATTTTGTTATCGTGAAATCAATTCAAGTTCGCTAATAACTTGCAATGGATTTCTCTACTGTTTTAACTCCCAATTGAAAATACTTTCAAAATAGCTTTATGAAAAAATACTTTATTTTTTCTTTGTCTTAACTAAATTTATATTTTATTCTCTGTTATTTTAGTATTTTATTTTCCGTTAGACAAAACTATTTTTGTGAATGTTGTAGAAGAAGACTCCTAGTTTTATTTGAAGTTCCTTCGATTCTTATTCGCTCTCTCTTTTGTTTTGATTGTTAGTGTGAGTGCTTATGTGAATGATATGTTTGTTATATAGATTTCATCGAGAGTGACGAGTAGTCTATCAAGTTATTTCTTGAGAACGATAATTCTTCTTCGTCAACATCACCGAGCAAGTTCACTTTGACCATTGTTTTCATACCTATGTTTTATTGCATTTAGTGACATCCTTGCAACCACCCCTCAAGAGTGTTATTGAATCCTTGTAGTTGAGTAGTATGCATGAGGTAGGAACCCATCACCCTGTTACCAAGCCCGGACGTTATTTATTTCAATGCTACGCTATAGTAGACGGGTTTGGTATGAGTGCTCAAGAGTGGTGTGAGAATGAAGGATTACGCCAATGACGACAACTCCATGATGGAACCTGCAAGGACTGCATCTTCAAGGCCTCAAGACTTCAAGACTCGAGACAAGAATTCAATACACACTCTGGGTGAAGGATTTGTTGACGGCACCTGGAGAAACCAGTGGTTGGCCGGATGCATGGAGAAGCGCCATGACATCTTGCGGAAAGCTTCACCTGCACTCAAAGAGACGGAAGAATACTTCACGCCCGAAGCTTACCTGTGCAACCGCAAGTCATTATGGGCTCGCTTGGTTGACCTTAGTTGTGACTCTGGCTGGGGCGGTGCTAGCAGATGTAGAACTACGGTAGGATTGGATGGGTACCGACAAAGGGTCGAGGAACTCTTTGGAAGACCATGTTTGGTCATCTTGTTCTCAAACACTCAAGTGCGAGAACGTAAAAAGAGGGATCGAATCTTGCGGGTAAAGTGTACAAACCTCTGCAGAGGGTTTAAACCTAATCGATTAGCCGTGTCCCCGGTTACGGACAATTTGAGCCTCTGGACTTGGATCTATCTCGGAACTCTCAACACAGGACTGATAACTTAATTGTGGGCAACTTATGATGAATTGGGCTATGAGACATCGGTTGGCGGAACCATGTCATGATAGAAAACTCCATAGTACAGACTTCATTTATTCCTTTGATGTAGGGAAAATAAAACCAGCTTTTATGCAAACAAAACTCAGATACAGAGCCACAAAGCCAAATTGCATATAGTATAGTTTTACCATCTGTTTATTCATGTTGTGATCTTGTCGGTACATTCAATGTACTGACCTACACGGCTGCAACGTATCATGTTGCAGGGTTTTCTTCGACGAGTAAGAGTTACGATACAGGGTTACGGTCTACACTCAACCTGCCGATGGCGTTGATGGGACTCCACACCCGTTTGATTGTTTCCGCTGAGTATTATGAGGTATATATCATTTTACGTTATTTATACATGTGATTGCACTTTGATATATACATTGATGTACTTGTAAAGCCAAAGATATCTTGATCCGTGGATGGCACAGATACACGAGGCTTGACCGTCTCGAGGTCGGTCGCTTCTACGAGGGCGTCATCGAGCTGAACGTGTGCTAGAACTTCGGAGGTGCCGTAGTTTTGGTGCTTGATCGGTCGGGCCGTGAAGGCGTCGACTACATCAACCGCGTTGTTCTAACGCTTCGCTTTCGGTCTCAGGGTACGTGGACAACACGCTCCCCTCTCGTTGCTATGCATCACCATGATCTTGCGTGTACGTAGGAAATTTTGAAATTACTACGTTCCCCAACAGTCGGTCTGGGCCGCTTCATCCAACAATACTGCCGAATCAAAGTATGACATGCTGGTAAGTAGTATGACTATTATCGCCCACAACTCTTTGTGTTCTACTCGTGCATATAACATCTACGCATAGATCTGGCTCAGATGCCACTGTCGAGGAATGTAGTATTTCAAAAATATCCTACGATCACGCAAGATCTATCTGGGAGAAGTATATCAACGAGGGGGGAGAGTGTGTCCACGTACCCTCGTAGACCGAAAGCGGAAGAGTTTAGTAACGCGGTTGATGTAGTCGAACGTCTTCGCGATCCAACCGATCCAAGTACCAAACGCACGACACCTCCGCGATCTGCACACGTTCAGCTCGGTGACGTCCCTCGAACTCTTGATCCAGTTGAGGCCGAGGGAGAGTTCCGTCAGCACGACGGCGTGGTGACGGTGATGATGAAGTTACCGGCGCAGGGCTTTTGCTAAGCACTACGACGGTATGACCGAGGTGTGTAACTGTGGAGGGGGGCACCACACACGGCTAAGAGATTGTCTGTTATTCTATTGGAGTGCCCCCTGGCCACGTATATAAAGGAGGGAGGAAGAGGAGGCCAGGCTAGGAGGTGCGCGCCTATAGGGGTTGTCCAACTAGGATTCCCAATCCTAGTTGGAATCCCCTTCCTTTTCCAAGAGGGGAGAGAGGGAAGGAGTAGGAGCGGGAGAGGGAAAGAGAGGGGGTGCCGCCCCTCCCTAGTCCAATTCGGATTTGCCATGGGGGAGGGGGCGCGGCCACCCCTTGAGGCTCTTCTCTGCTTTCCCGTATGGCACATTAACGCCCACTACTTCCCCCGGCGAATTCCCGTAACTCTCCCGTACTCCGAAAAATATCCGTGTCACTCGGAACCTTTCCGATATCCGAATATAGCCTTCCAATATATCGATCTTTACATCTCGACCATTTAGAGACTCCTCGTCATGTCCGTGATCTCATCCGGGACTCCAAACAACCTTCGGTAGATCAAATCACATAACTCATAATACAAATTGTCATCGAACGTTAAGCGTGCGGACCCTGCGGGTTCGAGAACTATGTGGACATGACCGAGACACATATCTGGTCAATAACCAATAGCGGAACATGGATGCTCATATTGGCTCCTGCATATTCTATGAAGTTCTTTATCGGTCAAACCGCATAACAATATAGGTTGTTCCCTTTGTCATCGATATGTTACTTGCCCGAGATTCGATCGTCGGTATCAACATACCTAGTTCAATCTCGTTACCGGCAAGTGTCTTTACTCGTTCCGTAATGCATCATCCTGCAACTAACTCATTAGTCACATTGCTTGCAAGGCTTATAGTGATGTGCATTACCGAGAGGGCCCAGAGATACCTCTCCGATACACGGAGTGACAAATCCTAATCTCGATCTATGTCAACTCAACAAACACCTTCAGAGACACCTGTAGAGCATCTTTATAATCACCCAGTTACGTTGTGACGTTTGATAGCACACAAGGTGTTCCTCCGGTATTCGGGAGTTGCATAATCTCATAGTCAGAGGAACATGTATAAGTCATGAAGAAAGCAATAGAAATAAAACTTAACAATCATTATGCTAAGATAACGGATGGGTCTTGTCCATCACATCATTCTCTAATGATGTGATCCCGTTCATCAAATGATAACACATGTCTATGGCTAGGAAACTTAACCATCTTTGATTAACGAGCTAGTCAAGTAGAGGCATACTAGGGACACTCTGTTTTGTCTATGTATTCACATATGTATCAAGTTTCCGGTTAATACAATTTTAGCATGAATAATAAACATTTATCATGATATAAGGAAATATAAATAACAACTTTATTATTGCCTCTAGGGCATATTTCCTTCAGTCTCCCACTTGCACTAGAGTCAATAATCTAGTTCACATCCCCATGTGATTTAACACCAATAGTTCACATCGTCATGTGATTTAACACTCTATAGTTCACATCGCCATGTGACCAATACCCAAAGGGTTTACTAGAGTCAATAATCTAGTTCACATCGCCATGTGATTAACACCCAAAGAGGACTAAGGTGTGATCATGTTTTGCTTGTGAGAGACGTTTAGTCAATGGGTCTGCCACATTCAGATCTGTGTGTATTTTGCAAATTTATATGTCTACAATGCTCTGCATGGAGCTACTCTAGCTAAATGCTCCCACTTTCAATATGTATCCAGGTCGAGACTCAGACTCATCCAGATCGGTGTCAAAGCTTGCATCAACGTAACTCTTTACGGCAAACTCATTATCACCTCCATAACCGAGAAATATTTCCTTAGTCCTCTAAGGATAATTTTGACCAATGTCCAGTGATCTACTCCTAGATCACTATTGTACTCCCTTTCCAAACTTAGGTCAGGGTATACAATAGGTTTGGTACACAACATGGCATACTTTATAGAACCTATGGATGAGGCATAGGGAATGAGTTTCATTCTCTCTCTATCCTCTGCCGTGGTCGGTCTCTGATTCTTACTCAACTTCATACCTTGCAACACATGCAAGAAGTCCTTATTTGATTGTTCCATTTTGAACTACTTCAAAATCTTTTCAAGGTATGTACTCATTGAAAAAACTTATCAAGCATCTTGATCTATCTATATAGATCTTGATGGTCAATATGTAAGCAGCTTCACCGAGGTATTTTTTTGAAAAACTCCTTTCAAACAGTCCTTTATGCTTTCTAGAAAATTCTACATAATTTCCGATCAACAATATGTCATTCACATATACTTATCAGAAAGGTTGTAGTGCTCCCACTCACTTTCTTATAAATACAGGCTTCACCGCGAGTCTGTATAAAACTATATGCTTTGATCAACTCATTGTTGGAAACCCTGTCGTATTGTAACATAACTCTGTATTGTTGGTCTTATATATATACGAGATATGTGGAGGCTATGCCCCACGCAACCCTAAAATCAAACTTGGTATCAGAGCCACTTTTTCATCGCGCCGTCGCCCCTCCTCGAGATCGCGCCGCCACCCCGATCTCGCGTCACCGCCCCGGTCTCGCGTAGAACCCAAGCTCCTTTTCGCCTTCGTTCCTCGATCGATGGCTTTTGGGTCTTCTTTCGCGGTGATGCAGCTGGCCATCATCGGCCCTGTGGTGACGCCTCCGGCCGCGACGGCGCCAGTCCCATCCATCGCGCCCTCCCTTGGTGTACGTCTGGATCACGACAACTTCCCGCTATTGCGAACCCTCACAGTGACGCATCTCTCTGGTGCCTCTCTCCATGCCTACCTCGACGGCTCAGTCGCTGCCCTGCCCACAACGATCTCCCAGGGGGCGGGTGATGCCGCCACCACTGTGGCAAACTCTGCATATGCAACATGGTGGACGCAGGACCAGAAGGTCCTCGGGATGCTCCTCTCCTCCATGACGGAGGACATTGCGTCTCAACTGATCAGCTGCAAGTCCGCTGCTGCCGCATGGACCTCCATCCACGCCATGTTCAGCGTGCAGAACCGTGCCGGGGTTCGGCACATCGGGCGACAGATTCAGTTGCTGAAGAAGAACGACATGACTGCCAGCAAGTACATGCACAAGGTGAAGGCTCTTGCCGACGCCATGGCCTCTGTTGGATCTCCCCTCGCTGATGACGAGATCATCGACTACATGCTCACCGGATTGGTCAAGGCCTTCAACCCGATCGCGGCTTCGCTCAGCGTCGTGGTCACTCCGGTCGCGTTGGCTGAGTTCTACTCCATGGTTCTCAACTATGAAGCGTTGCAGCTGTCGCAGCAGGCCGACGATGAGGAGTGGACCTCGTCGGCCAACGCCGTGGCATGGTCCAGTGCTGCCGCCCCCGTCAACCGTCCTCGAGCGCCTGACACTGGTCGCGCAGCCAACGTCCGCCCCGCTGGAGGCTACCCGCAGCAACAGGGGCAGGGCTACCAGGACGGCGGCCAAGACAACTGTCATAACGACGGCGGTGGAGGAGGCGGCAACGGCCGTAACGGCAATCGTCGCTGGTGCCCGAGGTGCCATACTTGCAAGAATAGGGGTCACGAAGCCGATACCTGCAAGAAGCGCTTCGATTCGGACTACTCCAGCGGCAATGGCCGCTCGACATATAATGCATCAACCTCCTCCAACAACTCCACACACTGGGTTCTGGACTCCGGCACCACGGATCACCCGACTAGTGACCTGGAGCGTCTTCGCCCATGAGCGTTCTGGCGGCCATGATCAGTTTCTGTGTGTGTGGCTCAGGTTTGTCTATTTCGCATATTGGGCACTCGACTTTAGCTGGTTCTTCTCTTCGCCTGAACAATATTTTACATGTTCCAAATATTAGCCAACATCTTCTATCAGTCTATCATCTTGTGTCGGATAATTGTATCTTCATTGAATTTCATAAATATTTTTTCCTTGTTAAGGACAAAGCCACCAGGAGAATTCTTCTTCGAGGTAGAAGTAAAGGAGGGCTCTACCCTCTTCCACTCGGGCGAGCCTCGCATCTGTCCGAGCGTCAAGCGTCGTCCAGCGTCCGTGTCTCCTCATCTCAGTGGCATCAGCGTCTTGGTCATCCGTCCAAAAATGTCGCCAGTTCCATTGTTAGGAATAATGATCTCGAGTGTTCAACCTCAGATACTTCTTCTTTAGTTTGTGATGCTTGTCAATGTGGTAAAAGTCGTCAACTATCCTATACTGCTTCTGCTCGTGTGTCTACTATGCCTCTTGAATTAGTTCATACTGATGTTTGGGGCCCTGCTCGTGCTTCCTCTGGGGGGTACAAGTATTATGTGAGTTTTATTGACGACTACTCCCGTTTTTGCTGGATCTATCTACTAAAAGATAAGTCCGATGTTGAACAGGTGTTCTATGCTTTTCAAGCACATGTTGAGCGCCTTTTGGATGCTAGGCTTAAAGTTGTCCAATCTGACTGGGGTGGTGAATACCATAAGCTGCACCGTTATTTTCTTCGTACGGGCATCTCTCACTGAGTTTCTTGCCCCCACACCTCCCAATAGAACGGCATTGCCGAGCGCAAACACCGACACTTGGTTGAAACTGGTCTTGCTTTGTTGGCTCACTCGTCTCTCCCTTTACGTTATTGGGATGAAGCTTTTCTGACTGCGTGTTACCTCATTAACCGCATGCCCACCCCCGTGCTTGGCCAAGATACTCCTATTCATCGTCTTCTGAAAATTCCACCCAACTATTCTTTTCTTCGTACTTTCGGGTGCGCTTGTTGGCCTAGTTTGCGGAAGTATAACTCACACAAACTAGAATTTCGGTCCAAGATGTGTGTTTTTCTTGGATATAGTCCTATGCATAAGGGGTACAAGTGTCTTGATCGGTCTACGGGTCATATATACATATCGCGTGACGTTATCTTTGACGAGTCTGTCTTTCCGTTCGCTACTCCGGGTGTCACTGTCGATGTCTCTACACTTGACGAGGCTATTTCTTTTCCATCCACAGAACCGGCTACGAGTGCTCATGTGCATAATTATGACCTAACCTACTTGGCTAGTAATCCTTCTGGCCTCGCCAGTGTTTCTCCTATGCAGGCTTTTTTACCCTCCAGTGATGCTCCGCGCCTGGCCACGATAGACGTACGAGCCATGCCGGTCGACGTGCATGGCGGCATGGCTTCCCAGGCGGGGGTCCCGTCTGCGCATGCTGGGCCTACATAGCTTGGTGCTGCGGCTGGCTCCCCCTGCGCCTCGCCGGCCCGTGAACCGGCTTCGCCAGCGCCTGGTGCCGCGGCTAGTTCCCCTTGCGCCTCGTCGGCCCATGAGCCGGCCCATGAGCCAGCTTCGCCAGCTCCTGTGACACCGTCGCCGAGTCCAACACCGTCGCCGTCCTCGCCTACGCCTCCGCCCGTCGAGCACCCTCATCCCATGGTGACTTGTACCCGTGATGTAAGGTTGCTGAGTTTGCAGCGCTTCGACAAAATGGCACATGGGTGTTGGTTCCTCGACCCTCTGGCGTTAATGTTGTTGGCAGTAAATGGGTTTTCAAGACAAAGCAACACGATGATGGATCTGTTGACAAACACAAGGCTCGCCTCGTTGCTCGTGGTTTTACTCAACAGCAAGGTCTTGACTACGGTGATACTTTCAGTCCCGTGGTAACGCCGACTACTATTCGTTTGGTTCTTTCGCTTGCTGTTTCTCGAGGATGTAGTTTGAGGCAAATTGATGTCAGCAATGCATTTCGTCATGGATTTCTTTCCGAGAATGTTTATATGCAGCAACCACCAGGCTTTGAAGATGCTTGATTTCCTTCGCATGTGTGCAAGTTGCAACGAGCTCTCTATGGTCTCAAACAGTCGCCACGTGCTTGGTATGCTCGCCTCAGTGCTCGCCTTCTTCAGCTTGGTTTTGTTTCTTCAAAGGCGGACGCATCTCTATTCATCTTTGTTGCACATGGCGTCCGGATATACATGCTTGTGTATGTTGATGATATTGTCATTGCTGGCTCCACTCCGTCTGCAGTTGATCGTCTGGTGCGATCCCTCTCCGACAGTTTTCCTATCAAGGATCTTGGTCCTCTCCAGTATTTCTTGGGGCTTGAAGCGTCCTACAATTCAGGGGGGCATGACGCTGAGTCAAAGAAAGTATGCACTTGATCTACTTCATCGTGTGAGTATGGAGAATTGTAGGCCTACCTCTACACCATTATCTGCCACTGAGCATCTGGCTCGTGAGGTCGGCACCCCCTTTGGTGTTGAGGATACCACTCGATATCGCAACATTGTTGGAGGACTTCAGTATTTAACGCTCACTCGTCCCGACCTGTCCTTTGCAGTCAACAAGGTTTGCGAGTATTTATCACAGCCGACTAATGATCATTGGGAAGCTGTCAAGCGTATATTGCATTATGTCAAAGGGACTTTGAGTACGGGATTGAGGATTCGTAAATCTCCTTCCACTGGTGTCAGTATTTTCACGGATGTTGATTGGGCTGGATGCATTGATGACCGTCGTTCCACTAGTGGTTTTGCTGTGTTCATTGGATCAAATCTTGTCTCATGGAGTTCCAAGAAACAGCCAACTGTCTCTAGATCGAGTATGGAGGCAGAGTATAAAGCTTTAGCTAATGGAGCAGCTGAAGCAATCTGGGTGGAGACCTTACTCAAGGAGCTTGGGGTCTTCAAGCAGCGTACCGCCATTCTATGGTGTGATAATCTTATGGCTACATACCTGACGGCAAATCCAGTCTTTCACGCAAGAACCAAGCACATAGAGATAGATTTTCACTTTGTGCGTGAGCGCGTTGCTTCTGGTGTTTTAGATGTCAGGTTTATCTCGACTAATGACCAACTGGCTGGTGTATTTACTAAACCAGCCACACGGCAGATGTTATAACGTTTTCGGTCCAATCTGAACCTAGTATGTAGTAGTAGTTCAGATTGAGGGGGTGTGTTGGAAACCCTGGCGTATTGTAATATAACTATGTATTGTTGGTCTTATATATATACGAGATATGTGGAGGCTATGCCCCATGCAACCCTAAAATCAAACTCTCATAAAAGTGTATATTCCAACTCTTGAGAAGCTACTACGAGCACTAGTGAGGTACACATCAATAACATGTATATCAAATATACATTTGTTGATGTTCCCATCCTTCTTATCTGCCAAGTACTTGGGGCATTTCCACTTCCAGTGACCATTCCCCTTGCAGTAGAAGCACCCAGTCTCAGGTTTGGGTCCACCCTTGGGTTTCTTCATGGGAGCGGCAACTACTTTACCATTCTTCTTAATGTTTCCTTTCTTTCCCTTGTCTTTCTTAAAACTAGTGGTCTTTTTAACCATTAACACATGACGCTCCTTCTTGATTTCTACCTTCGCGGCCTTAAGCATCGCGAAGAGCCCGGGAAGTGTTTTCTCCATCCCTTGAATATTTTAGCTCATTACAAAGCCCTTATAGCTTGGTGGCAGTGATTGGAGAATTCTTTCAATAACCGAGTAATTTGGAAGATTAACTCCCAATTGAGTCAAGCAGTTGTGCAACCCTCAGACATTCTGAGTAAATGCTCACTAACAGAACTGTTCTCCTCCATTTTATAGCTAAAGAACTTGTCGGAGATGTCATGCCTCTCGACCCGGGCATGAGCTTGAAATACCAATTTGAGCTCCTAGTACATCTCATATGCTCTGTGGTGCTCAAAACGTCTTTAGAGTCCCGGTTCTAAGCCGTAAAGCATGGCGTACTGAACTATCGAGTAGTCATCAGAACGTGCCTGCCAAATGTTCACAACATCCATAGACGACACTAGAGGGGGTGTGTCACCTAGCGGTGCATCAAGGACATAAACGTTATGTGCATCAATGAGGATAATCCTCAAGTTACGGTCCCAGTCTGCATAGTCGCTTCTATCATCTTTCAACTTAGTTTTCTCAGGAACGCATTAAAATTCTGGGGAACTACAGTGCGGGCCATTGATCTACAACACAAATTTTGCAAAGACAATTAAGACTAAGTTCATGATAATTTAGTTCAGTTAATCAAATTAGCAATGAACTCCCACTTTAATCAACAACCCTCAAGTTGTCTAAGTGACACATGATCCAAATCAACTGACTCATGTCCGATCATCACATGAGATGGGGTAGTCATCAATGCTGAACATCTTCATGTTGATCATATCTACTATATGACTCATATTCGACCTTTCAGTCTCCTATGTTCCGAGGCCATGTCTGTACATGCTAGGCTCGTCAAGTTTAACCCAAGTATTGTGCATGTGTAAAATTGGCTTACACCCGTTGTATGCGAACGTAGAGTATATCCCACCCGATCATCATGAGGTGCTTCGAAAGGATGAACTTTTGCAACGATGCATACTCGAGGAGAACACAATTTCTCGAAATTAAGTGAAGGGATCATCTTATAATGCTACTGTCGTTCTAAGCAAAATAAGATGCATAAAAAGGATAAAGATCACATGAAATCAATATGTGACATGATATGGTCATTATCATCTCGTGTCTTTGATCTCCATCTCCAAAGCATCGGCATGATCTCCATCGTCACCGGCATGACACCATGATCTCCATCATCATGATCTCATCATTGTGTCCTCACGTGGTCGTCTCCGCCAACTATTGCTAACGCATAGCAATAAAGTAAAGTAATTACATGGCGATTAATAAATTAAACACAACCTTATGCTCCTGCTGGTTGTCGTACTCATCGACTTTCAAGTCGTGAACCTATTACAAAACATGATCATCTCATCCATCAACATATATTACATCGTGTTTTGGCTATACCACATCACAACATGCAGTGCAAAAACAAGTTAGACGTCCTCTACTTTGTTGTTGCAAATTTTATGTGGCTACAATGAGCAACTAGCAAGAACCGTTCTTACCTACGCTAAGCCACAACGGTGATAATCAAGTTGCCTTTTAACCTTCTATAAGGACCGCTTTCGTCAAATTAGATTCAAGTAAAGTACGAGAGACAGACACCCGCTAGCCACCTTATGCAAAACAAGTGGCTGGTCTGGGCCGCTTCATCCCACAATACCGCCGAATCCAAATAATACAAGAGAGGTAAGCAATTTGAGCATCAACGCCCACAACTCTTTGTGTTCTATACATCTACGCGTAGACCTAGCTCATGATGCCATTGATGGGGAACGAACCATGAAAATTAAAAAAAATTCCTACAAACACCCAAGATCTATCTAGAAGCATACCAACGAGAGGGGAGAGTGTGTCTACGTATCCTCGTAGACCGAAAGCGGAAGCGTATATAACACAGTTGATGTAATTGTACTCTTCATGATCTGATCACGATCCATGAAGGTTCGATATGTTAGAGGCTTGGTCATGCTAATGGATGACATATTCAAGTTCTATGCAATTTTATAAAAATGTTGGCATGAATGATTATTTAGAACATTTGTCAGCATGGTGGAGAGAAAGGGGTGCCACGGCGACGAATCCGAAAATGATGCCACGACAACATTTCGGTTCTAGTATCTCGTTTGTTTGAGCTACTGTAAGGAACAGGAGGGGGTGATGGAAATGTGCAAGAGTAACAGGGAGTGATCCTGTTAACGGGTGTCCCACGGTTCGGTGGCATGGCAAACGGGGAACGTGCATGAAACAATTCGGACACGGTGCAAACATAGGGTGCATCTCATGCAACACATGTATTCTTTTACGGGTCGGCGGTTATACCTTCGAAGCATTCGTTCATGGCGGTTCAAGTTCGATGTGGTGTAGACGGAAGTAGTGGTACACGCAGTTGGAGAGGAACTTGACGAATCCGAGTTCTTCGGCGGTCGAGGCTATTGGTACTTGACGGCCTCGGGTCTTGGCGACGGTAGTCGTACACTTGTCGACGAGGTACTTGGCGCAGTCTAGGTCCTCGGTGTTTCGGTCTTGACAGAGATGAAGTGGAACAACGACGACAAGGTGCAGTGAGGCCCCGGGTCTTGCGAGGCTTGTATGAACCAAAACGAAGCAGCACGAAAAGGTCGCGATTCAGTCGTCGGAGTTCACGTGGCACCGAGGCACTTCGCGGTGAAGCCACTGGAATCAGTGCAGCAGAACGGGCCCGAAGTGGTGCAGCGGCCTTGGGATCTTGGCGGTGGCGGAACGACGACTGCAGGAGAGCAGTCGGCCATGGCAGCGAGAAGGCGAAGAAGTGCGGCCGGAGGAGCTCGAGCAGGGAGGTGCTGCAGCGCTGTTGTAGGAGGCCAAGCAGGGGAGGCGGCAGCGCCATGGCCCTCCGACGAGCAGAGGATGGTGCGGGGCAGCAGCGGCGATCAGGGGCGGGCCCAGGATTTCAAGAGTGTGTATTCAAAATTTCAAAGGTAGTTTTTTGAAAGCCTAAAGCCTTGTTTTGACATATATAACTGATTCTAGTACCAGTTTACACAAATTTAATACTTCCTCGGTCTCTCAAAATAAGTGACTCAACTTTATACTAATGAAGTAATACATGAGGATATAGCATAATATAATAGATTCATAAAATTGATCATAACTTCAAATTGTCTACCATATAGAAAATACTAACTGTTCAACATATTGAAATAGTACTTTCCTATCAAATTTAGAAATAGAAAATAACAAATAAACAAGCTTAGAAATTACAGGATAACTTTCCTATCATTGATGCTTTGAAAATGAGTTCAGTTCAACTAAGAATCCGCATCGTTTACCATGTGACACATGTGATAAGCAATCCAAATTAACAATTTCAAAGAAATAAAGAATCTGCATCGTTTGGTAACGTTAGTGGAACACCGGTGAAATCAATAACCAAAATATAATTAGCAACATGAATACATCTAGTTTCGATGAACAGATCATTTGTACTGTTAGCTGAACCTAGGGCTAAAAAATTGAAGGTCAATGCGTGCAAAGATCAGTACCAGAGGGAGCTAGGGATGGATGCCGCATCTGCTGGAATTTGATGGCGCCTCGCCAAAGATTCTGCCGCCGTCTTGTGAAGGAACATACGATGCCCGATGGGAAGACGGGCGGCGCCGGTTGGTTTCCAGGATGGATAGAATTTGAGGAACAGGGGAAGGTAACAGAACCAACGATTCTCTCTCTCAGAAGAAAAAAACTGAACCAGCGATGGATGATGCGTGGCGTGCGCACGGTGCAGCCTGAAGCGGTTTGGGCCTATGGGCTATATCGTGGGTGGCGAGGGACAATTGCAAGCTGGGCTAGCCTTTGTTTACGGGCTGAATTAGTTAGCTACCACGTTTGTTGCAACAGTTTCATTTTTTCTTATACATACATATGATATACACTATATATACCTTGTTTTTTGACCAAAATAATAGGTATTCAACTGAATACTCTTGAATTGAGGTGGGCCCGCCCCTGGCGGCGATGGGGAGGTGCTGGTCAGCAGCGGCGCGAGGACTCCAGAGAGCTGCAAGGCGACGTCATGGCGGCTAGAGGTGGTGGTGATCGCGAGCGCGTGGAGATGGGGTCAGGGTGCGAGAGGAGGTCCCGTAGCGACGGGGCTCCGACGAACGGAGCAGCGACAAGGGCGCGCTGGATTGGCAGAGCAGCAACGGCTCCAGGTGGTGACGAGGCGGAGGACGAGCAGCTCGGGCGAGCGCACACGCGCGCCGGCAGGCGTCGGCCACGGCCGGGCGCCGCCAAGGGAGGCGCGGAGCGCAGCGGCACCAGTGGTGAAGCTTCAGCCAGCACGGGGGGCGTTAGCAGTGGCGGTGCGAGGCGGTAGCCTGCTGGTGGTCGCCGGTGGACCGGGGGTTGGGGCCTTCTCTTTTTATTACTATTTCTTTATGTTTTCATTTTAGTTTATTTTATTTTTGTTTTATAAAATACCAACTTAGCACCAAAATGAGTACTACTAATTAGGAAACTTCCACGATTATTTTGGCACAGTACTAACTTAGTTATATTATTATTACTTTATAAAAAGGCATTAAATTAATTGTTTTGCCCTCTGTTTTGGTTATTTTAGTTCATCTAAATATTATAATAAATGTTGGTTTATCCACCATAAAGTACCTATGCAATATCTAGCACAATTCGAACATTTTAGTTTTAATATTTGAAAATATTTACTGTTTGACTTGATTTTGAATTTGAATCGGTTTAGAACCAACATGAGTTTAATAACAGTAAACAAGGTGACATGGCATCATTAGCAAAGAATTACTGTAGAATAACTATCCGGGCGTTACAGCAGCCAAGGGGGCGAGGACTTGGACTCCAAGTCCAATCCTATTCCTACTAGGATTCCCCTTTTTTCCGAAATCACTAGTTGAGGAGTACTTGTTGCAAAGGAACGAGATCCTCTAACATCACGAAGGGATGTCAGGGAAGCTACAGTATCCTGACATCCCTTCTTCACATCCATATGATTAAGCCTAAAATGACTAGAATTAATTTGCAAATTACAAATCTACTGTATACATTTACAAAAATTACATACAAGCAAAATTATGGGGCAATAAAATTAATTTCGGATTTTATTTTCTATGAACAGTAATTGTGCACGGTGTCTTTGCTACAGTACCCGTGACATTCCTTCTTCGTTTTGCACTGGGATTGCACTGTAGCTTCGTGACATCCCTTCATGATGTTAGAGGATCCGTTCTCGTTGCAAATATCACTTCAACTCCCCGGTTAGGACAAATGGCGCACATGTAGACACTTGTCGCAACCTGGCAGTTTTCCCTTTTTTTAGATCCGTTTATTCAAAACGTTTTATCTCTCAAACCGTGCGTCCAAATCTCGAACCGCTTTCACCGTTGGATTCCTCGCGTCGAAATCTTCAAAACTAGATCCCATGTTGATAGGTTTTGATGAACTTTTTTTTCATGAAAAAACCGGACGAAAAAACCAAACCGAGAGCACGGGTTTTTTCCCTTTCTGAAAGAGGCACACCCGTGCCTCTCACGAAATCACAACCGTGCCTCTTGTGGAAATATAACCGAAAAAAAAAGAAAACACATTTTTTTATTTTCGAGGAGGCACGGCCGTGACTCTCGTGAAAGCACAACCGTGCCTCTTTGTAGAAGCAAAATCGTGACTCTCGCGAAAGTAAGAAAAACAAAAAACGCGTTTTTTCGTTTCCAAGAGGCACGGTCGTGACTCTCGCGAAAGCATGATCGTGCCTCTCGCAAAAGCAAAACTGTGACTCTTGTGAAAGGAAAAATAACAAAAAACACGTTTTTTTGTTTCCGAGAGGCACGACCGTGACGCGCGAAAGGACACCGTGCCTCTCGCGGAAGCAAAACCGAGACTCCCGTGAAAGGGAAAAAAACAGAAAACGTGTTTTTTTCGTTTCCAAGAGGCACGACCGTGATTCTCCCGAAAGCAAAACCGTGCCTCTCGCGGAAGCAAAAACATGACTCTCGCGGAAGAAAAAAAATGAAAACGCGTTTTTTGCGCAATTTGTTTTTTCAAAATTGTTTTTTGATCGAAAAGCTAAGGAAGACCGGTGGAAAACCAAAACGTCAAAAAACAGGAAAAAAACTTTAAAATGCAGAAAACGCGTGTGAAAAAAAATCAGGAGGGAGCGCCCAGAGCGCGACACGTGGCGAATGACTGAGAGCGCGCCAAGTGGCGCTGATCGTTGCGAGGCTCCCGAAGGAGCGCTCGTTAACTAGTTGCTCTCCCTTTTTTCCCTTCCCTAGCCACATGGGCTTTTGAGGACTTGGTGCGCCTATCCAATAAGGCCAGGGCGCCTCCCCTCAACCCGTGCCAGCCTTGGGTCGTGGTGGACCTACTTGTGGACTTCCGGACCCCTCTGGAATCCTCCGGAACCTTCTAGAAGCTTCACGATACAATACTGAAAAACTGCACTTTTTCGGAACCCAAAATATGACTTTTTCGTATATAAATCTTTACCTCTCGACCATTCCGAGACTCCTGGTGACGTCCGTGACTCCAAACAACATTCTGTTACCAATCATCAAATATCCCAATACTACTCTAGCGTCAATGAACGTTAAACGTGCGACCCCGCGGGTTCGGGAATCATGTAGTCATGACCGAGACACCTCTCTGGTCAATAACCAATAGCGGGACCTAGATGCCCATATTGATTCCTACATATTGCACGAAGATCTTTTATTGGTTGAACCACAATGTCAAGGATTTGGTTAATCTCGTATGCAATTCCCTTTGTCCGGCGATTTGTTACTTGCCCGAGATTCGATCGTCGGTATCTCCATACCTAGTTCAATCTTGTTACCGACAAATCTCTTTACTCGTTATGTAATACAAGATCCCGTGACTAACTCATTAGTCACATTGCTTGCAAGCTATTTAAGATGTTGTATTACCGAGAGGGCCCAGATGTCATGGATTTGTCACGACATATGTCCTAGTGTGAGGACTTGTCGTGAGGCCAACGCAACTAGGTAGTAGCTTGAGAGGGGTTGATCAGGACGAGAGATGTGTGTAGATCATCGAAGCGGATTAGCACAACAGACAAGATTTAGACAGCTTCGGGCCCCGGGAAACATCATCCGGTAATAACCCTACATGCTGTTTGTGGCTAGGTCTTATTCAATATGCTCATGAGGGAGTTGTTATATAAGCCGGCTCTCCTCTAGTTGTATCTAGCCCTTCAGATTATTTCTCCCCCCTTCTTGGGGTGCCCTGCCCCTCCTTATATAAGTTGGAGGGGCGGGTTACATGTGGAGTCCCAATAGGATTAGGACTAGTCTATCTTCTAATACAAGCCAGATACAAGTCTGGGTCTTGATTGCTTGTAAGGGAAATATTCCTCATGCCTTTCCTATTAAGCCAACCCACCATAACATGAGTCGGCCTTCTGGGCCTTGGGCCTTGTCATCCATCTGAAACACCTGGCGGGTCACCAATGAGTCATCAGGCCCGGCCGGGTCATCAGTGAGTCGCCACTCTTCGGACGGTTTACCAAAGAAACACCAAGTCCCAGCCAGGTCATATGTCCGGTCGGGTCATACCACGCGGTATATCCCCGACATTAGCCCCCAGTTTAATTTGGATTTATTCATGTTAAATTGATCCTACAAAATAAACTAAAGAACAAATTTGACAGGTGCTACCTCTTGAGCATGCGTTGGTTTTCCCTTGAAGAGGAAAGGGTGATGCAACAAAGTAGCGTAAGTATTTCCCTCAGTTTTTGAGAACAAAGGTATCAATCCAGTAGGAGACTGCACGCAAATCGCCTAGTACCTGCATAAACAATCAAGAACCTTGCAACCAACACGATAAAGGGGTTGTCAATCCCTTCACGGCCACTTGCAAAAGTGAGATCTGATAAAGATAATAAGATAAATATTTTTGGTATTTTTGTGGTATAGATTGAAAAGTAAAGATTGCAAAATAAATAGTAAACTAAAATTGTAGATAGGAAACTTATATGATGTAAAGTAGACCCGGGAGCCATAGGTTTCACTAGTGGCTTCTCTCAAGATAGCATATATTACAGTGGGTGAACAAATTACTGCCGAGCAATTGATAGAAAAGTGCATAGTTATGATGATATCTACGACAATGATCATGAATATAGGCATCACGTCTGTGTCAAATAGACCGAAATGATTATGCATCTACTACTATTACTCCACACATCAACCGCTATCTAGCATGCATCTAGAGTATTAAGTTCATAAGAACGGAGTAACGCATTAGGCAAGATGACATGATATAGAGGGATAAACTCAAGCAATATGATATAAGCCCCATCTTTTAATCCTCGATGGAAACAATACAATACATGTCGTTTCCCTTTCTGTCACTAGGATCGAGCACCGCAAGATTGAACCCAAAGCTAAGCACTTCTCCCATTGCAAGAAAGATCAATCTAGTAGGCCAAACTAAACCAATAATTCGAAGGGACTTGCAAAGATACCAAATCATGCATATAAGAATTCATAGAAGAACCAAATAATATTCATAGATAATCAAGTTCATAAACCCACAATTCATCGGATCTCGGCAAACACACCGCAAAAGAGTATTACATCGAATAGATCTCCAAGAAGATCGAGGAAAACTTTGTATTGAGATCCAAAGAGAGAGAAGAAGTCATATAGCTAATAACTATGGACCCGAAGGTCTATGGTAAACTACTCACACATCATCGGAGAGGCTATGGTGTTGATGTAGAAGCCCTCCGTGATCGAATCTCCCTCCGGCGGAGCGCCAGAAAAGGCCCCAAGATGGGATCTCACAGGTACAGAAGGTTGCGGTGGTGGAAAAGTGGTTCTGTGGCTCCCCTCGATGGTTTCAGGGTATAAGAGTATATATAGGCGAAATAAGTAGGTCGGTGGAGCTACGAGGGGCCCACGAGGGTGGGGGCGCGCCTACCCCCCTGGGCGCGCCCTCCTGCCTCGTGGCCGCCTCGTTGCTTCCTTGACTTCCACTCCAAGTCTCCTGGATTGCGTTTGTTGCAAAGAAGATCCTCGCGAATGTTTCGTTCCGTTTGGATTCCGTTTAATATTCCTTTTCTGCGAAACACTGAAATAGGCAAAAAACAGCAATTTGCACTGGGCCTTCGGTTAATAGGGTAGTCCAAAAAATAATATGAAAGAGCATAATAAAGCCCATTAAACATGCAAAACAGATAATATAATAGCATGGAACAATAAAAAATTATAGATAAGTTGGAAACGTATCAAGCATCCCCAAGCTTAATTCCTGCTCGTCCTCGAGTAGGTAAATGATAAAAAACATAATTTTTGATGTGGAATGCTACCTAACATAATTTTCAATGTAATTCTCTTTATTGTGGCATGAATGTTTAGATCCAAAAGATTCTAGACAAAGTTTTAATATTGACATAAAAATAGTAATACTTCAAGCATGCTAACCAAGCAATTATGTTTTATCAAAATAACATAGCCAAAGAAAGCTTATCCCTACAAAATCATATAGTTTGTCCATGCTTCATTTTCGTCACACAAAATGCTCCCATCATGCACAACCCCGATGACAAGCCAAACAATTGTTTCATACTTAGCCTTTTCAAACACTTTCAACTTTTACGCAATATATGAGCGCAAGCCATGGACATAGCACTATGGGTGGAATATCATATGATGATGATGATGGGGGTTATGTGAGAAGACAAAAAAGGAGAAAGTCTCACATTGACGCGGCTAATCAACGGGCTATGGAGATGCCCATCAATTGATGTCAATGCGAGGAGTAGGGATTGCCATACAACGGATGCACTAGAGCTATAAATATATGAAAGCTCATCAAAAGAAACTAATTGGGTGTGCATCCAACTTGCTTGCTTACGAAGACCTAGGGCATTTTGAGGAAGCCCATCAATGGAATATACAAGCCAAGTTCTATAATGAAAAATTCCCACTAGTATATGAAAGTGACAAAATAAGAAACTGTCTATCATGAAGATCATGGTGCTATTTTGAAGCACAAGTGTGGAAAAAGGATAGTAACAATTGTCCCTTCTCTCTTTTTCTCTCATTCATTTTTTCTTTGGGCTTCTTTGGCCTCTTATTTATTTATTTATTTGGGCTTCTTGGCCTCTTTTTTTCGTCCGGGGTCTCATCCCGACTTGTGGGGGAATCATAGTCTCCATCATCCTTTCCTCACACGGGACAATGCTCTAATAATGAAAATCATCACACTTCTATTTATTTACAACTCAAGAATTACAACTCGATACTTAGAACAAAATATGACTCTATGTGAATGCCTCCGGCGATGTATCGGGATATGCAATGAATCAAGAGCGACATGTATGAAAGAATTATGAAGGTGGCTTTGCCACAAATACGATGTCAACTACATGATCATGCAAAGCAATATGACAATGATGGAGCGTGTCATAATAAACGAAACAGTGGAAAGTTGCATGGCAATATATCTTGGAATGGCTATGGAAATGCCATAATAGGTAGGTATGGTGGCTATTTTGAGGAAGATATAAGGAGGCTTATGTGTGATACAGCGTATCATATCACGGGTTTTGGATGCACCGGTGAAGTTTGCACCAACTCTCAAGGTGAGAAAGGGCAATGCACGGTACCGAAGAGGCTAGCAATGATGGAAGGATGAGAGTGCGTATAATCCATGGACTCAACATTAGTCATAAAGAACTCACATACTTATTGCAAAAATCTACAAGTCATCAAAACTAAGCACTACGCGCATGCTCCTAAAGGGATAGATTGGTAGGAAAAGACCATCGCTCGTCCCCGACCGCCACTCATAAGGAAAGCAATCAAAGAACACTCCATGCTTCAAATTTGTCACACAACGTTTACCATACGTGCATGCTACGGGACTTGCAATCCTCAACACAAATATTTCTCAATTCCACAATTACTCAACTAGCATGACTCTAACATTAGCACCTTTATATCTCAAAACAACTATCAAGTATGAAATTTATCATAGTATTTAATGCACTCTATATGAAAGTTTTTATTATACCCATCTTGGATGCCTATCATATTAGGACTAATTTTATAGCCAAAGAAAATTACCATGCTTTTCTAAAAGACTCTCAAAATAATATAAGTGAAGCATGAGAGATCAATAATTTCTATAAAATAAAACCACCACCGTGCTCTAAAAAGGTATAAGTGAAGCACTAGAGCAAAATTTATCTAGCTCAAAAGATATAAGTGAAGCACATAGAGTATTCTAATAAATTCTGATTCATGTGTGTCTCTCCCAAAAGGTGTGTACAGAAAGGATGATTGTGGTAAACTATAAAGCAAAGACTCAAATCATACAAGACGCTCCAAGCAAAACACATATCATGTGGTGAATAAAAATATACCTCGAGTAAAGTTACCGATAGACGAAGACGAAAGAGGGGATGCCTTCCGGGGCATCCCCAAGCTTAGGCTTTTGGTTGTCCTTGAATTTTACCTTGGGTTGCCTTGGGCATCCCCAAGCTTGGGCTCTTGCCACTCCTTGTTCCAAAATCCATCAAATCTTTACCCAATAACTTGAAAACTTCACAACACAAAACTCAAAAAGAAAATCTCATGAGCTTCGTTAGTATAAGAAAATAAATCACCACCTTAAGGTACTGTAATGAACTCATTATTTCTTTATATTGGTGTTAAAACTACTTTATTGCAACTTATCTATGGTTCATACCCCCCGATACTAGCCATAGATTCATCAAAATAAGCAAACAACACACGAAAAGCAGAATCTATCAAAAACAGAACAGTCTGAAGTAATCTGTATCAAACGTATACTTCTGGAACTCCAAAAATTCTGAAATAAATTGGAGGACGTGAGGAATTTATCTATTGATCATCTGCAAAAATAATCAACCTAAAATCACTCTCCAGTAAAAAATGGCAGCTAATCTCATGAGCGCTAAAGTTTCTGTTTTTTTACAGCAAGATCACAAAGACTTCACCCAAGTCTTCCCAATGGTTCTACTTGGCACAAACACTAATTAAAACATAAAAACACATCTGAACAGAGGCTAAATGAATTATTTATTACTAAACATAAACAAAAAGCAAGGAACAAAAATAAAATTGGGTTGCCTCCCAACAAGCGCTATCGTTTAACGCGCCTAGCTAGGCATTGAGATTTCGATGATGGTCACATGAAAGACAAGAATTGAAGCGCGAAGAGAGCATCATGAAACACGTGACAAACACATCTAAGTCTAACATACTTCCTATGCATAGGCATATTATAGAAAAACAAATTATCATAGCAAGCAAAAACTAGCATATGCAAGGAAGCGGAAAGGAACAATAGCAAACTCAACATAACGAGAGGTAATTTAGTAACATGAAAATTTCTACAACCATATTTTCCTCTCTCATAATAATTACATGTGGTATCATAAGAAAATTCCTATCACATAAAATATTTTTAACACGATCCACATGCATGCGAAGTTGACACTCTTCCAAAATAGTGGGATTAACATTAACTAAAGTCATGACCTCTCCAAACCCACTTTTATCTAAAATTTCATAAGATTGAACATTCTCCAAATATGTGGGATCTAAAGTCGACACTTTTCCAAACCCAGTTTCAATATTATTGCCAACACTATTATCAATCTCATATTCATCATGGGGCCTAAATAAATTTTCAAGATCAAAAGAAGAATCACCCCAATAATGATCATTGCAACAAATAGTAGTCATAGCAAAACTAGCATCCCCAAGCTTAGGGTTTTGCATATTATTAGCACAATTGACATCAAGAGAACTTATATTAACATCATTGCAATCATGCTTTTCATCGAAGGAACTACCAAGTATGGGTGCAATAGCAACGATCTCATGTTTAACATAAGGAACTATAGCAAATTCATCTTCATAAATATTGGCATCATGGCCACAAGAATAGCAAGCATCTTTTTCATCAAGGGATATTTCAATCAACTCATCGGAATCATCATTATCTATAGATTCATGCATATCATTATTTTCTTCCAAAGCAACGGTCATTTTCTCAATAAATTCTTTGACATAGACATTATGAGCATAGTTTTCATAGTAATATTTAAGTATGTCAAAAATTTCAGATTCGTAGAGAGTAATATCATACTTTTCAACCAAAGAAGAAACTTCACAAGCACCCTTAAAAGCAACAAATTCTTCAATTTGTTCGATATCATAGTAACTATAAACACCCTTTGCATAAGAAGATCAGATTTCATTTTCATTAAACTCACATAGGTAGGGAAGGTGTTTTTTAGGGTTCTTAGAGCAACAAGTGAAATCATAAATTTCACAAAGAGTCCAAGCATAACACAGAAATCTATTTATTTGATCCCATAAGAGTCTCCCTTTTTCAGACAAACGGTGACGCACAAAATGAGCATGCTCATCTAAAGATTTCCCATCAACTAGGCTAGTTGGGGTTTCAGCACGAGCGCATAAGGATCGAAGATGATACAAGGAAAACACTTTAACTGGATCCATATCAATAGATTTTTAGCAAGCAAAGATGCAAGCAAATAGAAGGCACGTGGAAGCACAAACAGAAAGACATGCGGGAAGAAGGCAAAGAAAAGGCAAATGTGAAGTGGGGGAGAGGAAGACGAGAGGCAAATGGCAAATAATGTAATGCGAGGGAGAAGAGTTTGTGATGGGTACTTGGTATGTCTTGACATGTGCGTAGATCTCCCCGGCAACGGCGCCAGAAATCCTTCTTGCTACCTCTTGAGCATGCGTTGGTTTTCCCTTGAAGAGGAAAGGGTGATGCAGCAAAGTAGCATAAGTATTTCCCTCAGTTTTTGAGAACCAGGGTATCAATCCAGTAGGAGACTGCACGCAAATCGCCTAGTACCTGCACAAACAATCAAGAACCTTGCAACCAACGCGATAAAGGGGTTGTTAATCCCTTCACGACCACTTGCAAAAATGAGATCTGATAAAGATAACAAGATAAATACTTTTGGTATTTTTGTGGTATAGATTGGAATGTAAAGATTGCAAAATAAATAGTAAACTAAACTTGTAGATCGGAAACTTATATGATGTAAAGTAGACCCGGGGGCCATAGGTTTCACTAGTGGCTTCTCTCAAGATAGCATATGTCAGGACCCCGATTACATGTCACATCGATCTAGCCGGTAACACCTCATATCACTTTGCGGCCTCACGCACGGTATTCCCACGGGTGTCGCCTTACCATGGCCCGGGACCGTTTGCGCCTTTTGACTCACGTATATGATAGTGTCGCTAGCATCCATATGACAGAGAACCCGAGCCGACATGGCTAGTCATGAACCCAAAGCGGCACTAACCCATGGGGACAGGCATACATGAATCAACTTTGAGCATGTCGGTCAGCAGCGTGTGAATCCGGGCTGTAGCACTGGGCTAACAGGACTCCGGGAACCCGGGCTGTAGCAGGCTAGGCAGGACTCCAGATGTCACCGCGTGACATTTCCCCGAAGGGACGGACACAGGAACGAAGTGAAACACATGCCGACCAGTCAAGTGTTCCGGAGTAGTAGTGCTGGGCTAGCAGGACTCCGATTAACCGGGCTGTAGCAGACTACTATGGCTCATGGAAGCAGTAGACTACATTTCCCCATAAGAGAGGTTGCCAAGGATAAACAACTAGATTGTCGGATCCCACACATACCAAGCATTCCAAACATACACACAATATGCTCGATATGTGTAAATACAACATGGCATCACAACATAACTCTACGACTCAAGTATTTATTCATTAGGCTCCGAGGAGCGAGATATTACAAACATGGGTCTCATGACCCAACATTTAGAGCATACAAAACAAAGCACATGCGGAAGCTTAACATGTCTGAGTACAGACATCTACAAATGAAAAAGGCCGAGAAGCCTGACTATCTACCAGATCCTGCCGAGGGCACAAGATCGTAGCTGAGGTAACAAGCTAAACGTCGAAGTCCACGCGGAACTACTAGCGAGACGGAAGTCTCTCTACAAAAACATAAAATAGGCAAACGTGAGTACAAATGTACCCAGCAAGACTTACATCAGATCTAACTACATATGCATCGGTATCAACAAAGGGGGTTCTGAAGTTTAACTGCAGAAAGCCAGCTTTGACTCGGTGGCTATCCTAAACTACGACTGCAAGTAACTCTGGTGGCGCACACGAGTCCACATATTCACCATACCAATACACCATTATGGATCCGCTCCCGTCTACCTACGAGAACGCCATCCATAGCACTCACGCTTATCTTGCGAGTTTTAGAGTATCCACTTTCACTTGTCTATGAACTATACAGGCAACCCAGAAGTCCTTTATCGCGGACACGGCTATTCGAATAGATAATGTTAACCCTGCAGGGGTGTACTTCTTCACACACGCTCTCGCCACTTACCGCCATGTACACCTCGTGTATCTCGACAACCTTCAAGCGGAAGCTTTGGCGAGGAGTCGGCCACGACCGACTAACCACACAAGTCTCTCGTCCAGGTTTATCGCCTATTCAGGTTCCATCCGCAAGGAGATCCGGTCGGGGTGTCGCTCACGGCCCCAAACGATGTGAGCAGGGTTCCCAAGCCCACCTCGATGGGTGGTTCTACGCTTGGTACACCGTGCCACGGTGCCTAGTCTGTCCCAAGCCCACCTGTACCGGGTGCCACTTGGTAGACTACGAACACTACCTACAAACACCAGAAACTAGTTGCAACTCCTGGACAGAGATCAAGTTGATTAATAAGCCGAGAGAGGCCGAGTTACCGGAACCCAATGTGTGGTAGGAACTGTTCATGGAACACAAACATAGAACTCAGTTCCTGAGGACAGCTGCAATGAGACAACCCACCATGTACTCCTACATGGCCTCTCACCGCTACCTTTACCAAATCGTGTTCACACACTTAGCTCACACACAGTAGGACATGTTCACACACCTCCAATTCATCCCTGATGAATCAGACCTGACACAACTCTAAGCAATAGCAGGAATGACAAACAAGCATGAATGAGTAGGCACATCAGGGCTCAAACAACTCCTACTCATGCTAGTGGGTTTCATCTATTTACTGTGGCAATGATAGGTCATGCAGAGGATAAAGGGGTTCAACTACCACAGCAAGTAACAGATGAATCGTTGTTGTCCTAATGCATTAAAAGAGAGCAGGAGCGAGAGAGTGGGATTGTATCGGAATGAACAAGGGGGTTTTGCTTGCCTGGCACTTCTGAAGATAGTATAGTTCTTCGTCGGTGTCATCGATCATATCGTCGGAACCACGTCTATCGAGAGGGGACAAACACCGGCAAACAAGGAAGAACACAATCAATGCAATGCAACAATATGATGCATGAACATGACATGGCAATATGATGTGATTTGGCCTAATGCAACTAACAGCAGGTTAAATGAAGTTGGTTTGAATCTAATATTCAAATTCAAACTCCACATGTGGTTATTTAAATGCCATTTATGCAAATTGCCATGTACAACAACCTTAGGTTGTTCAAACATGCATGCAAATGCCATAAACAGATTCCTTGAATTTTTCTGATAATTTTTCATATATAATTTATTTCATTTGGAGTTACAGATTAATCTCTATGAATTTTAGAAGTTGGCAACATTTTCTGGAATTTCCTATAAAAAATTAAATCCATAAAATACTTATTGCGTCAGCATAGCGTCACTGTGACGTTACCAGGTCAACGGGGCGGTCCAGGTCAAACTGACCAGTGAGTCCCATGTGTCAGCAGTTAGTTAAACTAACTAAGCTTAGTTAGCATTAAACTAATACTAACCTAGTTTAGTTAGTGGCCTGGGGCCCACACGTCAATGAGTCAGGGGGGAAGTCAAACCACGGTCAAGCGGGGTCAAACCCACCGGACCCGGTCAACGGCTCATCGCCGGCAAGGCCAGGGACGGCGGAGGGGTGCGGGTTTCCTCCTTCGGCGACCAAATGGCTGGCGGAGGGCATCTACGTGACGCAGGCACTCGTCCGCGTCGAGTGGTGTAGGTGGTTGGGCCTGGGGTGGTCGGAGTCGTCGCAGGCGTCGACCTTGGCGGTCGCCGAAGCTCGGGTGAGCTCGGGGTCGTCGTTATGGCGGTCGAGGTGGCTCATGCGCGGGCACGACGCGTTTCTGCGCTGCTGGAGGAAGCTGGGCACGACGGCCGGACCATTAGATGGTCGGAGACTCGTCGGCGGCGAGCACAGGCGGCGGTGCGTGCGGGCGAACTCAAGGCGGCATGTACGGTGCACGAGAGCTAGAACGGAGAGGGGGAGAAGGGTCAGTGGCTCACTGCGAGTGCAGGGGAGCGACCGGCGAGCTCGGGGAGGGGCTGGTGACGACGGGAGGTCGCCGGCGATCTCGGTGGCGCGAGGAAGAAGAAGACATCGGGGATGATGCGTCGGGGCGTCCGGCGTCGCGTGAGTAGGTGGGGAGGACGACGATGTCGCGGCGGAGCTCGGGAGCAGCTCGGTCAGGCGAGGCGGTGGCTGTGGCAGCGAACGGCGGCGACAAGCGCGTCGGCCATAGCGGGGGAGGACAAGGGAGAGATCCAGGGAGAGGGGGGAGAGGTGCAGGGGGTCGAGGAGGAGTGCGTGGCGACGTCCAGAGCGTCCGGGCGTCGAGGGGGAGGGGCAGGCAGGCAGGATGGTGGCGTGGCGAGCTCGGCGGTGTCGCGGTGTCCCTCCTGTGCCTACTGGCAGAGGTAGGCGATGACTGGCAGCGGCGCTGGGCTGGGCCGGCCAGGTGGGCTGGCCAGCTGTGCTGCGCCAGGTGAGGCTAGGTGAGGTTTCTCTCCTCTCTGCCTTTCTGTTTTTGTTTTTCTATTTTCTTTGTATGTTTTGATTTGGTAAAAAAATACTAAACCATTTGATAAAATGCTGAAAATAATTGTGGGCACTTGTTAATTATTTCTAACATCCCTCAAGTACTTTCAGAATTATTTGGACATGTAAAAATAATTATAGTATCTTAATGTCCAAATGCAAATATTTAGGGATTAATTCAATAATCCAGAAATGACCTAGAAATATGTTCATCATTTTTGCGAGAGGTTCTAGACCAATTCAAAAGTGATGAACTTTTCCAAAGGCATTTTGGGTTCATTGAAAATGATTTTTATTTGAACCTAGTTGGATTCATTTGTGCTAGGGTTTGGATCAATCCCCATTTCAAGTTTCAAATAAATTTTAGACATGATGCATGGGTGCTGATGCAACTAATTACAAACAAATTCTAGGGCTGTGACACCATATATTACGGTGGGTGAACAAATTACTGCCGAGCAATTGATAGACAAGTGCATAGTTATGATGATATCTAAGGCAATGATCATGAATATAGGCATCACGTCTGTGTCAAGTAGACCGAAACGATTATGCATCTACTACTATTACTCCACACATCGACCGCTATCCAGCATGCATCTAGAGTATTAAGTTCATAAGAACGGAGTAACGCATTAGGCAAGATGACATGATATAGAGGGATAAACTCAAGCAATATGATATAAACCCCATCTTTTTATCCTCGATGGCAACAATACAATACGTGTCATTTCCCTTTCTATCACTGGGATCGAGCACCGCAAGATTGAACCCAAAGCTAAGCACTTCTCCCATTGCAAGAAAGATCAATCTAGTAGGCCAAACTAAACCGATAATTCGAAGGGACTTGCAAAGATACCAAATCATGTATATAAGAATTCATAGAAGAACCAAATAATATTCATAGATAATCAAGTTCATAAACCCACAATTCATCGGATCTCGGCAAACACACCGCGAAAGAGTATTACATCGAATAGATCTCCAAGAAGATCGAGGAGAACTTTGTATTGAGATCCAAAGAGAGAGAAGAAGCCAACTAGCTAATAACTATGGACCCAAAGATCTGTGGTAAACTACTCACACATCATCGGAGAGGCTATGGTGTTGATCTAGAAGCCCTCCATGATCGAATCCCCCTCCGGCGGAGCGCCGAAAAAGGCCCCAAGATGGGATCTCACGGGTACAGAAGGCTGTGGCGGTGGAAAAGTGGTTTCGTGGCTCCCCTCCATGTTTTCAGGGTATAAGAGTATATATATAGGCGAAAGAAGTAGGTCGGTGGAGCTAAGAGGGGCCCACAAGGGTGGGGGTGTGCCTACCCCCTGGTCGCGCCCTCCTGCCTCATGGCTGCCTTATTGGTTCCTTGACTTCCACTCCAAGTCTCCTGGATTGCATTTGTTCCAAAAAAGATCCTTGCGAAGGTTTCATTCCGTTTGGATCCTCGCGAAAGTAACTCAAAATAAAATTGAACCAAACTCAACAAAATTGATAGCAACTGAGGGAGTCCTGGACTAAGGGGTCCTCGGGCGTCCGGCCTGTTAGGGTCGGACTGATGGGCTGTGAAGATACGAAGACCGAAGACTGCACCCGTGTACGGATGGGATTCTCCTTGGCGTGGAAGGCAAGCTTGGCAGCCAAATATGTAGATTCCCTTCTTTGTAACCGACCTTGTGTAACCCTAGATCCTCCCGCTGTCTATATAAACCGGAGGACTTAGTTCAGAGAGGATATACTCATTATCATAGTCATACAGGCTAGACTTCTAGGGTTTAGCCATTACGATCTCGTGGTAGATCAACTCTTGTAATGCTCATATTCATCAAGATCAATCAAGCAGGAAGTAGGGTATTACGTCCATAGAGAGGGCCCAAACCTGGGTAAACATCGTTTCCCCTGTCTCCTATTACCATCGACCTTAGACGCACAGTTCAGGACCCCCTACCCGAGATCCGCCGGTTTTGACACCGACATTTGTGCTTTCATTGAGAGTTCCACTGTGTCGTCCCTTAAAGGTTTGATGGCCCCTTCAATCATCAGCAACGATATTGTCCAAGGCGAGACCTTCCTCCCTGGACAGATCTTCGTGTTCGGCGGCTTCGCACTGCGGGCCAACTCGTTTGGCCATCAGGTCAGATTCGGGAACTTGAACTACGTTGCGGACAACCGTGGGGATTTGATCTTCGCCGGATTCGAGACCGCGGCAAACACTCCTGGTCACCCCGATGAACATGACCTAAATCTATCATCGGATCACATCCAAGGGATAGCTCCTGTAACCGCTCTGGCCTTAGATCCGGAGTAGACTGCGCCATCCAAGGACGGGAGGTTCAACCCCGCCACGGAGGCCACAGATTCCCCGGCGGTGGAGCCGCACATGGACTTAACCTCACACAATACTCGTGTCACCGGAATGCCGGACTCTTCTGTGGGTATAAGTTCCGAACCATGTGAGTCCGCGGATGCCGAACTTGATCGCCTATCGATCTTCGAGTTTAGCGCCACAGACATCTTCCAGCACTCGCCCTTGGGCAATGTGCTGAACTCATTAAAGAACCTGTCCTTGGCGGAATACTCACAGCCGAATTATATCCGGTTTGAACTGGAGGCTGATGACGAGGAATCTCGTTTGCCACCCACCGCCCACTTCATAGCCACTGTCGAATACCTAACCGACACGCTCGACTACGACTCTGAAGACATCGATGGTATGGACGATGATGTCGGAGAAGAGGAGGCCTAGAACCCGCCGTTCACAGTGCGATGGCCAGCCACTTCCTCATACGACATATACATGGTGGATACACCAAAAGATAATAGCGGTGATGACAAGGAAAACCCAGAGAAGAGTGAACCTCCTAAGAAACAACCAAAGCGCCGGTGTCAGCGGTGCCGCTCTAAATCGCACCGCAGTAGAGACAACAACACTCTGGATGGTGCCGAAGACACAGAAGAACCCGATGAACAAACTGCCGAACAAGACAATCGGGAAGATGGGCAAGTCAGCCCTCACGAACAGGCCATAGAAGAAGACTCGGAGGACGGTAGTTACCATCCGCTCTCCGAGGAGGAGGTCAGCCTTGGAAACAAAGACTTCATCATGCCTGAGGAACCTCTCGAGCAGGAGCGCTTTAAGCTTCAGCTCATAGCCACTGTGAGGAGCCTAAAAAAGAAGCAGCAGCAGCTTCAAGCTGATCAAGACCTGCTTAATGACAGATGGACCAATGTCCTGGCAGCCAAGGAATACAGCCTTAAACGGACAACCAAAAGTTACCCGAAGGGCAGATTACTACCTCAGTTTTACGATGAGGCGCCAGACCCCGCACCAGCATCACGCAATACGGTTGATCGGCCATCGCACGATCGGGATAAAATGGCAACCCGAGCCGAAAACCAGACTGTCCCACCCAGCCGTAAAGCCAGGGATAAGACAGCTCGGGGCTATACATATGACCTCCGTCAAGACCTAAACAGTAGAGCAGAACATACAAGATCGATCTACGGATCGCAAGGACGCGCTTTGACGCGCGAGCACGACTATCTATTTGGGCGTGACAAACCCAGTTACGCCCGGACCGAAAACCGCAGATGGACTCCGTCAGAGCTACATCGCGATGCGGCCCGATATAGAGGCGTCGCACACCCTCTTTGCTTCACTAACGAAGTAATGGACCACGAATTCCCAGAAGGGTTTAAACCCGTAAACATCGAATCATACGATGAAACAACTGATCCCGCGGTATGGATCAAGGATTTTATTCTCCACATCCACGTGGCCCGCAGGGATGACCTACACGCCATCAAATACCTCCCGCTAAAACTTAAAGGACCAGCCCGGCACTGGCTAAACAGTCTGCCCGAGGATTCTATTGCCAACTAGGAGGACCAGGAAGAAGCTTTCCTCGAAAACTTCCAAGGTACATATGTTCGGCCACCAGATGCCAATGACTTAAGTCACATAGTTCAACATCCCGGAGAGTCAGCCAGGAAGTTCCGGACTAGGTTCCTAACTAAAAAGAACCAGATCGTCAACTGTCCGGATGCCGAAGCCCTAGCGGCCTTTAAACATAGCATCCGCGATGAATGGCTCGCCCGCCACCTCGGCCAAGAAAAGCCAAAATCTATGGCAGCCCTCACGGCACTCATGACCCGCTTTTGTGCGGGTGAGGATAGTTGGTTGGCTCGTACAAAAACACAACCAGCAAGGCAGGCCCCTCTGAGGTTTAGAACAATAAGGGCAAGCTCCGATGTCGGTGTCAAAACCGGCGGATCTCGGGTAGGGGGTCCCGAACTGTGCGTCTAAGGTGGATGGTAACAGGAGGCAGGGGACACGATGTTTACCCAGGTTCGGGCCCTCTCGATGGAGGTAATACCCTACTTCCTGCTTGATTGATCTTAATGATATGAGTAGTACAAGAGTTGAGCTACCACGAGATCGTAGAGGCTAAACCCTAGAAGCTAGCCTATGGTATGATTGTTGTTGGTCCTATGGACTAAACCCTCTGGTTTATGTAGGCTAGGGTTACACAGAGTCGGTTACAATGGGAGGAGATCTACATATCTGTATCGCCAAGCTTGCCTTCCATGCCAAGGAGAGTCCCATCCGGACACGAGACGAAGTCTTCAATCTTGTATCTTCATAGTCCAACAGTCCGGCCAAAGGATATAGTCCGGCTGTCCGGATACCCCCTAATCCAGGACTCCCTCAGTAGCCCCTGAACCAGGTTTCAATGACGATGAGTCCGGCACGCAGATTGTCTTCGGCATTGCAAGGCGGGTTCCTTCCTCCAAATACTATGTTGAAGATTTTGAACACAAGGATAGTGTCCGGCTCTGCAAAACAAGTTCCACATGCCACCGTAGAGAGTACAATATTTCCACAAATCTGTTATGCTGACACACTCGATATCATGACAACATACCACGGCCCGGTCTTTATTCGAACCGTTATTCTCGACCAGCCTTGGCGCATATCACGAGGTGGTTTCCTTGGCACGTCTTGTCGAAGTAGAGATCGTGTCCCCTTATCGCGGGATTCTCATCAATAGGGGTGTGGGTAACCCAGCCGTGCCCGTTGGTATGACTCCTCGATTGTAGGCAAGTCCCAAACGGTCACGAGGAGGACCTTTGTTATTCGCCCTCTTTATAAAGAGACCAAGGCCTATCCTTTTTACTCCTCGAACTCAATCGAATCCTTCCCCCGCCTCGAGTTCCAACACCCGAAGCTCAGGTCAGGCGCTTCGGACCTTCAACCATGTCCGGATCTGACCTTCAAGGTCGGTGGATGCCTTCCTCCGTCACGGAGGAGGACGTCAAAAAGTTAAGAGAGGCCAGGTTTCTGACCGGCGAGATCCCGCACCAGCTGCCTGCTCGAGGGCAGGTCATTCCCACTCCCAAACCCCGCGAGAGCGTTGTGTTCGTATCTCACTTCCTCCGAGGGCTAGGCCTTGCCCTAGATCCCTTCGTGAGGGGGCTCATGTTTTACTATGGGCTGGATTTCCATGATCTGGCTCCGGATTTTGTCCTCCATATCTCATCGTTCATCGTCGTGTGTGAAGCTTTCCTCCGTATTACCCCTCACTTCGGCCTGTGGCTCAAGACCTTCACGGTGGAGCCGAAGATGATCGAGGGGCGGCACGCAGAAGTCTTGGAGGCGCAGATAATAAGCAAAAGTGCCGGCGCCCCATGGCCAGAGGGTTCTTTCCAGGAGGTGTCCAGCTTATGGCAACGAGAATGGTTTTATGTCACAACTCCTAGGGGCACCAAGTGGGTGGCTCCCCCTATTTTTTGCTCGGGCCCCCCGCCACAACTAGCGTCATGGGTCAACAAGGGGCTGGATGATACGTCTCCAACGTATCTATAATTTTTGATTGTTCCATGCTATTATATTACCCCTTTTGGATGTTTATGGGCTTTATTTTACACATTTATATCATTTTGGGACTAACCTACTAGCAGGAGGCCCACCAGATTGCTGTTTTTTGCCTATTTGATTATTTGAAGAAAAGGAATATCAAGCAGAGTCCAAGCGGAATGAAACCTTCGGGGCGTGATTTTTGGAACAAGCGTGATTGAAGAGCTTGGAGTGCAAGTCATGAAGCTTAGAGAAGCCACGAGATAGGAGCCCCCCCAGGGCGCGCGCCCCTCTCGTGGGCCCTTAGGCGGCCACCGACGTACTTCTTCCTCCTATATATACCTACGTACCTCGAAAACATCCAGGGGAACCACGAAACACAATTTCCACCGCCGTAACCTTCTGTATCCGCGAGATCCCATCTTGGAGCCTTCCCCGACACTCTGCCGGAGGGGGAATCAAGCATGGAGGGCCTCTACATCAACATCCTTGCCCCTCCGATGAGTTGTGAGTAGTTTACCACAGACCTACGGGTCCATAGTTATTAGCTAGATGGCTTCTTCTCTCTTTTGGATCTCAATACAATGTTCTCCCCTCTCTTGTGGAGATCTATTCGATGTAAACTCTTTTTGCGGTGTGTTTGTCGAGATCCGATGAATTGTGGGTTTATGATCAAGTTTATCTATGAATAATATTTGAATCTTCTCTGAATTCTTTTATGTATGATTGAGTTATCTTTGCAAGTCTCTTGAATGATCAGTTTAGTTTGGCCTACTAGATTGGTCTTTCTTGCCATGGGAGAAGTGCTTAGCTTTGGGTTCAATCTTGCGGTGTCCTTACCAAAGGATGAAAGGGTTGCAAGGCACGTATTGTATTGTTGCCATCGAGGATAACAAGATGGGGTTTATATCATATTGCATGAGTTTATCCCTCTACATCAGGTCATCTTGCTTAATCGTTACTCTGTTCTTATGAACTTAATACTCTAGATGCATGCTGGATAGCGGTCGATGTGTGAAGTAATAGTAGTAGATGCAGGCAGGAGTCGGTCTACTTGTTATGGACGTGATGCCTATATACATAATCATGCCTAGATAATCTCATAAATGTGCGCTTTTCTATCAATTGATCGACAATAATTTGTTCACCTACCGTAATACTTATGCTATCTTGAGAGAAGCCACTAGTGAAACCTATGGCCCCCGGGTCTATCTCTTATCATATTTTCTTTCAATCTACTTTTATTTGCATCTTTACTTTTTGCATCTATATTATAAAATACCAAAAATATATTTATCTTATCATACTATCTTTATTAGATCTCACTTTACATGAAGTGGTCGTGAAGGATTGACAACCCCTTTATTGCGTTGGTTGCGAGTTCTCAGTTTGTTTGTGTAGGTGTGTGGGACTTTTGAGGAGTCTCCTACTGGATTGATACCCTGGTTCTCAAAACTGAGGGAAATACTTACGCTACACTTGCTGCATCACCCTCTCCTCTTCGAGGAAAACCAACGCAAGCTCAAGATGTAGCACTGGACTGGGGGCCAGTAAAGGATGTGCCAATATTGCAGAGCCGCATCCAGGATCTCCTAGAGAGAGACATCAGTCTAATCACGGTAATGCAAGTCATGTTAATTTGTCGAGTCCTGCCCTGCAAACATTGTCCCCTCCGCATGTGGGAGTTCAACCCGGAGGTACCGCGAGCTATCCATCATTTCCTTGGCATGACGCCTGAGGAGATGTATAAATTGTTCTTCGGACCACAAATAATGTGTCTGGACACCACCGAGGATGCGGGTTTGAACTGCAATCGTCCAAATACCCAAGTAAGTAGTCCTGTAACTGAACACGTTGTATCTTTATTTATCACGACATCATTCTGAAAAGTCGCTCTCTGACCAGGACTGGGTAACAAAGGCGAAGATGATCAGGTGTCCAACCCCCCTCCCTGAGGTCTCACCGGATCCTGTACTAGCCAGGATGCTGGAGCTCGCGCCTTATCAAGCACCCTTAGGGGAAGAAAAAGGGGGGAAGAAAGAGGCTAGCACCTCAGGAGGATAATCGGGGCGAAGAAACTGAAATTCCCCCTTCCCAAGGAAAGAAGAGGACCGCCTCTGAAGACCCGGAGAAAATGGTCTCCAAACGGGGGAAGAAATATTCGCCAGAGGGTCCTGCCCCGGGAGGCACCTCGGTCGCGCAATGCCCGCTAGGGGGTCAGCCCCCAGCCGAGTTGTAAGTAGAAAGGGGACTTAATAGTAAAAAATGTCATGCTTTGCTTCTGAGGAAAATAACCGAAATGCTTATCTTGTAGTCTGGATCATAGCCATTCTCGGCAGAGTTCGTCTTCGGGGGATCTTCTTCCGGAGATGGTGGAGAGCGAAATGCCTCCCCATGCCCTCCCGCCTTACGAGGCGGGTGACCCCGAGGTGTCGTCGCGGAGGGCTTCTCCTGATCCAACAAGGCCAGAGGGTAATCCTTTGGCCACCCAAAGTCCTCAGTATCCGGCTCTTGAAGAGAGCAACCGGAAAGGTCCGGCACCGTCTGTTATGCGGTCGGACGCACTGAAGGATCTGCTAGAGAAGGCGGCTATCTCAGAAGCGTATCGTATGCTAATGGGTATGGTGGTTGAGGGGATTTCATCCACCGAAAGCAGGTTGCATGAAGCCTTTATGAGTCTGCTGAAAGGTTTTGAGGTACGTGAAATAGTGTGTATTTTTTACAGTACCGCACACGTTAAGGTGTGTCCTGTGCAGATAGTAGCCCCTGAGACTCTGGTTGCTGTCGAAAACAGCGGCAAACAGAGGATCATAATCCCAGGTAACAATCCGGCCGTCCTCATATGCAGGTGGCGGGAGGTCCGGTGGCTAGCCGGACTGGTGAGTTTGCCGAGCTGAAGCGGCAACTTGATGCGGCGGATGCCGACATCGTGCTTGTCAACAAGCGGCTTGACGAGGCACAGGGTATGTGATTTCTCCAGTGATCGGTACGTAGTAAGAGGAGCATGATGCCAGTATCTTTAATATCTTGCGATCGCATATGGAGCTACGGTCGTGGAGACCCTTGAGCGGAACTTGCGGGACAAAGAACAAGCCGAGGAAAAGTGATGCGGCCATACGAAGGCGGTCGAGGAGCTGAGCGAAAAGGCTTCTCATTGCCGAAGCAAGGAGGAAATAGCCAAGATGTCTGTGGAATTGAAGGATGCCGCCGGCCGTTACGAGCTTCTCAAAAAGGAAGATCGAGCGAAGATGACGGACCTAGAGAAGGCCATGGTGGAGGCCAAGGACGCCCGCTCTACAATTAGAGCGATGAAGGAGGAGCTGCGTCACGCCGGGGATATCGCGGATGGGAAGCCCTTTTTGCTGCGGATGAAGTTCGTAGATCCTCAGTACGCTCCACTAGATCGGCTGTGGAGTTCTGCGGACGCTTATCAGGATTTGGCCGCAAGTGCCGCTGATGCGGCCGAATACTTCAAAGATCAAAAAGATCGCGAAGTGGAGAATCTATTCTGGTCACAATTTAACGGTCCAACGCGTCCACTTCCTTTGAATGAGTGGATGGCCGAATGGGCCGAGCTCCATAGGTTGTCCGGGCTCTCCATGAGGTCTGTTGTGGATTATCTATGGCCGGAAAGGCCAAGGCCGAACAGTTATTTTAGTTTGGTGCAGCAATTCCTTGGTACTGTGCCGCGCATCGATGCTATGAAGAGGTCGGCGTGCATCGAGGGTGCGCGGATGGCGCTTGCCCGTGTCAAGACATACTGGGCGGAGATGGAGGCCACCGCAATTGCAACCCCGAGTTCGGCCGTTGGCCGAGTAGCTGCCGAGCACTACTTTGACGAAGTCCTTGAAGGTGCTCATTCAATAGAAGCTCAGTGCTCGAAGAATATTATGTTCTAGTGACATGTATTCCCAATGAAAAACAATGTTTTACTGAATTGTAAAGGCTATTTTTATACTTTTGCCTAAAAGTATGATGATGCCTCCTGTGCGGCCGTTTATGTAAATATTTATATAACCTGAAAGTTTACGATCGTCGGCTTCATTTATGCGTATAATGCGGGTGTTCGCAGAAGACGCGTGTTCACACTTGATCCAACGTCTTGGTCCATTAAGGAGGTGATAAGCGCAGCAAGCGAGGCAACGGACTATATTGCTTTAACACTTCCACTTAGCCATAGGAGTTTGACGGTTGGGGCTACTATATAGCCCTGGTGGCTCAGCTCATCGAATCACGGGCACGTGCATGCCTGGCGGAAAGCGGCCCTTCGTTATCTGGAGGAATCCCGAAGATTCCGTTAGGTCATCGAGTGGTTGACCAGTCTCGCGCTTTATCATGACAGTCAGTTTTCGGCTTTCTCTACTAAGGTGCTCGTCAGGTCGAACTAGGGCACAATTGCAGTAGTTCTTCTGGTGCATAAGGTAGCAAAACACGGTATCATATTTTCCATCCAATGCTCTTAGGATCTTCTTGATGATGAATCTGTCGGTCATTTCTTCACTTCCTAAGCCGGTAATCTCATTTGTGATAAGAGCAAGCCTAGAGTACATTTCAGCGACACCTTCACCATCCTTCATTTTGAACTTGTCAACCTGACTTTGGAGCACATCAACTTGGATTCCTTGACGGTCGGTACCTTCATGCATATCAATCAAAGTATCCCCAATTTCCTTTGCATTCTCAAGGCGGCTGATTTTGTTGAATTCTTGGGCACAAGCCATTGAAGAGGATATCACAGCTTGAGCGTTGTATTGCAACATCTTCAACTCTTCTGTACTAGCTTCACGGTTCGGTTCTCTCCCATCAAAGAATTCACCTTGCAAACCAATACATACAATAGCCCAAACGGCGGGGTTATGTCCGAGAATATGCATTTTCATCTTATGCTTCCAACTAGCAAAATTAGTGCCATCAAAGTAAGGACCTCTACGGTGATAATTTCCCTTGCTAGACGCCATACTCTCCTAGGTTGTGAAACCAAGGCTATGACCACCAAAAGCTATGGAAATCAAAGAAAATGGAGATCAAAGCTCTGATACCACTTGTAGGACCGTGAAGTATGTCTAGAAGGGGTGATTAGACTACTTGACCAATTAAAAGCTATGCCTTCTCCCAATTTTAGACTTTGGCAGATTTTAGCTATCTTTGAACAATTCAAGAAATCATCACACAATTCAAGCAAGCATGCAAAGAGTATATAGGCAGCGGAAAATAAAGCATGCAACTTGCAAGAATGTAAAGGGAAGGGTTTGGAGGATTCAAACGCAATTGGAGACACGGATGTTTTTGTCGTGGTTCCGATAGATGGTGCTATCGTACATCCACGTTGATGGAAACTTCAACCCAAGTAGGAGTAGCAGGTTGCGAGTCCACGGAGGCTCCACCCACGAAGGGTCCACAAAGAAGCAACCTTGTCTATCCCACCATGGTAAGTAAGCCCACGAAGGACTTGCCTCACTAGCGGTAGATCTTCACGAGTAAGCGATCTCCTTGCCCTTACAAACTCCTTGGTTCAACTCCACAATCTTGTCGGAGGCTCCCAAGTGACACGTAGCCAATCTAGGAGACATCACTCTCCAAGAAGTAACAAATGGTGTGTTGATGATGAACTCCTTGCTCTTGTGCTTCAAATGATAGTCTCCCCAACACTCAATTCTCTCACACAGAATTTGGATTTGGTGGAAAGAAGATTTGAGTGGAAAGCAACTTGGGGGAGGCTAGAGATCAAGATTCATATGGTAGGAATGGAATATCTTGGCCTCAACACATGAGTAGGTGGTTCTCTCTCAGAACTGGTAAGTTGGAAGTGTAGGTTTGTTCTGATGGCTCTCTCCACGAATGAAGAGGAGGTGGAGGGGTATATATAGCCTCCACACAAAATCTAACCATTATGCACAATTTACCAAACTCGGTGGGACCGAATCATAAAACTCGGTTAGACCGATTTAGTAAACCTAGTGACCGTTAGGGTTTTCGATGGGACTGACATGAAACTCGGTAGGACCGATATGGTTAGGGTTAGGGCATAACGTAATCTTGGTGAGACCGATTACACAAACTCGGTGAGACCAATTTTGGTAATTAGCTAACCAGAGAGTTCGTCAGGTAAACTCGGTGGGACCGATTCGCTCTTTTCGGTGAGACCGAAATGTTACGAAAGGGAAACAGAGAGTTTACATTGCAATCTCGGTGGGACCGATCGCTCACTTCGGTTAGACCAAGCGTTATGAAGGGAAGCAGAGATTACAATCCCATCTCGGTGAGACCGAGATCCCTATCGGTGAGACCGATTTGCCTAGGGTTTGTGGCGTGGCTATGACATTTGAACTTCGGTGGCGCGGATAGAAAGAATCGGTAGGGCGAGTTTGACTTTAGGTTTAGGTCATATGTGGATGTGAGAAAGTAGTGGAGGGTTTTGGAGCATATCACTAAGCACATGAAGCAAGAGGCTCATTAAGCAACACCTCATCCCTCCTTGATAGTATTGGCTTTTCCTATAGACTCAATGTGATCTTGGATCACTAAAATGTAAAATGTAGAGTCTTGAGCTTTTGAGCTTGAGCCAATCCTTTGTCCTTGATATTTTGAGGGATCCACTTTCATCATCCATGCCATGCCATCCATTGAGCTTTCCTGAAATATTTGTCTTGGAATAGCATTAGCTCAATGAGCTATATGTTGTTATGAATTACCAAAACCACCTAGGGATAGTTGCACTTTCACACTTTGTGTTGGTCGAATAGATGAATCTGAGATTGTGTGATGCATATCGTATAATCATACCCACGGATACTTGAGGTGACATTGGAGTATCTAGGTGACATTAGGGTTTTGGTTGATTTGTGTCTTAAGGTGTTATTCTAGTATGAACTCTTGAATAGATCGATCCGAAAGAATAACTTTGAGGTGGTTTCGTACCCTACCATAATCTCTTCGTTTGTTCTCCGCTATTAGTTGCTTTGGAGTGACTCTTTGTTGCATGTTGAGGGATAGTTATATGATCCAATTATGTTATTACTGTTGAGAGAACTTGCACTAGTGAAAGTATGAACCCTAGGCCTTGTTTCCTAGCATTGCAATACCGTTTACGCTCACTTTTATCATTAGTTACCTTGCTGTTTTTATGTTTTCAGATTACAAAAACCTATATCTACTATCCATATTGTACTCGTATCACCATCTCTTCGCCGAACTAGTGCACCTATTCAATTTACCATTGTATTGGGTGTGTTGGGGACACAAGAGACTCTTTGTTATTTTGTTGCAGGGTTGTTTGAGAGAGACCATCTTCAACCTATGCCTCCCACGGATTGATAAACCTTAGGTCATCCACTTGAGGGAAATTTGCTACTGTCCTACAAACCTCTACACTTGGAGGCCCAACAACGTCTACAAGAAGAAGGTTGCGTAGTAGACATCAAGCTCTATAACACCACACAAATTCAACCGGGTTTTAGTTATTAAAATTTTGCCTATAGTTTAAAAATTTTGCCTGCAAGAATATCTCTGTTGATTTCAAAACTTTTCTTTTAATATTAAGGAGTTTTTCCCAAGTGGATCCTTCCAAAAACATATTGGACTTATATGCCCTCTCTTTAAAAACATCTCTCAATCAGTAGATTTATTTATTAAATTATTTCACCGTGAGCTTTATTCATTAAAATGACTTGTTTTAAGTTTTGGAGCTCCTTTTTGTACTACAACCAGTTGATAAACTTAACTAAAAATCCAACCAAAATTTGGAGATGTCATGTGATGTCTCTAAATCACTTTTGTGCAATAATATATTTCATTCATTACATATTTTGAGTGTTACACATGTTTTTCTTCTCTGGTCCAGTGGACAATTTTACACTACAACCCTTTTAAATATTTCTTTCTAGCTTCCACCAAAATTATGGGATGTTAGTAGCAGCATATGATTCCACTTTAAGCAAAAATCCAGGGATGTTATTTGAAATTTTTGAGTGAATCAACCTCATCTCCATTCTGGTCCAACATGATGATTTGTACAGCAACCATAGTCTTGCTTGCTCTTTGGCCCTAGATTCTTTCTCCTACTTGTAGTCCTCCATGCTAAACCCCTAAGTCCAGGAGCATGCACTCATTTGATCAGTTTTGGTTCATGTAATAATGAATGCCATTCACCTCCTGTCCAGATTTGAAGTTATGCAAAACTTGCACTAGCAAGTTTGTGCTTTTCACAAACTAACCTCACCACCCTCTTGTGCATCCAAGGAGACACTGATCTGGAAGGATTGGCCACTCCAAGAAATGCCTAGGTGCCTGTGGCATTTTGTCAAACACCTGGAGTGCATGATCAGATTTGACATGAGTTGTTGTTGGCATTGTGAACTTGGCCACCTGACCAAACCACCTTATCCCTTGAGCTTACCTCTATCACTAACCTAGTTCTGTTGCTTGCCAACCTCACCTGAGACCTGTAGCATGCCAGGAATTTTATCGAACACCTTCCGTGCGTGCTCTGGGCGCGCCCAGAGCGCGTGTATTGCACGAGCCGCGCCCGAGCCGACACGTCGCGCCCCTGGTTTTTGGCCCGCTCTGTAGCGCCACGCCACACACTCCCCTTCTCACCGCAACGCGCCAAGCCGCCCTGGCAGCCTACAGCACCGCCAACAGAGCTCTTGGCGGCACGCCGGTGTCCGCAGCGCGCCTCTGCCACGGTTGGCGCCGCCAAAGCCACCCCGGCTCGCCACCTGCCCCTGTGAGCAGCGCAAGCTTATCCCCTCGCTCGTCGGCTAGCTCCCGTCGTCGCCACGACGCCCTGATGCTACAGGGAGGCGGTTCGCCGTCGTCCTTATCGCCGGCCGCCTCGGAACCAACCTCCACCGCCTATATAAGGGCCTCGGAGCTCAATCGAGTCCTCGAGCAACCTCAAATGATCTTCCTAGTGCTACCTTGGCCAGCAGTCGAGGAGGGGAAGGCCATCTTCCCGAGTCAGCCCGGTCGATCGCCGCCAAGTTACGGCGATTCCGCCGCCACCAGTGCCTCCCCTCTCCACTCTCTCACCAAGAGCTCTCCTCCTCTCGCCAAAGCAACCCCACACTCAATTTTGGTGGAGACCACCACAGCCCCAAACTCACTTTGTCCCGGAGCCTCCTCCGCCCGTGGAGCTTCGCCACGGCGACTCCCTCCACCCAGCGACCCTACAACCACTGGGAGGACCGCCTAGGAGTGGCGGATCCATCCTGCACTCGGATGCCGCGAAGAACCGCCGTTCGCGGTGACGATCGCCGGACGCCCCGCCTCTGCTCGGGCAGAGAAGAGGAGGGAGAGGGGACTAGTCAAACTGACCAGTGGGCCCCTGGACCCACTGTCGAGACCCACCCGCCTCCACGTGTTTAAGTGGAAGCATAAACCCCAGTCGTCTCCCGTTTGAAGACGTATTCTGCCCAAACGTTTTCTTTTACTTTTGTTTTAAATAATGATTTTGACCAAACTTTGACCTCTTGTATCTTTTAAATACAACTCCAATTAAATTGATTCTTTTCCTGCCTCTTTCAAATATTGTATAGTTTATTTTAAGATTTATTTGAAAAAAATTCAAAAACAACTTTTGTGCTGTTTTTATTTTTGTGTGTTAATTCTTTTATATTTTCAAAAATAGGATTTTTGAAGAGAGGAGAATTATTTCAAGAGTTTGAAATGCACCCTGCCTTCCGTGACACAAGGCAAGCATTACGAACCCGGCATAATACTTTTGTGTGTTCGTTGACACGTTTATAACATCACCTCATTTCGGAGGACTCGTTATTTCATGTGATGTGATCATGTGCATGGATGCATATTATTGATTTCCACGTTGTTGGGAATGAACACACTTGTGATGATAATCATCCTCATGAGCCTTGCATGCATGCCGGAAGAAGTCCGGTAAAACCTCTGCCTTGGGTAGGCATGAGTTTGTCGCCGGTCTCCGTCGGGACGGTTATGTCCGGTATGGCATAGTAAGGTATAGTGAGCGGTGATTATGTTAGTTGAATTATTTTCATTATACATGTCATGCAGGGAAATTTATAAACCTCCTGAGTCGACCCTAGATCGAGTCTTGCTCCAGTAACCCCCATACTTGTTTCGTACTACCACTCGTCTCTACAACAAGTAGAGTACGGTTCAGTAAGTTGTCAACCTCTTTCTAGCACACACCGTCATGAGAGAGGCCAGGTGGAAGATACGGTTGTAGCTGGTAGGCAGGCCACCTGGTCCGGGGCATGGGTGTTTCCTTGTTGAGACCGAGAGGGGAGGCCACCCCTTAGAGCGCGCAATATAAATTTGATCCCATGCTACGCGAGGTTGTAGCCTTCCCACTTAGAGTATGCTTGACAGGTGTCGTGGGTGATTCCAGACACGTGTGAGTTAATCTGGTGTGTGCAAGTTAGGTGTGTTTTCAACAAAAAGACCGTAGACGGAATTAGTCCCGATGGACTAAAGGAATCCGTTACTAGTGGGTAAAGAGTACACCCTCTGCAGAGATTAAACCTATTCGAATAGCCGTGTCCATGGTTAAGGATTACAGTCTGGGATGGGTTAAGTGTCGGTCTTAGTGTCGGTCTTCGGAGGTGAAACTGTTAAATCAGAACTGATATTACGACTTGTGACATGTGATAATGATGATTATTATTTTGTTGTGGACTAACCCGTGATATTATTGGTATTATTGAATATCCCTGGGACGGTTCTACCTCCTGGATATTCACTATGATTGTTTTTCTTTTAAAGCCCTTTATGTGGTGTCGCTTGAGACGCCTGATCGTGGCATTTCTTTTAAAGCCCTTTATGTGGTGTCGCTCGACGCCTCGATTGTAACATTTCTTTTAAAGCCCTTTATGTGGTGTCGCTCGACGCCTTCGTTATGGCATTTCTTTTAAAGCCCTTTATGTGGTGTCGCTCGACGCCTTGACCGTGGCATTTCTTTTAAAGCCCTTTATGTGGTGTCACTCGGGCCTTGACCGTGGCATTTCTTTTAAAGCCCTTTATGTGGTGTCGCTCGACGCCTTCGATTGTGGCATTTCTTTTAAAGCCCTTTTTGTGGTGTCGCCAGACGCCTCGATTGTGGCATTTCTTTTAAAGCCCTTTATGTGGTGTCGCTCGGGCCTTGACCGTGGCATTTCTTTTATAAGCCCTTTATGTGGCGTTGCTTGAATGCCCGCCGGTGCCTTTTATTATTATTATGTTATTACATTTTATAAATAACCTGCTTACATGCATCGAGATTCATTTACCTTTTGTGGTACGTCATGAGCACAAATATTTGATTTTATCGTTGTTATATTATTCCTGTGTTCATAATGTTTGCGAGTACATTCAAAGTACTCACTGGCTTGTCCCTGGCTATTGTCTTGGCCAGATTTCTTGCGCGGAAAGGAGCAACCGTGTTGACAGCGCCAGAACCTAAGCAACGGTGATAGCAGCCTCGCGAAGATAGGAGTTAACCTGGTCAGCTGTTCCCGCGGGAAATGGAGTCCCATAGACACTGATGATTTACAACCCGCTTCCGCCATCAATCGCTAGAAACCATTTGTTGTACTCACAGACCAGAATGGTCTTGTACCACATATTTTGTGTTTTGCTTGGAGTTTCTGTATCAAGTTGGTGCCTCATCAGCTAACAGTAATCCTGGGGCTGATGAGCACAAGGGCCATTTTCTAGGAATTAATACCCGGAGGATCGGTCCCCACAAGCTCTTTTCTGGCGCCGTTGCCGGGGAGGCTAGGTAAGCGGCACTCACACCCCGTCAACTAAGCTCTTTTCTGGCGCCGTTGCTGGGGAGGTGAGTGCTTGAAGGTATATCTTTAGATCTTGCAGTCGAATCTTTTAGTTTCTTGTTTTAGCACTAGTTTAGTTTATAAAAGAAAACTACCAAAAAAATGGAATTGAGTTTGCCTCATATGCTTCATCTTTTTAATATCTTTCGTGAGTATGATGGAAAGGAAAATTGTGCCAAAGTGTTAGAAGAAGAATACATTAAAATGTTTGGCACTAAATATGTGAATGCTGAGCATGATTGCAATGTTGTTAGAATGAATTCTTTGAATACCCATGATGCTAATGATATGCAAAGCCACAAGCTTGGGTGAGGGAGTCCTGGATTAGGGGGTATCCGGACAGCCGGACTATAACCTTTGGCCGGACTGTTAAACTATGAAGATACAAGATTGAAGACTTCGCCCCGTGTCCGGATGGGACTCTCCTTGGCGTGGAAGACAAGCTTGGCAATACGGATATGTAGATCTCCTTCCTTGTAACCCATTCTGTGTAACCCTAGCCCCCGCCAGTGTCTATATAAACCGGAGGGTTTAGTCCGTAGGACACAACGACATCAACAATAATCATACCATAGGCTAGCTTCTAGGGTTTAGCCTCTCCGATCTCGTGGTAGATCTACTCTTGTACTACCCATATCATCAATATTAATCAAGCAGGAGTAGGGTTTTACCTCCATCGAGAGGGCCCGAACCTGGGTAAAAACATCGTGTCCCTTGTCTCCTGTTACCATCCGCCTAGACGCATAGTTCGGGACCCCCTACCCGAGATCCGTCGGTTTTGACACCGACATTGGTGCTTTCATTGAGAGTTACACTGTGCCGTCACCATAAGGAAGGATGTCTCGTCTCGTCTTTAAAGACGGCACTAAAGCTGAGGGAGCTTTGGCTGTCGGCCAAACTCTCCGGCTTGGTGGTTTCATCATGACCGCATGTCCGGCTGCTGCGCCGATGATGACTTCTCGGGTCATCGAAAGCAGTCTCCACGTCAACTTGGAACTCGCCGAGCAATTGGATCCAATGGAGCTCTCCTCCCTGAACGAGCTCTTGGATCGCATCGCCGCCCTGGGAGTAGCTACGGACTATGATCTGAAGGAAATATGCCCTAGAGGCAATAATAAAGTTATTATTTATTTCCTTATACCATGATAAATGTTTATTATTCATGCTAGAATTGTATTAACCGGAAACATAATACATGTGTGAATATATAGACAAACAGTATGTCACTAGTATGCCTCTACTTGACTAGCTTGTTAATCAAAGATGGTTATGTTTCCTAACCATGAACAAGGAGTTGTTATTTGATTAACAAGGTCACATCATTAGTTGAATGATCTGATTGACATGACCCATTCCGTTAGCTTAACACTTGATCGTTTAGTATGTTAATGCTTTCTTCATGACCCATACATGTTCCTATAACTATGAGATTATGCAACTCCGTTTACGGAGGAACACTTTGGTACTACCAAACGTCTAACGTAATCGGGTGATTATAAAGGAGTACTACAGGTGTCTCCAAAGGTACTTGTTGGGTTGGCGTATTTGAGATTAGGTTTTGTCACTCCGATTGTCGGAGAGGTATCTCGAGCCTTCTCGGTAATACACATCACTTAAGCCTTGCAAGCATTACAACTAATGAGTTAGTTGTGAGATGATGTATTACGGAACGAGTAAAGAGACTTACGATGCGAGATTGAACTAGGTATTGGATACCGACGATCGAATCTCGGGTAAGTAACATACCGATGACAAAGGGAACAACGTATGTCGTTATGCGGTTTGACCGATAAAGATCTTCGTAGAATATGTAGGAACCAATATGGGCATCCAGGTTCCGCTATTGGTTATTGACCGAGAATGGTTCTAGGTCATGTCTACATAGTTCTCGAACCCGTAGGGTCCGCAACAACGTTCGATGATAGTTCATTATGAGTTTATAAGTATTGATGCACCAAGGTTGTTGAGTCCGGATGTGATCACGGACATGACGAGGAGTCTCGAAATGGTCGAGACATAAAGATTGATATATTGGAAGCCTACATTTGGACATCGAAGTGTTCCGAGTGAAATCGAGAATTCTGCGAGTACAGGAGGTTACGGAACCCCGGGAGGTCTATGGGCCTTAATGGGCCATAAGAGAGAAGAGGAAGGGCCGGCCGGTGGGCTGCGCCCCCTCCCCTCTCTAGTCCGAATAGGACAAGGAGAGGCGGCGCCTTCCCTCTTCCCCTCCTCAATCCTAATCCAACTAGGAGGGGGGGAGTCCTACTCGGTGGGAGTAGGACTCCTCGGCGCGCCTCCCAAGGCTGGCCGCACCCCCTTGGCTCCTTTATATACTGAGGCAGGGGCACCCCATGATACACAAGTTGATCTGGATCTTTCCTTAGCCGTGTCGGTGCCCCTTCCACCATATTCCACTTCGGTCATATCGTCGCGGAGCTTAAGGCGAAGCCTGCGCCGGAGAAGTCATATCGTCGCGGAGCTTAAGCGAAGCCCTGCGTCGGTGGAGCATCAACATCGTCCTGCGCCGTCGTCTTGTGAAACTCATCCCGACACTTTGCTGGATTGGAGTCCGGGATCGTCATCGAGCTGAGCGTGTGCGAGAACTTCGGAGGTGCCGTCGTTCGGTGCTTGGATCGGTCGGATCGTGAAGGCGTCGACTACATCAACAGCGTTGTTATAACGCTTCCGCTTTCGGTCTCACGAGTGCGTGGGCGGACACTCTCCCCTCTCGTTGCTATGCCATCACCATGGTCTTGCGTGATCGTGAGGAAAATTTTTGAAATTACTCGTTCCCCAACAAAGGCATCGAGCCTGGTTTTATGCGTTGATGTCATGTGCACGAGTAGAACACAAGTGAGTTGTGGGCGATACAAGTCATCTGCCTACCAGCATGTCATACTTTGGTTCAGCGGTATTGTGAGATGAAGCGGCCCGGACCGACATTACAGCGTGCGCTTCGCGAGACTGGTTTCACCGCTCAGAGCACTCATTGCTTAAAGGTGACCGGCGGGTGTCTCTCTCTCACTTTAGTTGAATCGAGTGTGGCTCGCCGGTCCTTGAGAAGGTTAAAGCGGAGTCTATTTGACAAATATCGTTGTGGTTTTGATGCGTAGGTAAAACGGTTCTTGCTCAGCCCGTAGCAGCCACGTAAAACTTGCAACAACAAAGTAGAGGGCGTCTAACTTGTTTTTGCAGGGCATGTTGTGATGTGATATGGTCAAGGCGTGATGCTATATTTTATTGTATGAGATGATCATGTTTTGTAACGAGTTATCGGCAATGGCGAGCCATATGGTTGTCGCTTTATTGTATGAAATGCAAGCGCCATGTAATTGCTTTACTTTATCACTAAGGAGTAGCGATAGTCGTAGAAGCAATAGTTGGCGAGACGACAACGATGCTACGATGGAGATCAAGGTGTCGCGCCGGTGGCGATGGTGATCATGGCGTTGCTTGGCGATGGAATCACAAGCACAAGATGATGATGACCATATCATATCACTTATATTGATTGCATGTGATGTTTATCCTTTATGCATCTTATCTTGCTTTGATTGGCGGTAGCATTATAAGATGATCTCTCACCAAAATTATCAAGAAGTGTTCTCCACGAGTATGCACCGTTGCGAAAGTTCTTCGTCTTTGAGACACCACGTGATGATCGGGTGTGATAGGCTCTACGTTCAAATACAGCGGGTGCAAAACAGTTGCGCACGCGAATACTCGAGTTAAACTTGACGAGCCTAGCATATAACAGATATGGCCTCGGAACACGAGACCGAAAGGTCGGCGTGAATCATATAGTAGATATGATCAACATAGTGATGTTCACCATTGAAACTACTCCATCTCACGTGATGATGGGACATGGTTTAGTTGATTTGGATCACGTAATCACTTAGATGACTAGAGAGATGTCTGTCTAAGTGGGAGGTTTTTAATATGATTAATTAAACTTAAATTTATCATGAACTTAGTACCGATAGTATTTTGCTTGTCTATGTTTATTGTAGATAGATGGCTCGTCTTTGTTGTTCGTTGAATTTTAATGCGTTCCTTGAGAAAGCAAAGTTGAAAGATGATGGTAGCAATTACGGACTGGGTCCGTAACGAGATTATCCTCATTGCTGCACGAAAAATTAAATCTGGAAGCACCGCTGGGTGACGAGCCTGCTGCGAATCTTGAGCGAGAAGTTATGAGCGTCGGCAAAGCAAAGTGATGACTACTCAATAGTTCGATGTGCCATGCTTTACGGCTTAGAACCGGGTCTTCAACGGCGTTTTGAGCGTCATGGAGCATATGAGATGTTCCAGAGTTGAAGTTAATATTTCAAGCAAATGCCCGGATTGAGAGATATGAAGTCTCCAATAAGTTCTATAGCTGCAAGATGGAGGAGAATAGTTACATCGGTGAGCACATACTCAAAATGTCCGGGTATAACAATCACTTAATTCAGCTGGAGTTAATCTTCCGGATGATAGTGTCATTGATGAATTCTCCAATCACTGCCACCAAGCTACAAGAGCTTCGTGATGAACTATAATATGCAAGGGATGACTAAGACAATTCTGAGCTCTTCGCAATGCTAAAAGCAGCGGAGGTAGAAATCAAGAAAGAGCATCAAGTGTTGATGGTCAACAAGACCACTAGTTTCAAGAAAAGGGCAAAGGGAAGAAGAAGGAAACTTCAAAAGAACAGCAAGAAAGTTGCTGCTCAAGAGAAGAAACCCAAGTCTGGACCTAAGCTGGCGAGTGTTTTACTGCAAACAAACTGGACCTTTGAAGCGGAACTGCCCCAAGTATTTGGCGGATAAGAAGGATGGCAAGGTGATCAAAGGTATATGTGATATACATGTTATTGATGTGTACCTTACTAATACTCGCAGATAGTACACTGGTATTTGATCTGGTTACATTGCTAATATTTGCAACTCAAGCAGGAACTACGGATTAGCGAAGATTGGCTAAGGACGAGGTGACGATCTTGGCGTTGAAAATGGTTCCAAAGTCGATGTGATCGCGGTCGGCACGCTACCTCTACATCTACCTTCGGGATTAGTTTTAGACCTAAATAATTGTTATTTGGTGCCGCGTTGAGCATGAACATTATATCTGGATCTTGTTTAATGCGAGGCGGTTATTCATTTAAATCGAGAGAATAATGGTTGTTCTATTTATATGAGTAATATCTTTTATGGTCATGCACCCTTGAAGAATGGTCTATTCTTGTTGAATCTCGACGAGAGTGATACACATATTCATAATGTTGAAGCCAAAAGATGCAGAGTTGATAATGATAGTGCAACTTATTTGTGGCACTTGCCGTTTAGGTCATATCGATTAAAACGCATGAAGAAACTCCATCTTGATGGGCTTCGGAATCACTTGATTATGAATCACTTGGTACTTGCGAACCGTGCCTCATGGGCAAGATGACCAAAACGCCGTTCTCCGAACTATGGGCGAGCAACTGATTTGTTGGAAATCATACATACTTGATGTTTGTGGTCCAATGAATGTTGAGGCACGCGCGGTATCGTTATTTTCTCACCTTCACAGATGATTTGAGCAGATATGGGTATATCTACTTAATGAAACACAAATCTGAAACATTTGAAAAGTTCAAAGAATTTCAGAGTGAAGTGGAAAATCATCGTAACAAGAAAATAAAGTTTCTACGATCTGATCGTGGAGGAGAATATTTGAGTTATGAGTTTGGTTTACATTTGAAACAATGTGGAATAGTTTAACAACTCACGCCACCCGAACACCACAGAGAAATGGTGTGTCCGAACGTCGTGTCGTACTTTACTAGATATGGTGCGATCTATGATGTCTATTTCGATTTACCGCTATCGTTTTGGGGTTATGCTTTAGAGGCGGCCGCATTCACGTTAAATAGGACACCGTCAAAATCCGTTGAGACGACGCCTTATGAACTGTGGTTTGGCAAGAAACCAAAGTTGTCGTTTCTTAAAGTTTGGGGCTGCGATGCTTATGTAAAGAAACTTCAACCCGATAAGCTCGAACCCAAATCGGAAAATGTGTCTTCATAGGATACCCAAAGGAGACTGTTGGGTACACCTTCTATCACAGATCTGAAGGCAAGATTTTCGTTGCTAAATTCGGATCCTTTCTAGAGAAGGAGTTTCTCTCGAAAGAAGTGAGTGGGAGGAAAGTAGAACTTGATGAGATAATCAGTATCTGCTCCCTTATTGGAAAGTAGTTCATCACAAGAAATGGTTCTGTGACAACTACACCAATTAGTGAGGAAACTAATGATGATGATCATGAAGCTTGAGATCAAGTTGCTCTTGAACCTCGTGGTCAACGAGTAAAATACGCACAGAGTGGTGCGGTAATCCTATTCGGAAGTCATGTTACTTGACCATGGCGAACCTACAAACTATGAAGAAGCGATGGTGAGCCCAGATTCGCAAAATGGCTGGAAGCCATGAAATCTGAGATGGGATCCATGTATGAGAACAAAGTATGGACTTTGGTTGACTTGCCGATGATCGGCAAGCCATTGAAAATAAATGGATCTTTAAGAAGAAGACCGACGCCGATGGTAATGTAACTGTCTACAAAGCTCGACTTGTTGCGAAAGGTTTTCGACAAGTTCAAGGGGTTGACTACGATGAGACTTTCTCACCCATAGCGATGCTTAAGTCTGTCCGAATCATGTTAGCAATTGCCGCATTTTATGATTATGAAATTTGGCAAATGGATGTAAAACTGCATAAACTGCGAGCCTAGCATATAACAGATATGGCCTCGGAACACGAGACCGAAAGGTCGGCGTGAATCATATAGTAGATATGATCAACATAGTGATGTTCACCATTGAAACTACTCCATCTCACGTGATGATGGGACATGGTTTAGTTGATTTGGATCACGTAATCACTTAGATGACTAGAGAGATGTCTGTCTAAGTGGGAGGTTTTAATATGATTAATTAAACTTAAATTTATCATGAAATTAGTACTGATAGTATTTTGCTTGTCTATGTTTACTGTAGATAGATGGCTCGTCTTTGTTGTTCCGTTGAATTTTAATGCGTTCCTTGAGAAAGCAAAGTTGAAAGATGATGGTAGCAATTACGGGACGGGTCCGTAACGAGGATTATCCTCATTGCTGCACGAAAAATTACGCCTGGAAGCACCGCTGGGTGACAGTTCTGCTGCGGATCTTTGAGCGAGAAGTTATGAGCGTCTGGCAAAGCAAAGCTGATGACTACTCAATAGTTCGAAGGTGCCATGCTTTACGGCTTAGAACCGGGTCTTCAACGGCGTTTTGAGCGTCATGGAGCATATGAGATGTTCCAGGAGTTGAAGTTAATATTTCAAGCAAATGCCCGGATTGAGAGATATGAAGTCTCCAATAAGTTCTATAGCTGCAAGATGGAGGAGAATAGTTACATCGGTGAGCACATACTCAAAATGTCCGGGTATAACAATCACTTAATTCAGCTGGGAGTTAATCTTCCGGATGATAGTGTCATTGACGAATTCTCCAATCACGCCACCAAGCTACAAGAGCTTCGTGATGAACTATAATATGCAAGGGATGACTAAGACAATTCCTGAGCTCTTCGCAATGCTAAAAGCCGCGGAGGTAGAAATCAAGAAAGAGCATCAAGTGTTGATGGTCAACAAGACCACTAGTTTCAAGAAAAAGGGCAAAGGGAAGAAGAAGGGAAACTTCAAAAAGAACAGCAAGCAAGTTGCTGCTCAGGAGAAGAAACCCAAGTCTGGACCTAAGCCTGGCGAGTGTTTTACCGCAAGCAAACTGGACCTTTGAAGCGGAACTGCCCCAAGTATTTGGCGGATAAGAAGGATGGCAAGGTGATCAAAGGTATATGTGATATACATGTTATTGATGTGTACCTTACTAATACTCGCAGTAGTACCTGGGTATTTGATACTGGTTACATTGCTAATATTTGCAACTCGAAGCAGAACTACGGATTAGCGAAGATTGGCTAAGGACGAGGTGACGATCTTGCGCGTTGAAAATGGTTCCAAAGTCGATGTGATCGCGGTCGACACGCTACCTCTACATCTACCTTGGGATTAGTTTTAGACCTAAATAATTGTTATTTGGTGCCGCGTTGAGCATGAACATTATATTTGGATCTTGTTTAATGCGAGACGGTTATTCATTTAAATCGAGAGAATAATGGTTGTTCTATTTATATGAGTAATATCTTTTATGGTCATGCACCCTTGAAGAATGGTCTATTCTTGTTGAATCTCGACGGTAGTGATACACATATTCATAATGTTGAAGCCAAAAGATGCAGAGTTGATAATGATAGTGCAACTTATTTGTGGCACTGCCGTTTAGGTCATATCGATGTAAAACGCATGAAGAAACTCCATCTTGATGGGCTTCGGAATCACTTGATTATGAATCACTTGGTACTTGCGAACCGTGCCTCATGGGCAAGATGACCAAAACGCCGTTCTCCGGAACTATGGGCGAGCAACTGATTTGTTGGAAATCATACATCTTGATGTTTGTGGTCAATGAATGTTGAGGCCTTGCGGCGGGTATCGTTATTTTCTCACCTTCACAGATGATTTGAGCAGATATGGGTATATCTACTTAATGAAACACAAATCTGAAACATTTGAAAAGTTCAAAGAATTTCAGAGTGAAGTGGAAAATCATCGTAACAAGAAAATAAAGTTTCTACGATCTGATCGTGGAGGAGAATATTTGAGTTATGAGTTTGGTTTACATTTGAAACAATGTGGAATAGTTTAGCAACTCACGCCACCGGAACACCACAGAGAAATGGTGTGTCGAGCGTCGTGTCGTATTTTACTAGATATGGTGCGATCTATGATGTCTATTTCGATTTACCGCTATCGTTTGGGGTTATGCTTTAGAGGCGGCGCATTCACGTTAAATAGGACACCGTCAAAATCCGTTGAGGCGACGCCTTATGAACTGTGGTTTGGCAAGAAACCAAAGTTGTCGTTTCTTAAAGTTTGGGGCTGCGATGCTTATGTAAAGAAACTTCAACCCGATAAGCTCGAACCCAAATCGGAAAAATGTGTCTTCATAGGATACCCAAAGGAGATCATTGGGTACACCTTCTATCACAGATCTGAAGGCAAGATTTTCGTTGCTAAATTCGGATCCTTTCTAGAGAAGGAGTTTCTCTCGAAAGAAGTGAGTGGGAGGAAAGTAGAACTTGATGAGATAAGCATATCTGCTCCCTTATTGGAAAGTAGTTCATCACAAGAAATGGTTCTGTGACAACTACACCAATTAGTGAGAAACTAATGATGATGATCATGAAGCTTGGATCAAGTTGCTCTTGAACCTCGTGGGTCAACCAGAGTAAAATCGCACAGAGTGGTGCGGTAATCCTATTCGGAAGTCATGTTACTTGACCATGGCGAACCTACAAACTATGAAGAAGCGATGGTGAGCCCAGATTCGCAAAATGGCTGGAAGCCATGAAATCTGAGATGGGATCCATGTATGAGAACAAAGTATGGACTTTGGTTGACTTGCCGATGATCGGCAAGCCATTGAAAATAAATGGATCTTTAAGAAGAAGACCGGCGATGGTAATGTAACTGTCTACAAAGCTCGACTTGTTGCGAAAGGTTTTCGACAAGTTCAAGGGTTGACTACGATGAGACTTTCTCACCCATAGCGATGCTTAAGTCTGTCCGAATCATGTTAGCAATTGCCGCATTTTATGATTATGAAATTTGGCAAATGGATGTAAAAACTGCATTCTTGAATGGATTTCTAGAAGAAGAGTTGTATATGATGCAACGAGAAGGTTTTGTCGATCCAAAGGGTACTAACAAAGTGTGCAAGCTCCAACGATCAATTTATGGTGCAGTGCAAGCCTCTCGGAGTTGGAATAAGCGCTTTGATAGTGTGATCAAAGCATATGGGTTTATCTGAGACTTTTGGAGAAGCTTTGTATTTACAAGAAAGTGAGTGGGAGCTCAGTAGCATTTCTAATATTATATGTGGACGACATATTATTGATTAGAAATGATATAGAATTCTGGATAGCATAAAGGATACTTGAATAAAAGTTTTTCAATGAAAGACCTCGGTGAAGCTGCTTACATATTGGGCATCAAGATCTATAGAGATAGATCAAGGCGGCTTGATTGGACTTTCACAAAGCACATACCTTGATAAAGTTTTGAAAAAGTTCAAAATGGATCGAGCAAAGAAAGATTTTTACCAGACAAGGTGTAAGATTGAGTCGGACTCAATGCCCGACCACAATGAAGATAGAGAGAAAATGAAAGATGTTCCTATGCTTCACCATAGGCTCTATCATGTATGCAATGCTGTGTACCAGACTGACGTATGCTTAGCTGTAAGCTTGGCAGGAAGGTACCAAAGTAATCCAGAATGGATCATCGGACAGCGGTCAAGAACATCTGAAATACGAAAAGGACTAAGGATATGTTTCTCGTATATGGAGGTGACAAAGAGCTAGTCGTAAATGGTTACGTCGATGCAAGCTTTGACACTGATCCGGACGATTCTAAATCGCAAACCGGATCGTGTTTTTATTAAGCGGTGGAGCTGTCGGTTGGTGCAGCTCTAAACAAAGCGTCGTGGCGGGATCTACATGTGAAGCGGAGTACATAGCTGCTTGAGAAGCAGCAAATGAAGGAGTCGGATGAAAGAGTTCATTTCCGATCTAGGTGTCATACCTAGTGCATCGGGACCGATGAAGATCTTCTGTGACAATCTTGGTGCAATTGCCTTGGCAAAGGAATCCAGATTTCACAAGAGGACCAAGCACATCAAGAGACACTTCAATTCCATTCGGGACCAAGTCCAGGTGGGAGACATAGAGATTTGCAAGATACATACGGATCTAAATGTTGCAGACCTGTTGACTAAGCCTCTTCCACGAGCAAAACATGATCAGCACCAAGACTCCACGGGTGTTAAAATCATTACTTTGTAATCTATATTATTGACTCTAGTGCAAGTGGTATACTGAAGCAAATATGCCCTAGAGGCAATAATAAAGTTATTATTTATTTCCTCATAACATGATAAATGTTTATTATTCATGCTATAATTGTATTAACCGGAAACATAATACATGTGTGAATATATAGACAAGCAGTATGTCACTAGTATGCCTCTACTTGACTAGCTTGTTAATCAAAGATGGTTATGTTTCCTAACCATGAACAAGGAGTTGTTATTTGATTAACAAGGTCACATCATTAGTTGAATGATCTGATTGACATGACCCATTCCGTTAGCTTAACACTTGATCGTTTAGTATGTTAATGCTTTCTTCATGACCCATACATGTTCCTATAACTATGAGATTATGCAACTCCGTTTACGGAGGAACACTTTGGTACTACCAAGCGTCACAACGAATCTGGGTGATTATAAAGGAGTACTACAGGTGTCTCCAAAGGTACTTGTTGGGTTGGCGTATTTGAGATTAGGTTTTGTCACTCCGATTGCTCGGAGAGGTATCTCAGCCTTCTCGGTAATACACATCACTTAAGCCTTGCAAGCATTACAACTAATGAGTTAGTTGTGAGATGATGTATTCTGAACGAGTAAAGAGACTTACGTAGCGAGATTGAACTAGGTATTGGATACCGACGATCGAATCTCGGGTAAGTAACATACCGATGACAAAGGAACAACGTATAATCGTTATGCGGTTTGACCGATAAAGATCTTCGTAGAATATGTAGGAACCAATATGGGCATCCAGGTTCCGCTATTGGTTATTGACCGAGAATGGTTCTAGGTCATGTCTACATAGTTCTCGAACCCGTAGGGTCCGCACGCTTAACGTTTGATGACAGTTCATTATGAGTTTATAAGTATTGATGCACGAAGGTTGTTGAGTCCGGATGTGATCACGGACATGACGAGGAGTCTCGAAATGGTCGAGACATAAAGATTGATATATTGGAAGCCTACATTTGGACATCGGAAGTGTTCCGAGTGAAATCGAATTTACAGAGTACAGGGAGGTTACCGGAACCCCGGAGGTCTATGGGCCTTAATGGGCCATAAGAGAGAAGAGGAAGGGCCGGCCAAGTGGGCTGCGCCCCTCCCCTCTAGTCGAATAGGACAAGGAGAGGCGGCGCCTTCCCTCTTCCCCTCCTCAATCCTAATCCAACTAGGAGGGGGAGTCCTACTCGGTGGGAGTAGGACTCCTCCAGCGCCTCCCAAGGCTGGCCGCACCCCCTTGGCTCCTTTATATCTGAGGGGCAGGGGCACCCCATGATACATAAGTTGATCTCGGATCTTTCCTTAGCCGTGTCGGTGCCCCTTCCACCATATTCCACTTGGTCATATCGTCGCGGGCTTAAGCGAAGCCCTGCGCCGAGAAGTCATATCGTCGCGAGCTTAGGCGAAGCCCTGCGTCGGTGGAGCATCAACATCGTCCTGCGCCGTCGTCTTGTGAAACTCATCCCGACACTTTCTGGATCGGTCAGGGATCGTCATCGAGCTGAGCGTGTGCGTAACTTCGGAGGTGCCGTCGTTCGGTGCTTGGATCGGTCGGATCGTGAAGGCGTCTGACTACATCAACAGCGTTGTTATAACGCTTCGCTTTCGGTCTCACGAGTGCGTGGGCGGACCTCTCCCTCTCGTTGCTATGCCATCACCATGGTCTTGCGTGATCGTAGGAAATTTTTTGAAATTACTACGTTCCCCAACATGATCAGATTGGGCTTAAACCCGACCAGAGACTCTCCCCCGGTCACCCATCACGTTGCGGTGGTGGAGGAACAATGCGGCGACCCTTCCTCTATCTTGAGGACTAGATATGTCCGGATTCCTGAGCCTTCCGAGCCGGATACCCGTTTACGGGAGGATACCACCCAAGCCTTGAACCGAGAGTCAAGCAGCGGACCGGACTTATCGGGCAACATCCCAGAGCCCGAACTTCCAAGATTGGAAACTCCTCGGCCCCTGGGCCTCAGATCAGGTGAGGTTTCGGATTCAATTCCACCCACCCACCCAAACATAAGCGATCTTTCCCACATCAGGCAAGATCCCCAGGAAACAGTACATCATTATTGGGCCAGATTCCTCCTTGTAATGAACAAGGTTAAGGACTGTCGCGAGGAAGACGCAATCTTATTCTTCTGCAATAATTGCATGGACAAGGGAATCCTTAACGCCATAAGTCGCCGTGAAATTACACACCTTGCCGACTTGGCGTCCATAGTACGAAAGTACTGTGCGATGGAAAGTGCCTGGAAAACCGAAATAAAATTTTGGGACAATCCAGCCCTAAATACGAACCAGTCCGAAATAAAAGGGTGCAATATCACAAGACACCCGGGTTAACTACCAAAAAGCAAAAACCCTCTACAGGGAATGGAACCGTACTGGAGGGATGGCTCAATGGACCCTGCAAAATTCATAGCACAGAGGGCGCCATACCAACACATAGCCTTAGAGCATGTTGGATACTGCGGCAGGTAGCCAAAAGTGGCGAGAATCTTCTCATCCAAGAAGCCGCAGAAAACCATCCCAGAGATAACAATACGGTATTAACAGTCTTTGAGACCTTCGCATCAAATAATAGGTGAAAGCGAACACTCCACAGCCTTGCCGAAATCCACCATGTGGCAACAATAAATCCATGGAGTGACACGGCTATTACTTTCAATGTCAATGACAAACCTAAATTCCGAACAGCCCGAGCACCAGCCGCATTGGTCCTCAGTCCAATTGTGGACGGCTTTCGACTCACCAAGGTGCTCATGGACGGCGGCAGCGGATTGAACCTCATCTACGAGCAAACCCTTCAAAAAATGGAAATAGACTGGAACCGCATCAAGCGCAGCAACACAACCTTTAGAGGAATAATCCCCAGTCGGGAAGCACGCTGTACAGGCAAAATCACACTATATGTGGTGTTCGGCACGCTGGAGAACTACAGGTCCGAAGAGATTACGTTCCAAGTGGCTCCGTTCAGTAGCGGATACCATGCCCTTTTAGGGCGGGAGGCGTTCACGATCTTCCAAGCCATACCCCATTATGGGTACATGAAGCTCAAAATGCCCGGGCCCAACGGAATCATCACTCTTGCCAGTGATCCGGACACAGCACTCCGCGCCGAAAACAAGACAGCCGCACTAGCCCTCGAGGCGTTATCCGTAGCCCTTGCGGCTGAGGAACTGACTGCGCTGCGCTCCACGGTGGAGAGGGACGACGTGATACTTGATAAGAGATCCAAGTCCACCTCCTTTAAACCAGCAGATGAAATAGTCAAATTCCAAGTCCATCCAACGGACCCTACAAAAACAGCCTCCATCGGGGCACAGTTAAACCCGTCGTGAGCGCCATACTTTTCTAAGAGTTCTGCTGCGAAAATTGGGACATTTTTGCCTGGCATCCTTCAGACATGCCAGGAATCCCACGCAGGCTGGCCGAGCATAGCCTCAATATTCTAAAGGGATTCAAGCCCGTCAAGCAGGCTCTCCGGCGTTTCTATGAACCTAAGAGACAAGCTATGGGAGAGGAGCTAGCCAAGTTATTGGAGGCCGGATTCATTAGAGAAATAAAACACCCGGACTGGCTAGCGAACTTGGTGATGGTACCAAAGAAGGACAAATCCTGGCGCCTGTGCGTCGATTTCAAGGACCTTAACAAGGCTTGCCCAAAGGATCCCTTCCCCCTCCCCGCATCGATCAAATTATCGATGCTACCGCAGGACACGACTCATTGTGTTTCCTCGACACATACTCCAGCTACCACCAAATTAAGATGGCGGAGACCGACCAAGCCGCAGCGGCATTTATCACACCATACGGCCCCTTCTGCTTCAACACATTGCCCTTTGGGTTCAAAAACGTCGACGCAACATATCAGCGCATGATTCAGACATGTCTGGCAAACCAGATCGGCAAAACCAAAAATGTCGACTCTCTAATAGACGACTTGAGGCTCACATTCGACAACCTCCAAACATACGACATTAAGCTCAACCCGGAAAACTGCGTTTTTGGTGTCCCAGCCGGAAAGCTCCTAGGCTTCATTGTATCCAGTAGAGGAATTGAAGCAAATCCGGCCAAGATCCGAGCTTTGTCATAGTTGGATATTCCAACGGACCTCAAACAAATCCAGAAACTAACCGGATGTGTGGCAGCTCTAAGCCGCTTTAACTCCCGCTTGGGAGAAAAGGCATTACCCCTTTATCGCCTCCTATGGCGCACCGAACACTTCGAGTGGACGGATGCCGCCACAGCCGGATTGGAAGAAATAAAGGCCATCTTGGCAACCAACCCAATCCTGGCAGCGCCAAACATTGGCGAACCCATGCCGTTATACATTGCGACAACCCATCAAGTTGTGAGCGCAGTGCTCGTCGTCGAACAAGAAACAGACGGACATAAATTCACCCTGCAAAAGCCGGTCTATTTTGTATCCACTGTCCTTACTCCATTCAAGTCACGGTATCCGCATTATCAAAAGATAGCATACGCGGTATTCATGGCATCCAGGAAACTGCAACACTACTTTCAAGGGTGTTCAATAACAGTAGCCTCGGAAGTACCACTTCATGATATTATAAACAACCGCGACGCCACTGGCCGGATTGCCAAATGGGCCATTGAGCTCCTCCCGTTCGACATAACTTACAAGCCGCGACAAGCCATTAAGTCGCAAGTATTGGCCGACTTCGTCGCCGAATGGATGAAGCGAACTCCTAAAAGAGTACGCGCATATTCTAAGCTGGATCATGCACTTGAAAGCTCCAAAATGCTGGCTGGTGCAGGGGCTGGCGTCGTTACGCGTCCCCAACCGGAGATACTGATCAATCGTACTCGGATAATGTATCTGAGACTACAACAACGCAGCCGAATACGAGGCCCTTTTACATGGTCACCGGATGGCAGTATCCATGGGCAAACGCCTGGAGGTGTGGGGGGATTCGAACCTCGCAATATCCCAAATGAATGGAGACTTTGATTCGAAGGATCCAAAAATGGCGGCCTATCGCAACGCCGTCCTCAAGATGTCAGCTCGGTTCGAGGGGCTCGAATTCAGCATGTGGCCCGGGAAAACAATCACGCGGCAGACGTCCTCGCACGCATCGGTGCAAAGCGTGATGCGGTCCCCCAAACATCTTTTTGGAGAGGCTGTTTAAGCCATCTGTTGTATGGGAAGGAGACACCAGTAACAATAGTATGGACACAGCCACAACGCCCGATACCGAACACTTTGACATAATCGGAGGCTCCGCCACCGAAATAACACCTTCAGCCCACGCAATAATGGCCATTATCGCCCTGTGGACAGAACCATTCCTGGCCTACTTAACTAGGCAGAAGCTCCCGAAGGACCAAAATGAGGCACGCTGCATAGTGCGGCGATCTAAAGCCTATAGGGTCCACGAGGGAGAGCTTTATAAGAAAAGCACCACCGGAGTCCTTCAAAGGTGCATCTCCGAAGAGGAAGGGCGGAAGCTTCTAGCAGAAATTCATGCTGGACTCGGCGGCCACCATGCCGCAGCCCGGGCACTAGTAAGCAAGGCCTTCCGTACAGGTTTTATTGTGTGGCGGCGAGGCGGATCTGCAGGACTTGGTCCAACGTTGCGTCGGTTGTCAGCTCTTTGCAAACCAAAGCCATATGCCACCCACCACCCTCCACACAATCCCCATTACCTGGCCCCTTGCTGTCTGGGGGCTTGACATGGTTGGACCTCTTAAAGGAGGAACCCACAAGAAAAAATACTTGCTGGTCATGGTGGATAAATTCACCAAATGGATAGAAGCCAAACCTGTTAAAACGGCCGAATACAGACCGGTGATAGACTTCATATCTGGGGTCGTACACCGTTATGGTGTCCCCCACAGCATCATTACTGATAACGGCACGAACTTCACTGCCGACAAGGTAAAACTCTGGTGCAAAAATATGGGCATCAAGCTCGATTATGCTTCCGTCTATCACCCACAAACTAACGGTCAAGTCGAGCGCGCAAATGGTCTTATCATGAGCGGCATCAAACCCAGATTAGTGTGGTCCCTAGAGGAATCTAACACGCACTAGGTAGAGGAGCTCGACTCCGTACTCTGGGGGCTGCGGGCCACGCCGAATCGTACTACCGGATACACACCCTTCTTTATGGTGTATGGCGCAGAGGCGGTTCTGCCCTGCGAAATAATTCATGACTCACCCTGAGTGCGCATGTACGAAGAAAGAGAAGCCGAGCTCGATCGGCAGGACAACTTGGACACCCTAGAGGAGGAGCGCGACGTGGCAAAAGCCCGTTCCGCATTCTATCAGCAACAGGCTCGAAGATACCAAAGCAGAGAAGTACGAGCCAAAACTTATAACGTTGGTGAACTAGTTCTACGCCTGTCGGAGAAGAAAAAGACCAAACTAGAGACCAAATGGGAGGGTCCCTTCATCATTGACCAAGTTCTGACCGGCAGAGCGTACCGTCTGCGGGAAGCATCGGATAATCGACTTGAGCCGAACCCATGGAACGCAGCAAGACTCCGAAGATTCTACGCCTAGCTTCGGACTCTGTGTTCGTCTCCTTCCTCTGTTCATTTTTCGCATATGCATTATTTGTCCTTTCTCTCCTTCTTCTTTTATTTTTTATGATGCCTTCAAGGGCTAGCCCGTGCCTTGCCGGCACACCACTGACGCACTTGATGCGCTCACTATCCCTGGGGGCTTCTTACACAGAAGCTTAATTATTTATCCGGGCTTCGTGCCCAGCACATGTGTCCTGCTTCCGCATGTACCTTTTCTTCACCATTATATGCATCGATATGACTTAAGTTTTGGCCAAGCTGGGTTGCCTGGCTCTTGTATTTATGCCCTACGTTCCTGTTAATTCGGCTAGGGCATAAGGGGAGCACCTCTGCGGTTGTTACTGCCGGGTTAGCCGGATGTGTACGTCAGACTGGGTGAAGCCGAAAGCTAGCGTTCTTAAGGGAATATTCGATCGATGAACAAGAGATTATTTCTTATTTATTTTCCATATGTGCCCCAGATGTTTTTTCCTGCGACTCTTTTTTCGCAGTCCGGACATGCACTTTAGGGCATGCATACCCAGGGAAAGGAACCCCTAACGGAACTATTCTCCCTGGAAGATGTTTCTTACTAACCATGTAATATAACATAACTAGTTGGGCACTTGTCTGTTCAAGTACTAATGACCCTTACGCCTGGTTTCCACGCATGCCCCGGTTCTTACATAACTGAGAGGGTATTCGGATACACTCCGGACTATCGGGTCCGGAGGTTGAAGCGAAAAGGTCTGCCATGACAAATGATCTACAATCCGGCTAGAAGGCATTACACATGTCATTTCAATTACATAGTCACTTTAACTGACTAAATTCCTCTTCTATACCATCCAACAGGCTGTCTAGCCTACAATCCTGTTGGGAATACTTTGCGGCCAATTCTACTTGCCCGTACACTAGGCTAACAGGGATCTCTTTCCCATCGGGCCCCACAGGTCCAACCTCGGCCATGTGGTTTGGGTCAGCCTTGGTATACCGCGTCTTCACCATAGCCCAAGCTTCCCTGGCACCTTGACGGCAGGCCGATATCTTCCATAATCGGAAGCGCCGCCGTGCTCCCTTCAGCTTCTCCACAAGCTCCCCAAAGCCTCCGGGTACGGAGACGGATGGCCATAAGGCCTGGGCAATGCCTTGCATCACTTGCCGAGCTCGTTCATGCAGTTGTGAGAGCTCGGGTAGAAGATCACCCGCAGACCCGGGCATTTCATCCGCGGGATGACCTGTCAGCATACATGCAGACATAACTCTGTTAGTTGGCTTCTTCGCCGAACTCTTCTTAAAAGTTCGTTCAAGCACTTACTGAAAATGCCGCGTCGAAGCCACTGATTCTCCTTCACGGAGTCTGACAGTTGGGCGCGAACATCCTTCAGTTCTACGCCCGGCTGGGTGTTGGCATCCTAGAGATTATTCTTCTCCTGCCGAACCCTCGTAAGCACGCTCTCGCCAGCCTTTAGCCGGCGTAGGAGATGTTGCTCATCCGGATTTACTCCGGCGTTATCTGCAATTTTCTTGTCAGATTTGCATATATGCCGCACTCTACATGGTAACTATCATTTGAAACACGTATTACCAGAGGGGGTCTTCTTGGACTCCTCTTCTGCGGCTAGTGCGGCCTGAAGTTGGGCTTTGCACTCTTCAAGCTCATGGGACAATTGTGTATTCTTTTCTGTAAGAACCTGCATAACAAATGATCCTTAAATCAGTTATTCTAATTGTTTCAAGTCTCAGGGGCTACTACTATATATAATCATTAAATTTTCTCACCCGTATATCCTTTACATACTGGTCCGTGGCTCTGGCTAGACCATTTTGAGCAGCACGGAGGTACGCGTCTCCTGAGTTGAAGGCGTCAAATGACTCTTGGGATAAACAAGCGTCGCGGAGAACAGCTCGACGATGCCTGTGGTTCATGGCACTCTCCACCTCAGAATTTGTGGCGGACATTCTATCCGCATTCTCTGTCGGAGGAGCCTCCGGCGTGTGCCTCGTGTTCGCTTCCGCTTCCATATTCGGCCCTGGAGCCCGACTGGTTGAGGCGTGATTGGCGACCTCTCCGGATATAGTCCGCCGAGCGTTCTTCTTCCTAGAAAACACGGGAGTCATTATGTCTTTAAAGACGATACCATGGATTGAGGTGTTGCATCATACCTCTGCACCGGCGTCCCAGTCCGGACCGCTTTCCTTTTTAGCCTGCCTGGCCTCGGAGCCCCTTGTTGGCTAGTCGCCGCGGGCTCGGCATGGCGTCCCAAGGGCCTTCCCTATAAAAAAACCCCGTTGGTATGCGGTAAGTGAAGTATGTAAAGGCGAATCCTTATCAAAAGGTTGGGACTTTGGTCTCATTCACCTGCGAAGCTGGGAGTAGCCCAGGGTAGTCGGCCGTAATGGCCACCAAGGCCTCGTCGCTGCTTAATTGGTAAAACACCCTATCGACCAGCTCCACGGATATGTCCGGATCCTCTTTGAGGGCCGGGTCAAGGGACCGCTCAGGGTCCTATGGTTGTGGAGGTGGGCTGTTGATCTCCCTTACAGCCTTACACAGTTCCTGCATTGAATTCGCAGGGTAAAATATTCAACTGTGGGAATATGGGACAGATGGGCATAAAAAGTATTGACTTACCCAACTCGGAGGATTGTACATAGAAAATCCACCATGTGGATTGACACGGAGGAATTCCTCCTCGTCCCCCTTGTACAAATCAAACAAAATTCTCGCTAGGGCAGCGGTCGAATCCGACCCCTTGCAATAGCAATGGGTGGCGTCATCTTCCCCGTTGAAATCCCACATGGTGTGGCCTCGATATTGAAGCGGCTGCACCCCCCGCTTAATGCATACTGCCATAACCTCGATTATGGTCAGTTCTGATTGAGCCAATGCCTTTATCCGGTCCATCAGGTAAAGAACGTCTCTATTATCTTCCTCCTGAGGGCTCCTTGGTCGCCAGCTCAGGCGCTTCTTCAAAGGAGCATTGTCAAACTCGGGAAGGCCGATCCGAATAGGATCCGGAAGGGGGACGTCCTCTATGTAAAACCATTCTAAAGGCCAGTCTTCGGACGCCTTCTTCGAGGTTCCAGATAGGTATCCGGTCCCGGCAATGCGCCATACTTCGGCGCCGCCCACTTGATATATTGACCCCCTCTGTGAACGGGGCACAAGGCAGAACAACTTCTTCCACAATGCGAAATGAGCTTCACAACCCAAGAATAGCTCGCAAAGGGCTACGTAACCCGCAATATGCAGTATGGAACCAGGTGTGAGGCTATGCAACTGGAGGCCGTAGAACTCCAGGAGCCCGCGGAGAAACGGATGGATTGGAAATCCGAGTCCCCTTAACAAATACGGGACAAGGCATACCCGCTCTCCCTTAGAGGGGTTGGGAAAGCTCTCCGCCTGCTCCCCGCCATTATAGGTGGCAAGTCCGGCTCAAACCGGAACCATATACGCTGGGGGGAGAAATCCCTGGGTCTGGAGCTTCACTAATTGACTGTGCGGGATGGAACACCTATCCCAATCTCCAGGCTTGGGGCTGTGGGAGCGAGAGGAGGAGCTGCACTGACCGTCCATGCTGGGATTTCTCAGACGCGCTCCGGTGAACGCTCGATGAGGGAGGATGGTCTGGTTTGGATCTGAGAATCCTCGTTTCTTTAAATATACAGTTCATTCACACGGTTGGGGTGGTAAATGTAAAAACGCCCTGGCTTTTCACATTCACTTAACACGTGGAACATGGCCATTATTGGGCATAGAAGCCAAGGAACGCAACAGTTACGAGAAGCCGGACACTATTTAACAGGAGCTCGGAATTTGGAGAAGAACCCGCCTTGCAATGCCGAAGACAATCTCACACCGGACTCATCGTCATTGAAGCCTGATTCGGGGGCTACTGAGGGAGTCCTGGATTAGGGGGTATCCGGACAGCCGGACTATAACCTTTGGCCGGACTGTTAAACTATGAAGATACAAGATTGAAGACTTCGCCCCGTGTCCGGATGGGACTCTCCTTGGCGTGGAAGACAAGCTTGGCAATACAGATATGTAGATCTCCTTCCTTCTAACCGACTTTGTGTAACCCTAGACCCCTCTGGTGTCTATATAAACCGTAGGGTTTAGTCCATAGGACACAACGACATCAACAACAATCATACCATAGGCTAGCTTCTAGGGTTTAACCTCTCCGATCTCGTGGTAGATCTACTTTTGTACTACCCATATCATCAATATTAATCAAGCAGGAGTAGAGTTTTACCTCCATCGAGAGGGCCCGAACCTGGGTAAAAACATCGTGTCCATTGTCTCCTGTTACCATCCGCCTAGACGCACAGTTCGGGACCCCCTACCCGAGATCCGCCGGTTTTGACACCGACATTGGGGAAGCTATGTTTGATGAAGATGATATTTTTTGTCCCCAAGCTTTGATGAGCAAATTCACTATGATGAAAGCATGCCTCCTATCTATGATGATTATTGTGATGAAACGTATGCTTTAAAGAATAATGATAACCATGAAACTTGTCATCTTGATCTTAATTCTCAATCATATGATCGTTATTTTGTTGAGTTTGCTCCCACCACTATTCCGAATTAGAAGAATTTTGCTTATATGGAGACTAGTAATTTTTCTATGCTTGTAGATCATGAAAACAATGCTTTAGGTGCTGGTTATATTGTTGAATTCATTCATGATGCTACTAAAAATTATTATGAGGGAGGAATATATGTTTGTAGGGCTTGCAATAATATCAAGTTTCCTCTCTATGTGTTGAAAATCTTGAAGATATGCTTGTTTTGCCTTCATATGCTAGTTGACTATTGCTCCCATAAGTTGTTTGCTCACAAAATCCCTATGCATAGGGAGTGGGTTAGACTTAAATGTGCTATTCATATTCTTCAGGATGCTCTCTTTATGTTTCAATTCTTATCTTTTATGTGAGCATCATCGAAATCATCATGCCTAGCTAGGGGCGTTAAACGATAGCGCTTGTTGGGAGGCAACCCAATTTTATTTTAGATCTTTGCTTTTTGCTTCTGTTTAGTAATAAATAATCTATCTAGCTTCTGTTTGGATGTGGTTTTGTGTTTTAATTAGTGTTTGTGCCAAGTAAGACCTATAGGATCTTCTTGGATGATAGTTATTTGATCCTGCTGAAAATTCCAGAAAATGTATGTTCACGAAAACAATTGTTAAAAATCACCACAACGTGATAAAATACTTATTCCAATTGCATAAGATCAATAAACAAATTATATAGGTCTTACTATTTTGGTAGAATTTTTGAAGTTCCATAAGTATACGTTTGATACAGATTACTACAGACTGTTCTGTTTTTGACAGATTCTGTTTTCATTGTGTTGCTTGCTTATTTTGATGAATCTATGGCTAGTAAAATAGTTTATAAACCATAGAGAAGTTGGAATACAGTAGCTTTAACACCAATATAAATAAAGAATGAGTTCATTACAGTACCTTGAAGTGGTTTTTTGTTTTCTTTCGCTAACGGAGCTCACGAGTTTTCTGTTAAGTTTTGTGTTGTGAAGTTTTCAAGTTTTGGGTAAAGATTTGATGGACTATGGAATAAGGAGTGGCAAGAGCCTAAGCTTGGGGATTCCCAAGGTACCCCAAGGTAATATTCAAGGATAACCAAGCATCTAAGCTTGGGGATGCCCCGGAAGGCATCCCCTCTTTCGTCTTCGTTCATCGGTAACTTTACTTGGAGCTATATATTTATTCACCACATGATATGTGTTTTGCTTGGAGCGTCATTTTATTTTATTTTGTTTTGCTTGCTGTTTGAATAAAGTACCAAGATCTTAAATTCTTAAATGTTAGAGAGTCTTCACATAGTTGCATAATTATTCGACTACTCATTGATCGTCACTTATATCTTTCAGAGTAGTTTGTTGTTGCTCTAGTGCTTCACTTATATCTTTTAGAGCACGACGGTGGTTTTATTTTGTAGAAATAGATGAACTCTCATGATTCACATATATTATTTTGAGAGTCTTAAATAGCATGGTAATTTGCTTAAATAATCCTAATATGCTAGGTATTCAAGATTAGTAAAAACTTTCTTATGAGTGTTTTGAATACTAAGAGAAGTTTGATGCTTGATGATTGTTTTGAGATATGGAGGTGATAATATCAAAGTCGTGCTAGTTGAGTAGTTGTGAATTTGAGAAATACTTGTGTTGAAGTTTGCAAGTCCCGTAGCAGGCACGTATGGTAAACGTTATGTGACAAATTTGAAACATGAGGTGTTCTTTGATTGTCCTCCTTATGAGTGGCGGTCGGGGACGAGAGATGGTATTTTCCTACCAATCTATCCCCCTAGGAGCATGCGCTTAGTGCTTTGGTTTTTGATGGCTTGTAGATTTTTGCAATAAGTATATGAGTTCTTTATTACTAATGTTGAGTCCATGGATTATACGCACTCTCACCCTTCCATCATTGCTAGCCTCTTCGTGCATTGCCCTTTCTCACATTGATAGTTGGTGCAAACTTCACCGGTGCATCCAAACCCCGTGATATGATATTCTCTTTCACACATAAACCTCCTTATATGTTCCTCAAAACATCCACCATACCTACCTATTATGGCATTTCCATACCCATTCCGAGATATATTGCCATGCAACTTTCCACCATACCGTTCATCATGACACATTCATCATTGTCATATTGCTTAGCATGATCATGTAGTTGACATAGTATTTGTGGCAAAGCCACCGTTCATAATTCCTCCATACATGTCACTCTTGATTCATTGCATATCCCGGTACACCGCCGGAGGCATTCATATAGAGTCATACCTTGTTCTAGTATCAAGTTGTAATCATTGAGTTGTAAATAAATAGAAGTGTGATGATCATCATTTTCTAGAGCATTGTGCCAAGTGAGGAATAAAAAAAAGAGAAAGGCCATAAAAAATAGAAGGCCCAAAAATGAGAGAAAAAAGGGACAATGCTACTATCCTTTGCCACACTTGTGCTTCAAAGTAGCACCATAATCATCATGATAGAGAGTCTCTTGTTTTGTCACCTTCATATACTAGTGGGAACTTTCCATTATAGAACTTGGCTTGTATATTCCAACAATGGGCCTCCTCAAGTGCCCTAGGTCTTCGTGAGCAAGCAAGTTGGATGCACACCCACTTAGTTTCTTTTGTTGAGCTTTCATACATTTATAGCTCTAGTGCATCCGTTGCATGGAAATCCCTACTCCTTGCATTAACATCAATCGATGGGCATCTCCATAGCACATTGAGTAGCCTCATTGATGTGAGACTTTCTCCTTTTTTGTCTTCTCCACATAACCCCCATCATCATAGTCTATTCCACTCATAGTGCAATGTCCATGGCTCGCCCTCATATATTGCGTGAAAGTTTATAGGTTTGAGATTACTAAAGTATGAAAATATTGCTTGGCTTGTCATCGGGTGTAGGATCTTGAGAAGAGGTGTCTAGAGGGGGGGGTGATTAGAGACTAAGTACCAAAGTTGCAGTTTTTAACTTCTTTAGGTTTAAGTGGAGTTTAGGCACAAGTTTAACTTTCTCAATACATAACAAGCAAGCATGCAAAGAGTATATGAGCAGCGGAAAGTAAAGCATGCAACTTGCAAGAATGTAAAGGGAAGGGTTTGGAGGATTCAAACGCAATTGGAGACACGGATGTTTTTTTCGTGGTTCCGATAGGTGGTGCTATCGTACATCCACGTTGATGGAGACTTCAACCCACGAAGGGTAGCAGTTCTGCGAGTCCACGGAGGCTCCACCCACGAAGGGTCCACGAAGAAGCAACCTTGTCTATCCCACCATGGCCGTCGCCCACGAAGGACTTGCCTCACTAGCGGTATATCTTCACGAAGTAGGCGATCTCCTTGCCCTTACAAACTCCTTGGTTCAACTCCACAATCTTGTCGGAGGATCCCAAGTGACACCTAGCCAATCTAGGAGACACCACTCTCCAAGAAGTAACAAATGGTGTGTTGATGATGAACTCCTTGCTCTTGTGCTTCAAATGATAGTCTCCCCAACACTCAACTCTTTCTCATAGGATTTGGATCTGGTGGAAAGAAGATTTGAGTGGAAAGCAACTTGGGGAAGGCTAGAGATCAAGATTCTTATGGTTGGAATGGAATATCTTGGCCTCAACACATGAGTAGGTGGTTCTCTCTAAGAACTGGTAAGTTGGAAGTGTAGGTTTGTTCTGATGGCTCTCTCTACGAATGAAGAGGAGGTGGAGGGGTATATATAGCCTCCACACAAAATCTAACCGTTACACACAATTTACCAAACTCGGTGGGACCGAATCATCAAACTCGGTCGGACCGATTTAGTAAATCTAGTGACCGTTAGGGTTTTCGGTGGGACTGATATGCAACTCGGTAGGACCGATATGGTTAGGGTTAGGGCATAACGTAATCTCAGTGAGACCGATTACAGAAACTCGGTGAGACCGATTTTGGTAATTAGCTAACCAGAGAGTTGGTCAGGTAAACTCGGTGGGACCGATTCGCTCTTTCGGTGAGACCGAAAAGTTACAAAAGGGAAACAGAGAGTTTACATTGTAATATCGGTAGTACCGATTGCACAAACTCGGTGAGACCGATTTCGGTAATGGACATACACAGAGATATTACAATCCCATCTCGGTGAGACCGAGATCCCTATCGGTGAGACCGATTTGCCTAGGGTTTGTGGCAGTGGCTATGACATCTGAACTCGGTGGCGCCGGATAGAAAGAATCGGCAGGGCCGAGTTTGACTTTAGGTTTAGGTCATATGTGTGGAAGTGGGAAAGTAGTTGAGGGTTTTGGAGCATATCACTAAGCACATGAAGCAAAAGGCTCATTAAGCAACACCTAATCCCTCCTTGATAGTATTGGCTTTTCCTATAGACTCAATGTGATCTTGGATCACTAAAATATAAAATGAAGAGTCTTGAGCTTGAAGCTTGAGCCAATCCTTTGTCCTTAGCATCTTGAAGGAGTTCCCACATCCTTTAGTCCATGCCACTCCATTGTTGAACTTATCTGAAACATACTAGATAAAAGTGTTAGTCCAACAAGAAATATGTTGACATTAATTACCAAAACCACCTAGGGAGCACTTGTGCTTTCATTGGGGTTGTGCATGATGAGAGCATTCTTGTGTGACGAAAATGGAGCATGACTAAACTATACGATTTTGTAGGTATAAACTTTCTTTGGCCATGTTATTTTGAGAGGACATAATTGCTTAGTGCTTGAAGTATTATTATTTTTATGTCAATATGAACTTTTAACTTGAATCTTTTAAATCTGAATATTCATACCACAATTAAGAAGAATTACATTGAAATTATGCCAAGTAGCACTCCGCATCAAAAATTATCTTTTTTATCATTTACCTACTCGAGGAGGAGCAGGAATTAAGCTTGGGGATGCTTGATACGTCTCCAACGTATCTATAATTTTTGATTGCTCCATGCTATATTATCTACTGTTTTGGACAATATTGGGCTTTATTATCCACTTTTATATTATTTTTGGGACTAACCTATTTACCAGAGGCCCAGCCCAGAATTGCTGTTTTTTTTGCCTATTTCAGTGTTTCGAAGAAAAGGAATATCAAACAGAGTCCAATTGACCCGAAACTCCACGGAACCAATTTTTGGATCAGAAGAAGTCCACGGAGTACTGGAGTTGCACCAGGGGAGTCCCGGGCTGCCCACGAGGGTGGGGGGCGCGCCCACCCCCCTAGGGCGCGCCCCCTGCCTCGTGGACAGCCCGGAGGTCCACCGACGTACTTCTTCCGCCTATATATATCCATATACCCTAAAAACTTTGGGGAATAGAATAGATCGGGAGTTTCGCCGCCACAAGCCTTTGTAGCCACCAAAAACCAATCAGGACCGTGTTCCGGCACCCTGCCGGAGGGGGGGGATCCCTCACCGGTGGCCATCTTCATCATCCCGGCGTTCTCCATGACGAGGAGGGAGTAGTTCACCCTTGGGGCTGAGGGTATGTACTAGTAGCTATGTGTTTGATCTCTCTCTCTCTCTCTCTCTCTCTCTCTCTCTCTCTCTCTCTCTCGTGTTCTTGATTTGGCACGATCTTGATGTATCGCGAGCTTTGCTACTATAGTTGGATCTTATGATGTTTCTCCCCCTCTACTCTCTTGTAATGGATTGAGTTTTCCCTTTGAAGTAATCTTATCGGATTGAGTCTTTAATGATTTGAGAACACTTGATGTATGTCTTGCGTGGGATACCCGTGGTGACAATGGGGTATTCTATTGATCCACTTGATGTATGTTTTGGTGATCAACTTGCGGGTTCCGCCCATGAACCTATGCATAGGGGTTGGCACACGTTTTCGTCTTGACTCTCCGGTAGAAACTTTGGGGAACTCTTTGAAGCACTTTGTGTTGGTCGAATAGATGAATCTGAGATTGTGTCATGCATATCGTATAATCATACCCACGGATACTTGAGGTGACATTGGAGTATCTAGGTGACATTAGGGTTTTGGTTGATTTGTGTCTTAAGGTGTTATTCTAGTACGAACTCTTGAATAGATCGATCCGAAAGAATAACTTTGAGGTGGTTTCGTACCCTACCATAATTTCTTCGTTTGTTCTCCTCTATTAGTTGCTTTGGAGTGACTCTTTGTTGCATGTTGAGGGATAGTTATATGATCCAATTATGTTATTATTGTTGAGAGAACTTGCACTAGTGAAAGTATGAACCCTAGGCCTTGTTTCCTAGCATTGCAATACCGTTTATGCTCACTTTTATCATTAGTTACCTTGCTGTTTTTATATTTTCAGATTACAAAAACCTATATCTACTATTGCTACCTCTTGAGCACTGCGTTGGATTTCCTTGAAGAGGAAAGGGTGATGCAGCAGAGTAGAGTAAGTATTTCCCTCAGTTTTTGAGAACCAAGGTATCAATCCAGTAGGAGGCTACGCGCGAGTCCCTCGTACCTACACAAAACAAATAGCTCAACGCAACGCAATTAGGGGTTGGCAATCCCTTCATGGTCACTTACGAGAGTGAGATCTGATAGAGATGATAGATAATATTTTTGGTATTTTTGGTATAAAGATGCAAAGTAAAATAAAAGGCAAAGTAAAAAAAGCAAGCAATAATAAAGTGATGGAAGATTGATATGATGAGAATAGACCCGAGGGCCATAGATTTCACTAGTGGCTTCTCTCAAGAGCATAAGTATTCTACGGTGGGTGAACAAATTACTGTTGAGCAATTGACAGAATTGAGCATAGTTATGAGAATATCTAGGTATGATCATGTATATAGGCATCACGTCTGAGACAAGTAGACCGACTCCTGCCTGCATCTACTACTATTACTCCACTCATCAACCGCTATCCAAAGATGCATCTAGAGTATTAAGTTCAAGAAAAGCGAGTAACGCCTTAAGCTAGATGACATGATGTAGAGGATAAATTCATGCAATATGATAAAACCCCATCTTGTTATCCTCGATGGCAACAATACAATCGTGCCTTGCTGCCCCTCATCCTTTGGGAAAGGACACCGCAAGATTGAACCCAAAGCTAAGCACTTCTCCCATTGCAAGAAAAACCAATCTAGTAGGCCAAACCAAACTGATAATTCAAAGAGACTTGCAAAGATAACCAATCATACATAAAAGAATTTAGAGAAGATTCAAATATTGTTCATAGATAATCTTGATCATAAACCCACAATTCATCGGTCTCAACAAACACACCGCAAAAAGAAGATCACATTGAATAGATCTCCACGAGAGAGGGGGAGAACATTGCATTGAGATCCAAAAAGAGAGAAGAAGCCATCTAGCTACTAACTATGGACCCGAAGGTCTGAGGTAAACTACTCACACTTCATCGGAGAGGCTATGGTGATGATGTAGAAGCCCTCCATGATGGATGCCCCCTCCGGCGGAGCTCCGGAACAGGCCCCAATATGGGATCTCGTGGATACAGAAGGTTGCGGCGATGGAATTAGGTTTTTGGCTCCGTATCTGATTGTTTGGGGGTACGTAGGTATATATAGGAGGAAGGAGTACGTCGGTGGAGCAAAGGGGGGCCCACGAGGCACGGGCGCGCCTTAGGGGGGCGCCCTCCACCCTTGTGGCCACCTCCCTTCTTTCTTGACGTGGGATCCAAGTCTCCTGGATCATATTCGGTGAAAAAATCACGTTCCGGAAGGTTTCATTCCGTTTGGACTCCGTTTGATATTCCGTTTCTTCGAAACACTGAAATAGGCAAAAAAAAACAGCAATTCTGGGTTGGGCCTTTAGTTAATAGGTTAGTCCCAAAAGTAATATAAAAGTGGAAAATAAAGCCCAATATGGTCCAAAACAGTAGATAATATAGCATGGAGCAATCAAAAATTATAGATACCTTGGAGACGTATCAGGCATCCCCGAGCTTAATTCCTGCTCGTCCTCGAGTAGGTAAATGATAAAAAAGAATTTTTGATGCGGAGTGCTACTTGGCATAATTTCAATGTAATTCTTCTTAATTGTGGCATGAATATTCAGATCTGAAAGATTCAAGACAAAAGTTCATATTGACATAAAAATAATAATACTTCAAGTATACTAACAAAGCAATTATGTCTTCTCAAAATAACATGGCCAACGAAAGTTATCCCTACAAAATCATATAGTCTGGCTATACTCTATCTTCACCACACAAAGTATTTAAATCATGCACAACCCCGATGACAAGCCAAGCAATTGTTTCATACTTTTGACATTCTCAAAACTTTTTCAATCTTCACGCAATACATGAGCGTGAGCCATGGATATAGCACTATATGTAGAATAGAATGGTGGTTGTGGAAAAGAGAAAAAGAGGGGAAGATAGTCTCACATCAACTAGGCGTATCAACGGGCTATGGAGATGCCCATCAATAGATATCAATGTGAGTGAGTAGGGATTGTCATGCAACAGATGCACTAGAGCTATAAGTATATGAAAGCTCAACAAAAGAAACTAAGTGGGCGTGCATCCAACTCGCTTGCTCACGAAGACCTAGGGCATTTTGAGGAAGCCCATCATTGGAATATACAAGCCAAGTTCTATAATGAAAAATTCCCACTAGTATATGAAAGTGACAAAATGAGAGACTCTATATCATGAAGATCATGGTGCTACTTTGAAGCACAAGTGTGGTAAAAGGATAGTAACATTGTCCCTTCTCTCTTTTTCTCTCATTTTTTTATTTGGTCCTTTTCTCTTTTTTATGGCCTCTTTTTCTCTTTTTTTCCGTCCAGAGTCTCATCCCGACTTGTGGGGGAATCGTAGTATCCATCATCCTTTCCTCACTTGGGACAATGCTCTAAAAAATGATGATCATCACACTTTTATTTTTCTTACAACTCAGCAATTACAACTCGATACTTAGAACAAAATATTACTCATGTGAATGCCTCCGGCGGTGTACCGGGATATGCAATGAATCAAGAGTGACATGTATGAAAGAATTATGAATGGTGGCTTTGCCACAAATACTATGTCAACTACATGATCATGCTAGCAATATGACAATGATGGAGCGTGTCATAATAAACGGAACGGTGGAAAGTTGCATGGCAATATATCTCGGAATGGCTATGGAAATGCCATGATAGGTAGGTATGGTGGCTGTTTTGAGGAAGGTATATGGTGGGTGTATGATACCGGCGAAAAATGCGCGGTGTTGGAGAGGCTAGCAATGGTGGAAGGAAGAAAAGTGCGTATAATCCATGGACTCAACATTAGTCATAAAGAACTCATATACTTATTGCAAAAATCTAGAAGTTATCAAAGCAAAGTATTACACGCATGCTCCTAGGGGGATAGATTGGTAGGAAAAGACCATCGCTCGTCCCCGACCGCCACTCATAAGGAAGACAATCAATAAATAAATCATGCTCCGACTTCATCACATAACGGTTCACCATACGTGCATGCTACGGGAATCACAAACTTTAACACAAGTATTTCTCAAATTCACAACTACTCAACTAGCATGACCCTAATATCACCATCTTCATATCTCAAAACAATTATCAAGCATCAAACTTTTCTTAGTATTCAACGCACTCAAAAGAAAGTTTTACAAATCTTGAATACCAAGCATATTATTATTTTTTAAGAAAATTACCATGCTATTTAAGACTCTCAAAATAATCTAAGTGAAGCATGAGAGATAAATAGTTTCTATAAAACAAATCCACCACCGTGCTCTAAAAGATATAAGTGAAGCACATAGAGCATCTATCAAATTCCAATTCATGTATGGCTCTCTCAAAAGGTGTGTACAGCAAGGATGATTGTGGTAAAATAGAAAACAAATACTCAAATCATACAAGACGCTCCAAGCAAAACACATATCATGTGGTAAATAAAAATATAGCTCCAAGTAAAATTACCGATGGAAGTAGACGAAAGAGGGGATGCCTTCCGGGGCATCCCCAAGCTTTGACTTTTTGGTGTCCTTGTATTATCTTGGGGGTGCCATGGACATCCCCCAGATTAGGCTCTTGCCACTTCCATAATCCATCAAAAGATTTCACCCAAAACTTGAAAACTTCACAACACAAAACTCAACAGAAATCTCGTGAGCTCCGTTAGCGAAAGAAAAAAAAGACCACTTCAAGGTACTATAATGAACTCATTCTTTATTTATATTTGTGTTAAAACTACTGTATTCCAACTTCTCTATGGTTTATAAACTATTTTACTAGCCATAGACTCAACAAAATAAGCAAACAACACACGAAAAACAGAATCTGTCAAGAACAGAACAGTCTGTAGTAATCTGTAACTAACGCAAACTTCTAGAACTCCAAAAAATCAGACAAAATAGTAAGACCTAGGAAATTTGTTTATTGATCAGAAGTAATTTGAATCAGTATTTTATCGCGTTCTGGTGATTTTTAAAAATTGTTTTCGTGAACAGAAAGTTTCTGGAAATTACAGCAAGATCAAATAACTATCATCCAAGAAGATCCTATAGGTCTAACTTGGCACAAACACTAATTAAAACATAAAAACACATCTAACCAGAGGCTAGATCAAAGATTTATTCCTAAACAGAAGCAAAAGCAAAAAAAACTAAAAATAAAATTGGGTTGCCTCCCAACAAGCGCTATCATTTAACGCCCTTAGCTAGGCATAAAAGCAAGGGTAGATCTAGGTATTGCCATCTTTGGTAGGCAATCCATAAGTCACTCTCATGATAGATTCATATGGTAATTTTATTTTCTTCCTAGGGAAGTGTTCCATGCATTTCTTTAATGGAAATTGGAATCTAATATTCCCTTCCTTCATATCAATAATTGCATCAACCGTTCTAAGGAAAGGTCTACCAAGAATAATAGGGCATGAAGGATTGCAATCTATATCAAGAACGATAAAATCTACGGGCACATAATTCCAATTTTCAACAATAAGAACATCATTAGTTCTTCCCATAGGTTTCTTAATAGTGGAATCCGCAACGTGCAAGTTTAGAGAGCAATCATCAAAATCACGGAAATCTAGCAAATCACACAAAGTTTTGGGAATAGTGGAAACACTAGCACCCAAATCACATAAAGCATAAAACTCATGATATTTAATTTTAATTTTAATAGTTGGTGCCCACTCATCATAAAGTTTTCTAGGGATATAAACTTCCAACTCAAGTTTTTCTTCATAAGATTGCATCAAGGCGTCGACGATATGTTTGGTAAAGGCTTTATTTTGACTATAAGCATGAGGAGAATTTAGCACGGATTGCAACAAGGAAATACAATCAATTAAAGAGCAACTTTCATAATTAAATTCCTTGAAATCCAAAATAGTGAGTTTAGCAACATCTAGGGTTTTACCTTTTTCAATCCCACTTTTATCAATTTTAGCATCAAGATCTAAAAACTCCGATTTTTTGGAACGCCTTCTAGGTAAGGGTGGATCATATTCAATCCCATCATTATCAAAATTCATATTGCAAAACAAAGATTTAATAGGGGACACATCAATAACTTTTAGATCTTCATCTTTGTTTTCATGGAAATTAGAAGAACACGCTTTAATAAAGGCATCTTTCATAGCACGCATCCTAGCGGTTCTTTCCTTGCACTCATCAATGGAAATTCTCATGGCTTTGAGAGACTCATTGATATCATGCTTAGGAGGAATAGTTCTAAGCTTTAAAGAATCAACATAAAGAGAAATTCTATCAACGTTCCTAGCCAATTCATCAACTTTAAGTAATTTCTCTTCAAGCAAAGCATTGAAATTCTTTTGTGAATTCATAAACTCTTTAACACTATTCTCAAATTCAGAGGGCATCTTATTAAAATTTCCATAAGAGTTGTTGTAGGAATTTCCATAATTATTAGAAGGATTACTAGGATAAGGCCTAGGATTAAAGTTCCCTCTATACGCATTGTTACCAAAATTATTCCTACCAAAAACATTCACATCCATAGATTCATTATTATTCTCAATCAAAGTAGACAAAGGCATATCATTAGGATCAGAAGAAACACTCTTAGTAGCAAATAATTTCATAAGTTCATCCATCTTTCCACTCAAAACATTGATTTCTTCTATCGCATGCACTTTTTATTAGGTAGATCTTCAAGTGTGCCATTGAGAATAATTAACCATAATATTATCTAGGAGTTTAGTAGCATCTCCTAAAGTGATTTCCATAAAAGTGCCTCCCGCGGCCGAATCTAAAAGATTTCTAGAAGCAAAATTCAATCCGGCATAATTTTTTTGTATAATCATCCACAAATTCAAACCATGAGTAGGGAAATTACGTATCATTAATTTCATTCTCTCCCAAGCTTGTGCAACATGTTCATGATCACGTTGCTTAAAATTCATGATATCGTTTCTAAGAGAGATGATCTTAGCGGGAGGAAAGTACTTAGAGATAAAAGCATCTTTGCACTTGTTCCAAGAATCAATACTATTTTTAGGCAAAGATGAAAACCAAGCTTTAGCACGATCTCTAAGCAAAAAAGGAAATATCTTCAACTTAACAATATCATTGTCGACATCTTTCTTCTTTTGCATATCACATAAATCAATGAAGCTATTTAGATGAGTAGCGGCATCTTCACTAGGAAGGCCGGCGAATTGATCTTTCATAACAAGATTCAACAAAGCAGTATTGATTTCACAAGATTCAGAATTGGTAAGAGGAGCAATCGGAGTGCTAAGGAAATCATTATTGTTGGTATTGGTAAAGTCACACAATTTGGTATTATCTTGAGCCATCGTGACAAGCAAGCAATCCAACACACAAGCAAAAAAAAGCAAACAAAGAAAAAGGCAAACGAAAAAGAGAGGGCGAATAAAACGGCAAGGGTGAAGTGGGGGAGAGGAAAACGAGAGGCAAATGGCAAATAATGTAACACGAGAGATAAGGGATTGTGATGGGTACTTGGCATGTTGACTTTTGCGTAGACTCCCCGGCAACGGCAGCAGAAATGGCTTGTTGTCGGGAGTCCAATTCTTGACTTGACCTTGCGTAAGCCTCCCCGGCAACGGTGCCAGAAATCTTCCTGCTACCTCTTGAGCACTGCATTGGATTTCCTTGAAGAGGAAAGGGTGATGCAGCAGAGTAGAGTAAGTATTTCCCTCAGTTTTTGAGAACCAAGGTATCAATCCAGTAGGAGGCTACGCGCGAGTCCCCCGTACCTACACAAAACAAATAGCTCAAAGCAACCAACGCGATTAGGGGTTGTCAATGCCTTCATGGTCACTTACGAGAGTGAGATCTGATAGAGATGATAGATAATATTTTTGGTATTTTTGGTATAAAGATGCAAAGTAAAATAAAAGGCAAAGTAAAAAGCAAGCAATAATAAAGTGATGGAAGATTGATATGATGAGAATAGACCCGGGGGCCATAGATTTCACTAGTGGCTTCTCTTAAGAGAATAAGTATTCTACGGTGGGTGAACAAATTATTGTTGAGCAATTGACAGAATTGAGCATAGTTATGAGAATATATAGGTATGATCATGTATATAGGCATCACGTCGAGACAAGTAGACCGACTCCTGCTGCATCTACTACTATTACTCCACTCATCGACCGCTATCCAAATGCATCTAGAGTATTAAGTTCAAGAAAATGAGTAACGCCTTAAGCTAGATGACATGATGTAGAGGATAAATTCATGCAATATGATAAAACCCCATCTTGTTATCCTCGATGGCAACAATACAATCGTGCCTTGCTGCCCCTCATCCTTTGGGAAAGGACACCGCAAGATTGAACCCAAAGCTAAGCACTTCTCCCATTGCAAGAAAAACCAATCTAGTAGGCCAAACCAAACTGATAATTCTAAGAGACTTGCAAAGATAACCAATCATACATGCAGATACAAAGATACGAGTACGGGAAGCCTCTCGTCAAAGATGAAAGATCTCTATCAACGATGATGCGAAGATTGCATGATTGGTACATGAAAACCTGCAGAGAGTCTGGGGGGAGGAGTACTTTGTATGTGAGAGTTAAAGAGGAGCATGACCTCGTTGGAATTGAACTGTTGCCTGTTCCATTTGAGGAGTTCTTTCAGTTTTTCAATCAATTGGCCCTCGATAAAGCAACGATCACCAACTACTGTCTGTAAGTAGTACTACTTGTGTCATTAAGTCTCTCTATATAGCTCAGCTCTTTCATTGCATGTATTTATAATTATCCTCACTATATTATGCAGATTGAAGATCACCGAATTGAAGAAAAGACAAGTGGGTGATATTGGGTTCATTAACACATATCTCATAGATGCAACTGAGGTTAAATATTATGCCGAAGATACCGAGGCCAACTTGCTACGATCGTTGGTAATAAATGAACACAAAGATATAATACTCTTTCCTTACAACTTCAAGTGAGTGTTCTTGTCTTGTGGCATATTCGGTTTCCTTATTAGTCTAGGTTATAGTAATGTAATTGATGAGTTATGCATGCGTGCGCAGAGTTCCACTATATTCTCCTAGAGATTAAGCTTGAGCGGGGGAGTAGTAATGCATCTTAGACTCGAGACGAAAAGATCCCAAGGAGTATGCGGACATGACTCAAATGCTCAAGAAGTAAGTTAAATCGATCATTATCCACCATATCAAGAACTTTGTTCATTTCGATATCAAGTAATTGTTTTCTTTGTATCGCAGGGGTTTGGAGAAAATTCACCAAAAAGCTCCGGACTGCCAAGAAGCTGGAATTTAGACACCAAAGTAAGTACTATAGTAGCATGTTCCACGCATCTCCTAGTGATTCAAGCGCTAGTTTCATCAATACCATTTGGCATTCTTGCTTATCAGTTTGATTGACCTCTATTTCTTGTAAAGTGGTTGTGGCAGGAACAAGGGAATGATTTACGTGGATACTACGTTTGCGAGTCCATCCGCCACACGACACTGTGAGCGGGCTACTCGACAAACAATATGAAGTGCGTAAATAACAATATTCACAATTTTATTTTATTACCATCCTTTGTGTTGAGTTTCATTCATTCATTCATATATATATATATATATATATATATATATATATATATATATATATATATATATATATATATATATATATATGTATTGACCCCCTTCTTAAAATTAGATGTTTCGGATGCGGGATGAACTCCTAGCACCAGATCGCATGTGAGCAATTCAAGAGGAATTGGCGGCATTCTTTCTTGACCACGTGATCGCTGAAGACGGAGAATACTATGTGGACCATGCGTCCGTATGTTAGGAGATTATATTTGTAAAAGATAATTATTGTATATATGTAGCCGGTAGTGTCGGATAGATATACGAGAACTTGTTGTTCGACCAATCTCTCGGAGAAGGAGAGGTGGTCGATATCACTTCTCTCTGTATGCATATATGTTCATGACGATCTTCTGTTTCCTTCGTTTGCTTAATTACTAGCTAGCTAGCGTGTCTAGCTAGTCCTCTCTATACGTATGTATAGTACGTAGCCTCGACCAAGCACGGACAAAAGAGAGGACACTTCTCTCTATTAATTAGCTAGCTAACACAATTTATGAAACACCTAAATTAACCCCCCAAAACCCCCACCCCCCCCCCATCTTTCAAAAAAAACCCAAGCCACAGAAATGTTGACGCGTGGATGCCTATTGGTCCCGTTGGTGCCACTCAACCGGACCAAAGGCCCTCTGCTGAGCTCGGCGCGAGCCACGTGGAAACCATCTGTCCCGGTTCTGGACTGAATCGGGACTAAAGGGCCAAGGCATTAGTACCGACCCTTTAGTCCCTGTTCAGGAACCGGGACGAAAGGCCCTTACCAACTGGGACAATAGGCCCTTTTTCTACCAGTGCATTGCAAGAAAAACCAATCTAGTAGGCCAAACTAAACTGATAATTCAAAGAGACTTGCAAAGATAACCAATCATACATAAAAGAATTCAGAGAAGATTCAAATATTGTTCATAGATAATCTTGATCATAAACCCACAATTCATCGGTCTCAACAAACACACTGCAAAAAGAAGATTACATCGAATAGATCTCCACGAGAGAGGGGGAGAACATTGTATTGAGATCCAAAAAGAGAGAAGAAGCCATCTAGCTACTAACTATGGATTCGAAGGTCCGAGGTAAACTACTCACACTTCATAGGAGAGGCTATGGTGATGATGTAGAAGCCCTCCGTGATGGCTGCCCCCTCGGTGAACTCTCGAACAGGCCCCAAGATGGGATCTCGTGGATATAGAAGGTTGCGGCGGTGGAATTAGGTTTTGGCTCCAGATGTCGATCGTTTGGGGTGCGTGGGTATATATAGGAGGAAGGAGTACGTCGGTGGAGCAAGGGGGCCCACGAGGCGGGCACTGGGGGCCCTCCACCCTCGTGGATGCCTCCTTCTTTCTTAGCGTGGGGTCCAAGTCTCTGGATCATATTCGGTGAGAAAATCACGTTCCCGAAGGTTTCATTCCGTTTGGACTCCGTTTGATATTCCGTTTCTTCGAAACACTGAAATAGGCAAAAAACAGCAATTATGGGCTGGGTCTCCAGTTAATAGGTTAGTCCCAAAAGTAATATAAAAGTGGAAAATAAAGCCCAATATGGTCCAAAACAGTAGATAACATAGCATGGAGCAATCAAAAATTATAGATATGTTGGAGACGTATCAACTATCCATATTGCACTCGTATCACCATCTCTTCGCCGAACTAGTGCACCTATACAATTTACCATTGTATTGGGTGTGTTGGGGACACAAGAGACTCTTTGTTATTTGGTTGCAGGGTTGTTTGAGAGAGACCATCTTCAACCTACGCCTCCCATGGATTGATAAACCTTAGGTCATCCACTTGAGGAAAATTTGCTACTGTCCTACAAACCTCTGCACTTGGAGGCCCAACAACGTCTACAAGAAGAAGGTTGCGTAGTAGACATCACGCCGTAGCAGAGACAGCAACACCGGCATAGGAGACAACAACACTCCAGATGGTGCCGAAGACACAGAAGAACCCGATGAACAAATTGCCGAACAAGACAATCGGGAAGATGGGCAAGGCAGCCATGACGAACACGCCATAGAAGAAGACTCGAAGGACGGTAGTTACCATCCGCTCTCCGAGGAGGAGTTGAGCCTCGGCAACGAAGACTTCATCGTGCCTGAGGAACCTCTTGAGTAGGAGCGCTTTAAGCTTCAGCTAATAGCCACTGCGAGGAGCCTAAAAAAGAAGCAGCAACAGCTTCAAGCTGATCAAGGCCTGCTTAATGACAGATGGACCGATGTCCTGGCAGCCGAGGAATACAGCCTTAAACGGCCAACCAAAAGTTACCCGAAGGGCAGATTACTACCTCAGTTCGACGATGAGGCGCCAGACCCCGCACCAGCATCTTGCAATACGGCTGATCGGCCACCGCACGGTCGGGATAAAATGGCAACCCGAGCCGAAAACCAGACTGTCCCACCCCGCCGTAAAGGCAGGGATAAGACAGCTCGAGACTATACATATGACCTCCGTCAAGACCTGGACAGTAGAGCAAAACATACAAGATCGATCTACGGATCGCGAGGACGCGCCTTGACGCGCGAGGACGGCTATCTATTTGGGCGTGACAAAACCAGTTACGCCCGGGCCGAAAACCGCAGACGGACTCCGTCAGAGCTACATCGCGATGCAGCCCGATATTGAGGCGCCGCACACCCTCTTTGCTTCACTGACGAAGTAATTGACCACGAATTCCCAGAAGGGTTTAAACCCGTAAACATCGAATCATACGATGGAACAACCGATCCCGCGGTATGGATCGAGGATTTTATTCTATTGGCTAAATAGTCTGCCCGAGGATTCTATTGGCAGCTGGGAGGACCTGGAAGAAGCTTTCCTCGACAACTTCCAAGGTACATATGTTCGGCCACCAGATGCCGATGACCTAAGTCACATAGTTCAACAGCCCCGGGAGTCAATCGAGAAGTTTTGGACTAGGTTCCTAACTAAAAAGAACCAGATCGTCGACTGTCCGGATGCCGAAGCCCTAACAGCCTTTAAACATAGCATCCACGATGAATGGCTCGCCCGCCACCTCGGCCAAGAAAAGCAAAAATCTATGGCAGCCCTCACGACACTCATGACCCGCTTTTGTGCGGGTGAGGATAATTGGTTGGCTCGTAGCAAAAACACAGCCAGCGAGGCAGGCCCCTCTATAACAGCCTGGATTTTGGCCCTTTTCTTTTTCTTTTGATTTTATTGGTTTTTGCTCGGTTTTTCTTTTTGGAGTGGTTCTGTGGCCTGGTCACCTGGGAAATCATCCTCTTTTTCCTTCCCAAGTGGCTCGTCATTCTCAAAACCCTGCCAAGATCTTGTCACTTCACTGCTTGACCAAACCCTAAAATCTTTTTTCTAGGGAATATTTCTTTTTCTATTAAAGGAATAACCCTGTTTGCCCTAGGTTGTGAAGCAACCTTTATTTCCATCACTCCCAAAAATCCCAAATAATTCTCATAAATTGTTTGGATCATATGTTTCTCAAATATGGCAAAATATTTCATTTGCCATGTTCCTCATCATGCTCAATTACTGCATTTCCTATTCTGTCCTGAATGGCAGAATGTGAAGCAAGTGTCATTTATCTTTGCCCAATTGACCTCAGACTTCTTGGACACCTTTTACTGTCCATATCATTGCCACATGCCAAAATGCAACATCATTTGCCTAGTAATTATTTAATTATGATTTTCCAAAGTTCCTGTCTGAGGGAAGTGGTTGTGAAGGAAGTACAAGCTAGGCATATCCAAATGAGTTGCCATTTTGCATGGTCCCTCATATCATCATATCATAGCCCTCCACCAAAGTATAGCTCATGTTATGCCTCCATGTGAGCTCACCATCAATTCTTTGATTCTGTCCAAAATTTTAGATTGTGAAGCAAGTATATTTTATCTTGCTCCATTATGGCTGCCAATTTTTCTAGGCCTTCTGTTATCCATATAACTTACCTCCACCCATTTTGGGCATGTTTATCAAGCCATTTGTCCTCTAGAATTTTTGCAAGTTTCTGGTCAGTAGAAATGTTTGTGAAGGAAGTATCATTTTGGTTTATCCAATTTGTATGAAACCTTTTGCAGCGTCTTCATATGGCCAAATAAGCCTGCCTTGCCCATGTTCAGCTCAAATGGCTTCTCCATTTGAGAGCATCATCATGATCTTCATTCTGGACCAGATTACTTAGTTGTAAAGCAACTATATTAATTAGTGGTCCAATTTTTCTCAAAATTACCAGGATGTAAGTCCTTCTTACCCTGAATCTACCAGACAACTCCATTTCTTCCAATCCCTTTCTTGTTGCTCAGCAGTTCTCACCAAAGTTTACCGCAGTAAACTTCAGAGGTTAACTGCTATTTAACCGTGTCACTTTTAACACCATGGTTGCAACCTCCCCAGGAAGGACCAACCCCTAGACAACAATTGCCAGCCATTTGGCTCTTCTTGATGCCAGTCTGCGCTATGACCACCGCTTTGGCATGGAATGGCCGCGCTCAGAACGCTGTTTGTGCTGGACCCCCTCCTCCTCTCGTCGTCTTTGCGCTCGTGAGCATGTCCCACAGCTAGCCCGCGTCCTCGCCGTTCACCTGGACCCCTCTCCCCCTCCGTATGCTTGCTCACCGACGCAAACCGCCGCGCGCCCACGGGTGCACTGTGGCCGACCAAGCTTTAATGGCGCTCGGCTTCTTCCTCTGCTTCCCCCTTGGCCTCCTCTGCCCCGTGAGACCTCCACTGCACCTCCCTCGTCTCCTACCCGCGAGCTCGCGAGCGAGGGCACACGTCCGCGGCGCAGGACACGCGTCCGCGGCGGTGCCAGCTCGGCCTCCTCGCCCGCGGCTATATATAGCCATCCCCGCGGACTCCCGAGCATCCCAAGCTCCTCACCTCACTCCCAGCTCCCTCCCCAGCCTCTCGTTCGAGCTCGAGCAGCTCTCCTCGACCCCCATCGTCGTCATGGCCGCCGCATGGCCTCGGCTAAATTCGGCCGACCCGAGCCCTCTCCCTCCCTCCTGACCTCACCAGAGGACTGCCCGGACCCCATAGCTCCTTACCCAACCCTCCATTCGTCGCCGGAGCCATCATGGCCGCGGGTCTCCTCCTACCCGAGCCCTCGCCCGCGCCCTCTGTTCCCGTGCGTCGCCGCCTCCCTACTCCTCCCCGGCGCCGGCCGACCCTCTGGATGGGTGCGGCAGGCCTCTGCGCACCCGCCGGTGCCATCAGCCAGGCGGGAGATGGCCGGAGCCGGCCGGGCCCTCGCCGGCAGCGCTCTGCCTCGCCTCGCTCCTGTCCCCGATCGGGAGGAGGAAGACAGGCGCACGAGGAGAGAGATGGATAAGGCGGGCCCCACCTGGCAGCCACTCGGGCGTTGACCCGCCGGTCCAGGTGGATAAGTGATGGGCCACACAGCCCGCAGGACCCGCCCGTCAGCGACCCCAAGCCCCGGCCCCGCCTCTGCTGACTAGGATAAGTGGAAGCGTATTACCCAAAATACGTCTTCCCTTTCCGAAAGTGCACTCCTTTGCTGCTTCGACCCATTTTACGTTTTCTCTGTCGGAAAGCGTATTCAGGAAAAAGGCGCGTTCTGTTTTTCCAGCCAAGGGCCTGTTTGTGATGATTTTATTGCAGAAAGGTCCCTGGCAGAAAAACCCTTATAACTTTTCAACCACAACTCCGTTTAAGGTGAATCCAAAGCCCACTTCTTTGTTTCGTCGAGCCCGTTCTGATGGAACCATTTTCACCATTTTTTGACATTCTGAAAATGACCATTTTGACCCTGCCCTTATTCAGCCTCCTCCGAGAGAGTACGTTTTCAGGCGATCCTTTCCGCGAGTTTCTCGCACTTTCTCCCGGTGATTTCTTCCACCCAAGGCAAGCCACACCCTCCATTTGCATCACTGTATTGCAGTGACATGGTTTAAATTATTTGAACTTGTTTAAAATATTGCTTTAACAACATGACTTTGTGCATGGCAATTTCTCGGAGTTGTATTGTTTGATCTTGATATTGCCATGATATTGCTTGGAGTTCTAGGATTAATAATTTGATGATTATGTGGATGACATGTGCCTTTGGATTCTTAGTGGCTATTATGATTAATTTTCATGATGGTATTTGATATTATTTTGAAGTATTACTTTGGATATCATGCTGCCTTTGGATTATTAGTGGTTAGTATGATTATTTTCATGATTCTAGGTTGATGTTCTGTTGCTTGGAGTATTATTTTCGGAGATGATGTTTACATGTGGATCTTAGCCGAATAGCTTTATTCTTGTTATTGGAGTAGTAGGAGTATTGTTTTCGGATTCATCATGACAATAGTGTTGTGCTACCCTTGGAGTACTTTGAGATGATGATATTATTCTTGGATTATTTGTTGGATATTGCTATGATTTGGATTATATTTTAATAGTTGATATTGGAGTAGCAGTTACCACAGTTATATTCTTGGGGATAAATTCCGTCATTAAGTTGGTCGTGTCACGAACAAGGCTTTTCGGTGCAACCACATTTGCCTTTATGGGAAGGCCCTAATGTGGTCTATTCTCGTGCCTCTCACGGTGCCTCCAACCGAGGAAGGTTATGGGCGTATGCACTCAGCTCAAAGGAGCGACATAACCTTGTGTGCCCGTAGTTGGATTTTGCGCACGTGTCCCCGTGTCACGCCCAATATGCGACCCTATCCAAAAGGAACTCGACGGTCCCACCAAGGATAGACCCGCATATTGAAACGCTTTTGCAAGGTGGATATCATCACATCAACATTACATAATAGATGGGGATACATACATAAGGCACGAGTGCCACAAGAATACATCAACATCACACCATATACAAGATCAACATCCGTCTACGGATGAAACATAAACAGAAGCTCAAACAACATCCACCCTGCTAGCCCAGTCACGACCGAACCTATCCCGATCGAAGAAGAAGCGAAGAAGAACTCCGAACAAGTAAACATCGCTCTCGCGTCAAGATCATCGCATAACCTGTACACGCAATCTGTTGGTGTAGTAATCATGAGCCACGAGGACTCAAAGCAATCCCATTACCATGGGTATCAAGACTAGCAAAGATTAATGGGAAAGGAAGGGATAAAGTGATGAGGTTGCAGCATGGCTAAGCATATATGGTGGCTAACATACGCAAAAGAGAGCGAGAAGAGAAACAAAGGAACGGTCGTCAACTAATAATGATCAAGAAGTGACCACGAACTCCTACTTACGTCGACATAACCCGAAACCGTGTTCTCCTCTCGATCAACCCGAAAAGAGACACTCACTACAGTTACGCACACGGTTGGTGTATTTTAGAAGAGTTTGCTTCAAGTTTACTACAACCGGATATTAACAAATTCCCATCCGCCACATAATCTGCGGCACGGTAGTCGAAAGTTTATACCTGCAGGGTGTCCCAACTTAGCCCATGATAAGCTCTCGCAATCAACGAAGGATATTCCTTCTCCCGGAAGACCCGATCGGTCTGGAATCCGGCTACAAGACATTTCGACAACAATAAAACAAGACCAAAGAAGACCTCCGTGCTGTGCCGACATCCTCGATAGTAGCCACAGATCTCGTCTCATGCCACGACCGGATGAGCAGTACGTACGACAACCGATGATACCCCAAGTTGCCTAGGGGCGGCACCGCAAGTGGCTCTAGTTTGGACCAACACTTAGACAAGCATTGGCCCGGGGGGGCTAAAATGAAGATGACCCTTGAGAGCGCGACTCCCAAGGGAAAAAGGGGTAGGTGAGGCAAATGGTAAAACCAATGTTGGGCCTTCTTTGGAGGAGTCTTATTCAAAGCGAACTGTCAAGGGGTCCCATAAATCACCCGATTGCGTTAGGGACGCAAAATCCGGGAACATAATACCGATATGACGGAAACTAGGCGACAAGAGTGGAACAAAACACTGGGCATAAGGCCGAGCCTTCCACCCTTTACCAAGTATATAGATGCATTAATTAAATAAGATATATTGTGATATCCCAACAAGTAAACATGTTCCAACAAGGAACAACATCTCCATGTTCAACAAGGAACAAACTTCATCTTCGCCGCAACTAGCAACGCTATAAGAGGGCTGAGCAAAAGCGGTAACATAGCTAAACAACGGTTTGCATAGGAAAGGTGTCAAAGGTTAGAGGTCGACATGGCAATTTGGGATGGCTTGATAAACAGTAATAGGTAGCGCAAAGATAGCGATAGAACGAAGCAACTAGCATAGCAATGATAGTAGTGAGATCCAGGGTAGCGGTCATCTTGCATGAAATCCCGCAAGGAAGAAGAACGAGTCCATGAAGAATACGAACGGATGAAGCCGAACCAAGCGTAGACGAACGAATCCTCACGATCGCAATGAAACGGGAACTATCGAAAAGAAGCACACAACAAAGTAAACACACCACACATGAACATGACAAGATGCACAACCAAGCATAATGCATGACAAGACTACATGACGCTACTCACGGCAAGAGATGATGCATACAAGACCAACACATCAAAGCAAGTTTAAATGAGGCCGAAAACAACATATAACAATTCCGGTAAGTCCTCATATGCAAATTTCGAAATTGGTCCAGATCTGAATAAACCTTATGTTCAAGTTGTTAAACAACAAGTTAAGATGCACCACGATGATCTACACGAAATTGTAGTCAAGTTACATATAAAGTTCATTAGATTCGGAGCTACGGCCTAGAAGATATGAGCAAAACAAGATAAGCATGGCATTGATGCAAAATTCATACAAACATCAAGCAAACACCTCAAAACAAGGATGCAACATGATAATATGAAGCTACATGCAAAATCAAGCAAGTTTCATATAGAGCACACTCAAAACGGAGGAACGGTTCAACACATACACATGAAACAAGTCATGACAACAATCTGTCCATAACAGCAAGTAGGCATATGGCGAGCATCAAAACAATATGCTACAACACCCCAACGTGAAAACAAAAGGATGGGCATGATGTACAGGTAAATATTAACAAAACATGAACATTGAGCTATCTCCAGAAATCACTAGAACATGCTCAAAAACACATGACAAGATTGCAGATAATAACAGTTTCAGACTTATCAGGAAATAACATCAGGTTGCAATGTTTAGAGCTATCAAACAACATGCTACATGAACTTATCATGGCAAACAAAGGCATGGCATGAATCTACTAATTGCATAGAACAAAAGTCCCTTACTGACCATAAGCCAAAAAGGATCAAAAAATATGATGGCACCCATGTAAACATGGCAAGTTGTATTACAGATTCATACATGGCAGGAACAACAATAAGTAGGCATGTTGGTGAGCTTGAACCACTCACCACAGAGCAATACATGGCATGGAAAGGCAACGCACAGTAAGAAGACATGGCATAGAAGCTATACATGGCAATAACAAGGTCATAGGGTGCATGGATCACTAACAACAACTTTGGCAAAATTGAATAACATGTAAACAATCTGCCAGGAAACATTTTATAGCAAAAGTAGAGCTCGATTGACTCAAGCTATGGCACTCCATAATTGCAAACAAGGGCATGGATGGATAGAGAATAACCATATGTTCAAAACATCCTTCTGAAGTGTCTCAAAATAAGCATGGATCTCTCTCAGAGCATCAAGTTTACATGGCATAAAAATATCAAGAAAACAGGGCTGAAATCAAGAACATCATGAAGCCTAGTTTGCATGCTTGTGTTAGTCATCACAGAGATCAAAAAAATACATGGCATACACCCCTGTAAATATGGCATGGCATATTACAAAACACATGTAGGACTCAAGTTCATAGGATGCACACATCAATCATGGCAAAAATGACAAAAGTGCATGTTCTGATAAGAATCTGAAACTAGCCCTCTTCTAACAGCATTTCATGTATCAAGATGAGCTCAAATGTAAATGATGCAATGATATGAAATGATGTACTCGTCGAGGCAAACAATTTGACATATTACACGCATGAAACGGAGCTACGGATGCAGAGATACGGCATGCTGAATATGGCATGAAAATTACAAAAACTGGGGGACTTAGGGAAATCTCGGGGGTCAACCTTGTCGATCTGGATCTGAGCACGGACGCCGATGCACGCCGAGTAGGAGCTCGGGAGGAGGAAGGCGGCGGGAAGAGGTCGGGCAACGGCGGCGCGTGCGTCTGGCGGGCGGGCCGGCCGAGGTTGTCTGGCGCGGCGGCAAGCCAGGGCGGCGGCGCGGCGGCGCGAGCCGGAGGCGGCGAGGTCCGGCAGGGCGGCGGCGGTGCTGGAGCGAAGCGCGCCATGGGCGAGGTGGGTTCGGGCGACGGCGGCGGCAGTGAGGCAGGCCAAGCGGGGCTCATGGGGCTCCTCACATGGCTCGATGAGGGTCCATGGGCTGCGCTGGGCGGAGGGCGGCGGCGCAGCCACGTGTGCGGGCGACACTTGGCGCGGGCGGCGGCATTGACAGGCGGACACGTCCGGGCGGCGGAAGGGACGTGTCCGTCGACGGGAGGAGGAAGAAGCTAGGGTTAGGGATTTTCATCCGTGAATTTGGACGGGGAGGGCATATTTATAGTTTCTGGGAGCTAGGAGAGTCCAAATGAGGAGCAGTTTTCGCCCACACAATCGTGATCGAACGACCGAGAGCATGGAGGGGAGTTAGATGGGTTTTGGCCACTTTGGAAGAGGTGTTGGGCTGCAAAGAGAGAGGGGCTTTTGCGGTTACCCGGTTAACCGTTGGAGTACCAAACGAACTCCAAATGGCACGAAACTTGACAAGCGGTCTGCCGGTGCTATACCAAGGCCGCTTGGCAAACCTCGGTCCATTCCGAGAACGTTTAACACCCGCACATGAAAAGAGGCAAAAGGGGGCGCCGGGAGACATAGGAGTGCTTGATTGCAAAATGCATAACGGGAAAATGCTCGGATGCATGAGACGAACACGTATGCAAAATGAAATGCACATGATGACATGATATGAAATGCATATGATGACAAGGCATAGTGCAACACGCAAGCAAAGGACATGGCAACGACGGCGAATAACTGGCAGACACCTGGCGCATCGAATCCGGGGCGTTACAATACTCCTCCACTAACAAGAGATCTCGTCCCGAGATCTTAGGACCGAGACGGAAGAGAAAAAGGATGAGGTGAAACAAGAACTCAAAGAAGAAGCAAGGAATCGAGAGCACACGAGAAGAAGAGAGAAATGACGAGAATGACGAGAATTGAAAGCTCACGGAATCAGATAGATTATGAAACCACTCGTTCTAACCGGAGTGGTTAGAATGAGAAAAGAAACAGATAAGACTGAAAGGATTTAGGCAGCACTCCGGCTAAAACATGGAGGAATAGAACTTGAACTTGAGAGGATGGAATGATACTTGATGAAGACATGACACAAAACCTCCGAAAAGAATTGAAAAAGTTGAATGAAAAGAACGGATAAGAATATGACAACTTGTGCCACGAATGAAATAGAAAGCATCTTTAGAAGGAAGGTTATAACGAGTTGTTGAGAAAATTCAACAACGAAAAGAATAAGCTTGTTGTGGTCTTATAGATAACCTCTCAAGATCATAAGGTGATAACTAGCCACAAACGAAAATGATTGGATAGCTGAGAAGAATGAAGAAATGCAAAACTCCACTCAAAAGAATACGGAGAATTAATTGCACTTCAGGACGCAAGAAGAAGGATACTTGAGCTCCTTCGATAAGATTCTTGATGAACCCTTGAAGAATGAATTGAATCATGACGATCCACCGTGAAGAACTCCGGTAACAAAAGGTGATGAGATAGAATGAAGGAGGAAAGAATAAGACTAAAGCCTTGCGTTGATTTAGACGGAGGTTCCGACGAAATGTCCGAGGAAAATTTGAACTCCGGAAAAGAAAAGATGAAAACACTTGGAACTAGAATTTATTCATCAAGAACAAACTCCGAAGGAAGGGATTACTTGACGATGATGAAACAAGAATAAGATTTATTGTATGCTTATCCTTCATCAAATTAAATTGATGACAAACAATGGATTTTGCATACTACTTATTCTTCTTGAAAAAGAATTGAGAAATGCCATATCGCAAACTTGAGAAGGTCTTCATGAACCACCGGTAGGATTGGAAAGAACGAATGAATTAATATGATAAACAAGGAAAAAAATCTTGAACGAACCACCGTAAGAATTCGGAAATGACTGACGAAAGAGAATGAATCACCGGGAAGAATTAGAAAAGCATGAAGGTACTTGAGGGAATTTAGAGAAAAGAGATCGAAGAGATCGCGAACTGATTAATGAATGCTTGAACGCAGCACCGGAAGAATATTGAGACGAACGAAGGGGCACGGATATAGGATAATTAGAAAACGACTTTGAAAACTTGGAACGACGAAATCTTCTGAAAAGATGGCCTCCGGATGATTGAGACGGAAAGTAACTCCTGAAATACTCCGGATGGATGAAAAGAATTTGCATGACTGGAAACAAATAGATAGGATAACATCGAGCTAGCACCATGAATCTCCGGGGGAACGGACAAGATTTAGAGGAAAAATTCTCTTCAATCTTCAAATTATGACGAGAAACACCACCAAAATTAATGAGATACTCCGGAAGAAAGAAAAAACAGAGATGTTGAGCCAACAATGAAATGATTTGAAATTGATCTTGGAAAGGCATCTGACTGATGAAATTCATTCTTCGCCAAACTCAAAAGAATTGAGAATAACTCCGGGAAATTAGAAGAGTCGTAAGATCCTGGAAAAAACACGTGGGTTAGGGCCCATCAAATAGAACACCGTTGGAAAGGGATGTTGAATGATAGATGATGCACCTAACAATTGAAAGATTTGAATGAGGTGACAACCTCGAATTAATTGGAACATGACGAATCTCCCGAGATGTCTTGAGCACTCCGGAAGGATAAACCAAGGCGAGACGAACGAAAGCGGGAAAAACACTTTAACCAAGGAAAAGAATGTGATCAACCCGAAAAACATGAATTGAAACCACCAGAAAAGAAAGGGATGAAGAATGACGAACGAGACGAGAATTCACCGGTAGAAATGAATGAGGGAAGACTGAAGAGGTTCCGCACGAATGAGATAGATAGTCGAGAGAGAGTCAGACTCTGGGAAGAAAAAGGATGGGTGGGCGGGAAAACAAAGGCAACTCGAGAGGGGGAATGACGAATATCTTGAAGAGACAACACCGGTTTAAATCATTGAGGAAAGAAAGCAAAGACTTCGCACGAGTAGGATGGATACTCGACTACGGGCTCCGGTTCCGAGAACAAGAAGGGAGGGCGGGTGGGAAAAGAAGACAACTGAGGATTGAACTTGCAAAACAAAGAGGGTCGAATCGCCATGACGAGAAATGCACCGGATGCAAAGAGCTGAGGAACAACGATCGGAAAAACAACAGCATGATCCTAAAGAAAATTTGAAGGGGAAGAGGAGTAATTCAAAACACCTACGTCAAGATTCCTTACCAGAGCGACGAAGGGGCTGAGGAGTAAAAGGAAATCCTACTCTCCGATATAACTAGACTCCGAAAATAGTTTTTTCTAGACTCAACAACGGCCAACTACACGATCAATCAAGGGGGCTCCTAAGGTCGGTCGAGGCTCTGATACCAACTTGTCACGCCCAATATGCGACCCTATCCAAAAGGAACTCGACGGTCCCACCAAGGATAGACCCGCATATTGAAACGCTTTCGCAAGGTGGATATCATTACATCAACATTACATAATAGATGGGGATACATACATAAGGCACGAGTGCCACAAAAATACATCAACATCACACCATATACAAGATCAACATCCGTCTACGGATGAAACATAAACAGAAGCTCAAACAACATCCACCACGCTAGCCAGGCTGCCGACACGAACCTATCCCCGATCGAAGAAGAAGCGTAAGAAGAACTCCGAACAAGTAAACATCGCCTCGTGTCAAGATCATCGCATAACCTGTACCAAAATCGTTGGTGTAGTAATCAGGAGCCACAAGGACTCAAGAATCCCATTACCATGGGTATCAAGACTAGCAAAGCTTAATGGGAAAGGAAGGGATAAAGTGGTGAGGTTGCGGCAGCGGCTAAGCATATATGGTGGCTAACATACGCAAAAGAGAGCGAGAAGAGAAACAAAGGAACGGTCGTCAACTAATAATGATCAAGAAGTGATCCGAACTCCTACTTACGCCGACATAACCCGAAACCGTGTTCTCCTCTCGATCAACCCCAAAAAGAGACACTCACGGTTACGCACACGGTTGGTGTATTTTAGAAGAGTTTGCTTCACGTTTACTACAACCGGATATTAACAAATTCCCATCTGCCACATAACAGCGGGCACGGCTCTTGAAAGTTTATACCCTGCAGGGGTGTCCCAACTTAGCCCATGATAAGCTCTCGCAATCAACGAAGGATATTCCTGTTGGGGAACGTAGTAATTTCAAAAAAATTCCTACGCACACGCAAGACCATGGTGATGGCATAGCAACGAGAGGGGAGAGTGTCTGTCCACGCACCCTCGTGAGACCGTGGCGAAGCGTTATAACAACGCGGTTGATGTAGTCGACGTCTTCACGATCCGACCGATCCAAGTACCGAACGTCGGCACCTCCGAAGTTCGCACATTCAGCTCGATGACGATCCCGGACTCGATCCAGCAAAGTGTCGGGGATGAGTTCCGTCAAGACGACGGCGTGGTGATGATGATGATGCTCCACCGACGCAGGGCTTCGCCTAAGCTCATGACGATATGACTCTACGGCGCGCAGGGCTTCGCTTAAGCTCCGCGACGATATGACCGAAGTGGAATATGGTGGAGGGGGCACCGACACGGCTAAGGAATGATCCGTGGATCAACTTGTGTGTCATGGGGTGCCCCCGCCTCAGATATAAAGGAGCAAGGGAGGAGGTGGCCGGCCTAGGAGGAGGCGCAAGGGGGAGTCCTACTCCCATCGGAGTAGGACTCCTCCTTTCTAGTTGGAGTAGGAGAGAAGGAAGGGAAGGGAGGAAGGGTGCGGCCCCTCCCCTAGTCCACCCGGACTAGGCCTTGGGGCGCGCGACCTGCCCTAGGCAGCCCTCTCTCTTTCCAGGGCCCAATAAGGCCCAATACTTCTCCCGGCGAATTCCCGTAACTCTCCGGTACTCAAAAGTACCGAATCATTCGGAACCTTTCCGAACTCCGAATATAGTCGTCCAATATATCGATCTTTACGTCTCGACCATTTCGAGACTCCTCGTCATGTCCCCAATCTCATCCGGGACTCCGAACTCCTTCGGTACATCAAAACTCATAAACTCATAATAAAAATGTCATCGCAACCTTAAGCGTGCGGACCCTTCGGGTTCGAGAACTATGTAGACATGACCTAGAACTATTCTTGGTCAATAACCAATAGCGTAACCTGGATGCCCATATTGGCTCCTACATATTCTATGAAGATCTTTATCGGTCAAACCGCATAACAACATACGTTGTTCCCTTTGTCATCGGTATGTTACTTGCCCGAGATTTGATCGTCGGTATTCAATACCTAGTTCAATCTCGTTAATGGCAAGTCTCTTTACTCGTTACGTAATGCATCATTCCGTAACTAACTCATTAGCTACATTGCTTGCAAGGCTTATAGTGATGTGCATTACCGAGAGGGCCCAGAGATACCTCTCCGACAATCGGAGTGACAAAACCTAATCTCGAAATACGCCAACCCAACATGTACCTTTGGAGACACCTGTAGTACTCCTTTATAATCACCCGATTCGTTGTGACGCTTGGTAGCACCAAAGTGTTCCTCCGTAAACGGAGTTGCATAATCTCATAGTTACAGGAACATGTATACGTCATGAAGAAAGCAATAGTAATATACTAAACGATCAAGTGCTAGGCTAACGGAATGGGTCATGTCAATCACATCATTCTCCTAATGATGTGATCCCATTAATCAAATAACAACACATGTCTATGGTTAGGAAACATAACCATCTTTGATTAATGAGCTAGTCAAGTAGAGGCATACTAGTGACTATATGTTTGTCTATGTATTCACACATGTATCATGTTTCCGGTTAATACAATTCTAGCATGAATAATAAACATTTATCATGAAATAAGGAAATAAATAATAACTTTATTATTGCCTCTAGGGCATATTTCCTTCAGTCTCCCACTTGCACTAGAGTCAATAATCCAGTTCACATCGCCATGTGATTTAACATCAATAGTTCACATCTATATGTGGTTAACACCCATAGTTCACATCGACATGTGACCAATACCCAAAGGGTTTACTAGAGTCAGTAATCTAGTTCACATCGCTATGTGATTAACACCCAAAGAGTACTAAGGTGTGATCATGTTTTGCTTGTGAAATAATTTTAGTCAACGGGTCTGTCACATCCAGAGCCGTAAGTATTTTGCAAATTTCTATGTCTACAATGCTCTGCACGGAGCTACTCTAGCTAATTTCTCCCACTTTCAATATGTATCATGATTGAGACTCAGAGTCATCTAGATTAGTGTTAAAACTTGCATCGACGTAACCCTTTACGACGAACCTTTTTTCACTTCCATAATCGAGAAACATATCCTTATTCCACTAAGGATAATTTTGACCGCTGTCCATTGATCTACTCCTAGATCACTATTGCACTCCTTGCCAAGCTTAGTGGTAGGGTATGCAATAGATCCAGTACACAAACATGACATACTTTATAGAACCTATGGCTGATGCATAGGGAATGACTTTCATTCTCTTTCTATCTTCCGCCGTGGTCGGGTTTTGAGTCTTACTCAATCTCACACCTTGTAACACGTGCAAGAACTCTTTCTTTGACTGCTCCATTTTGAACTACTCCAAAATCTTGTCAAGGTATGTATTCATTGAAAAACTTATCAAGCGCCTTGATCTATCTCTATAGATCTTGATGCTAAATATGTAAGCAGCTTCACCGAGGTCTTTCTTTGAAAACTCCTTTCAAACACTCCTTTATGCTTTGCGAATAATTCTACATTATTTCCGATCAACAATATGTCATTCACATATACTTATCGGAAAGGCAGAGTGCTCCCACTCACTTTCTTGTAAATACAGGCCTTTCAAAAGTCTCAGATAAAACCATATGCTTTGATCAACACATCAAAGCATATATTTCAACTCCGAGATGCTTGCACCACCCATTGATGGATCATTGGAGCTTGCACATTTTGTTAGCACCTTTAGGATTGACAAAATCTTCTGGTTGCATCATATACAACTCTTCTTTAAGAAAACCATTAAGGAATGCAGTTTTGACATCCATTTGCCAGATTTCATAAAGTGTGGCAATTGCTAAGACAGACTTTTAAGCATCGATACGAGTGAGAAAATCTCATTGTATTCAACATCTTGAACTTTGTCAAAAACCTTTTTCGACAAGTCTAGCTTTGTAGATAGTAACACTACTATTAGTGTCCGTCTTCCTCTTGAAGATCCATTTATTTAACATGGCTTGCTGATCGAGCAAGTCAATCAAAGTCCATACTTTGTTCTCATACATGGATCCTATCTCAGATTTCATGGCCTCAAGCCATTTCGCGGAATCTGGGCTCATCATCGCTTCCTCATAGTTCGTAGGTTCATCATGGTCTAGTAACATGACTTCCAGAACATGATTACCGTACCACTCAGTGCGGATCTTGCTCGAAGACCTCGAGGTTTGGTAGTAACTTGATCTGAAGTTTCATGATCATCATCATTAGCTTCCTCACTAATTGGTGTAGGAATCACTGGAACTGATTTCTGTGATGAACTACTTTCCAATTCGGGAGAAGGTACAAATGACCTTATCAAGCTCTTACTTTCCTCCCACTCACTTCTTTCGAGAGAAACTTCTTCTCTAGAAAGGATCCATCTTAGCAACAAAAATCTTGCTTTCGGATCTGTGATAGAAGGTGTACCCAATAATTACCTTTGGGTATTCTATGAAGACGCATTTCTCGATTTGGGTTCGAGCTTATCGGTGAAAACTTTTCACATAAGCATCACAACTCCAAACTTTAAGAAACGACACTTAGGTTTCTTGCTAAACCATAGTTCATACGGTGTCATCTCAACGGATTTAGATGGTGCCCTATTAAACGTGAATGCAGCTGTCTCTAATGCATAACCCCAAAACGATAGTGGTAAATCGGTAAGATACATCATAGATCGTACCATATCCAATAAAGTGCGATTCTGACGTTCGGACACACCATTATGCCGTGGTGTTCGGTGGGCGTGAGTAGTGAAACTATTTCACATTGTTTTAATCAAGGCCAAACTCGTAACTCAAATATTTTTCCTCTGCGATCATATCGTAGAAACTTTTATTTTCTTGTTACGATGATTCTTCACTTCACTCTGAAATTCTTTGAACTTTTCAAATGTTTCAGACTTGTGTTTCATCAAGTAGATATACTCATATCTTCTCAAATCATCTGTGAAGGTCAGAAAATAACGATACTTGCCGTGAGTTTTGACACTCATCGGACCGCATACATCGGATGTATTATTTCCATAAGTCATTTGCTTGCTCCATTGTTCCGAGAACGAGTCTTTAGTCATCTTGCCCATAAGGCATGGTTCGCAAGCATCAAGTGATTCATAATCAAGTGATTCCAAAATCCCATTAGCATGGAGTTTCTTCATGCGCTTTACACCAATATGACCTAAACGGCGAGTGCCACAAATAAGTTGCACTATCATTATTAACTTTGCATCTTTTGGCATCAATATTATAAATATGTGTATCACTACGATCGAGATTCAACAAACTATTTTATTGGGTGTATGACCATCGAAGGTTTTATTCATTTAAATGAACAACAATTATTCTTTGACTTTAAATGAATAACCGTTTTGAAAACTATTTTCATTGGGTGTATGACCATTGAAGGTTTTATTCATGTAAACAAAACAACAATTATTCTTTGACTTTAAATGAATAACCGTTTTGCAATAAACACGATCAAATCATATTCATGCTCAACGCAAACACCAAATAACATTTATTTAGGTTTAACACTAATCCCGAAAGTATAGGGAGTGTGCGATGATGATCATATCAATCTTGGAACTACTTCCAACACTCATCGTCACTTCCCTTCAACTAGTTTCATTTTTATTCGCAACTCCTGTTTGAGTTACTAATCTTAGCAACCTAACAAGTATCAAATACTCAGGGCTACTATAAACACTAATCTTGATAGTATAGGGAGTGTGCGATGATGATCATATCAATCTTGGAACTACTTCCAACACTCATCGTCACTTCCCTTCAACTAGTCTCTTTTGATTCTCAGAACTCCTGTTTCGAGTTACTAATCTTAGCAACCTAACAAGTATCAAATACTCGGGGCTACTATAAACACTAGTAAAGCACACATCAATAACTCAGATATCAAATATACCCTTGTTCACTTTGCCATCCTTCTTATCCACCAAATATTTGGGGTATTTCCGTTTCAAAGGACCATTTCCTATGCAATTAAAGCACTCGGTTTCAGGCTTTGGTTCAGCTTTGGGTTTCTTCGTGGGAGTGACAACTTGCTTGTCATTCTACTTGAAATTCCCTTTCTTTCCCTTTGCCCTTTTCTTGAAACTAGTGGTCTTGTTAATCATCAACACTTGATGCTCTTTCTTGATTTCTACCTTCACGATTTCAACATCACGAAGAGCTCGGAATCGTTTTCGTCATCCCTTGCATACTATAGTTCATCACGAAGTTCTAGTAACTTAGTGATGGTGACTAGAGAATTCATCAATCACTATCTTATTTGGAAGATTAACTCCCACTTGATTCAAGCGATTGAAGTACCTGCACAATCTGAGCACATGCTCACTAGTCGAGCGATTCTCCTCCATCTTTTAGCTATAGAACTTGTTGGAGACTTCATATCTCTCAACTCGGGTATTTGCTTGAAATATTAACTTCAACTCCCGGAACATCTCATATGGTCCATGACGTTCAAAACGTCTTTGAAGTCCCGATTCTAAGCCGTTAAGTATGATGCACTAAACTATCAAGTAGTCATAATATTGAGCTAGCCAAACGTTCATAACGTCTGCATTTGCTCCTGCAATAGGTCTGTCACCTAGCGGTGCATTAAGGACATAAATCTTCTGTGCAGCGATGAGGATAAACCTCAGATCACGGATCCAATCCACAACATTGCTACTAACATTTTTCAATACAATTTTCTCTAGGAACACATATAAAACATAGGGAAGCAACAACGCGAGCTATTGATCTACAACATAATTTGCAAAATACTACCAGGACTAAGTTCATGATAAATTTAAGTTCAATTAATCATATTAAAAAACTCCCACTTAGACAGACATCTCTCTAGTCATCTAAGTGATTACGTGATCCAAATCAACTAAACCATAACCGATCATCACGTGAGATGGAGTAGTTTTCAATGGTGAACATCACTATGTTGATCATATCTACTATATGATTCACGCTCGACCTTTCGGTCTCCGTGTTCCGAGGCCATATCTGCATATGCTAGGCTCGTCAAGTTTAACTCGAGTATTCTCGCATAAACTGGCTTGCACCCGTTGTAGATGGACGAGAGCTTATCACACCCGATCATCACGTGGTGTCCGGGCACTACGAACTTTTAGCAACGGTGCATACTCGTGGAGAACACTTCTTGATAATTTTAGTGAGAGATCATCTTATAATGCTACCGTCAAACAAAGCAAGATAAGATGCATAAAGGATAAACATCACATGCAATCAATATAAGTGATATGATATGGCCATCATCATCTTGTGCTTGTGATCTCCATCTCAAGCAATCGCCATGACCATGATTGTCACCGCGCGACACCTTGATCTCCATCGTAGCATCGTTGTCGCCTCGCCAACTATTGCTTCTACGACTATCGCTATCGCTTAGTGATAAAGTAAAGCAATTACATGGCTTTTGCATTTCATACAATAAAGCGACAACCATATGGCTCCTGCCAGATTGCCGATAACTTCGGTTACAAAACATGATCATCTCATACAATAAAATATAGCATCATGTTTTGACCATATCACATCACAACATGCCCTGCAAAAACAAGTTAGACGCCCTCTACTTTGTTGTTGCAAGTTTTACGTGGCTGCTACGGGCTGAGCAAGAATCGTTTTACCTCGCATCAAAACCACAACGATAGTTTGTCAAGTTGGTGCTGTTTTAACCTTCGCAAGGACCGGGCGAGCCACACTCGGTTCAACTAAAGTGAGAGAAACAGACACCGCCGGTCACCTTTAAGCAACGAGTGCTCGAGCGGTGAAACCAGTCTCGCGTAAGCGTCTGGCGTAATGTCGGTCCGGCCGCTTCATCTCACAATACCGCCGAACCAAAATATGACATGCCGGTAAGCGGATGACTTATATCGCCCACAACTCACTTGTGTTCTACTCGTGCATATGACATCAACGCATAAAACCCGGCTCGGATGCCATCGTTGGGGAACGAGTAATTTCAAAAATTTCCTACGCACACGCAAGACCATGGTGATGGCATAGCAACGAGAGGGAGAGTGTCCGTCCATGTACCCTAGTAGACCGTGGCGGAAGCGTTATAACAACGCTGTTGATGTAGTCATACGCCTTCACGATCCGACCGATCCAAGTACCGAACGTCGGCACCTCCGAGTTCTCGCACACGCTCAGCTCGATGACGATCCCGGACTCGATCCAGCAAAGTGTCGGGATGAGTTCCGTTAGCACGACGGCGCAGTGGCGATGATGATGCTCCACCGACGCAGGGCTTCGCCTAAGCTCATGACGATATGACTCTACGGGCGCAGGCTTCGCTTAAGCTCCGTGACGATATGACCAAGTGGAATATGGTGGAGGGGGCACCGCACACGGCTAAGGAACGATCCGTGGATCAACTTGTGTGTCATGGGGTGCCCCCGCCTCGTATATAAAGGAGCAAGGGAGGAGGTGGCGGCCTAGGAGGAGGCGCACAAGGGGGGAGTCCTACTCCCACCGGAGTAGGACTCCTCCTTTCCTAGTTGGAGTAGGAGAGAAGGAAGGGGAATGGAGGAAGGGTGCGGCCTCCCCTAGTCCAATTCGGACTAGGCCTTGGGCGCGCGCCTGCCCTAGGCAGCCCTCTCTCTTTCCAGGCCCAATAAGGCCCAATACTTCTCACCGGCGAATTCAGAACTCTCCCAGACTCAAAAAAATACCGAATCATTCGAACCTTCCAACTCCGAATATAGTCGCCCAATATATCGATCTTTACGTCTCGACCATTTCGAGACTCCTCTTCATGTCCCCGATCTCATCCGGGACTCTGAACTCCTTCGGTACATCAAAACTCATAAACTCATAATAAAAATGTCATCGCAACCTTAAGCGTGCGGACCCTTCGGGTTCGAGAACTATGTAGACATGACCTAGTGAAGGAAATATGCCCTAGAGGCAATAATAAAGTTATTATTTATTTCCTTATATCATGATAAATATTTATTATTCATGCTAGAATTGTATTAACCGGAAACATAATACATGTGTGAATACATAGACAAACAGATAGTCACTAGTATACCTCTACTAGACTAGCTCATTAATCGAAGATGGTTATGTTTCCTAACCATAGACATGTGTTGTCATTTGATTAATGGGATCACATCATTAGGAGAACGATGTGATTGACATGACCCATTCCGTTAGCTTAGCACTTGATCGTTTAGTATATTGCTATTGCTTTCTTCATGACCTATACATGTTCCTCAGTAACTATGAGATTATGCAACTCCGCTTACGGAGGAACACTTTGGGTACTACCAAACGTCACAACGAATCGGGTGATTATAAAGGAGTACTACAGGTGTCTCCAAAGGTACTTGTTGGGTTGGCGATTTTGAGATTAGGTTTTGTCACTCCGATTGCTCTGAGAGGTATCTCTGGGCCTTCTCGGTAATACACATCACATAAGCCTTGCAAGCATTACAACTAATGAGTTAGTTCTGAGATGATGTATTACGGAACGAGTAAAGAGACTTACCAAGAATGAGATTGAACTAGGTATTGGATACCGATGATCAATCTCGTAAGTAACATACCGATGACAAAAGGAACAACGATGTCGTTATGCGGTTCGACCGATAAAGATCTTCAGAGAATATGTAGGAACCAATATGGGCATCCAGTGTTCCGCTATTGGTTATTGACCGAGAATAGTTCTAGGTCATGTCTACATAGTTCTCGAACCCGTAGGGTCCGCACGCTTAAGGTTTCGATGATGCTTATATTATGAGTTTGCATGTTTTGATGTACCGAAGGAGTTCGAGTCCGGATGAGATCGGGGACATGACGAGGAGTCTCTAAATGGTCGAGACGAAAGATTCATATATTGGATGATATGTTTAGGCTAAGGGGTCAAGCCCATGAGGCTTTAGGTCGGTGCAAAAGGAGTTTTATGGAGGCTGGGGGCCAAACGCCGGAGACCTGGGCGTCGGCCTGGGCCGACGCCGAGGCCCATGGCGTCGGGCCGACGCCAAGGATTGTGGCGTTTGGTCCTGAGTCCGAGGGACTCTTGCCTTTCGGGCAAAACCGACTTTGAGGAGGTTTTTGCTCCAAGTTTCGACCCCGAGCTCAACATATAAATAGAGGGCAGGGCTAGCACTAAAGACACAACAATTGATCCCTTGATCTCTTAGCCGTGTCGGTGCCCCTTCCACCATATTCCACCTTGGTCATATCGTCAGCAGAGTTTAGGCGAAGCCCGCGCCGATGAGAGCATCATCATCGCCACCACGCCGTCGTCTTGACGGAACTCATCCCCACACTTCTTTGGATCGAGTCCGGGATCGCCATCGAGCTGAACGTGTGCTGAACTCGGAGGTGCCGTGACGCTCGGTGCTTGGATCGGTCGGATCGTGAAGACGTCGACTACATCAACCGCGTTGTTATAACGCTTCCGCTTTCGGTCTACGAGGGTACGTGGACAGACACTCTCCCCTCTCGTTGCTATGCCATCACCATGGTCTTGTGTGTGCGTAGGAATTTTTTTGAAATTACTATGTTCCCCAACACCTAGAACTATTCTTGGTCAATAACCAATAGCGGAACCTGGATGCCCATATTGGCTCCTACATATTCTACGAAGATCTTTATCGGTCAAACCGCATAACAACATACGTTGTTCCCTTTGTCATCGGTATGTTACTTGCTCGAGATTTGATCGCCGGTATCCAATACCTAGTTCAATCTCACATCGGCAAGTCTCTTTACTCGCTACGTAATGCATCATTCCATAACTACCTCATTAGCTACATTACTTGCAAGGCTTATAGTGATGTGCATTACCGAGAGGGCCCAGAGATACCTCTCCGACAATCGGAGTGACAAAACCTAATCTCAAATACGCCAACCCAACATGTACCTTTGGAGACACCTGTAGTACTCCTTTATAATCACCCAGATTACGCCAGGACGCTTGGTAGCACCCAAAGTGTTCCTCCGGTAAATGGGAGTTGCATAATCTCATAGTTACGGAACATGTATACGCTATGAAGAAAGCAATAGCAATATACTAAACGATCAAGTGCTAGGCTAACGGAATGGGTCATGTCAATCACATCATTCTCCTAATGATGTGATCCCATTAATCAAATAACAACACATGTCTATGGTTAGGAAACATAACCATCTTTGATTAATGAGCTAGTCAAGTAGAGGCATACTAGTGACTATATGTTTGTCTATGTATTCACACATGTATCATGTTTCCGGTTAATACAATTCTAGCATGAATAATAAACATTTATCATGAAATAAGGAAATAAATAATAACTTTATTATTGCCTCTAGGGCATATTTCCTTCAATTCCTTCTCCCCGGGAAGACCCGATCAGTCTCGGAATCCCGGCTACAAGACATTTCGACAACAATAAAACAAGACCAGCAAGACCTCCCAAGCGTTTACATCCTCGATAGTAGCCACAGATCTCGCCTCGAGCCATGACCGGATGAGCAGACGACGGGCAACCGACGATACCCCAAGTGGCCTAGGGGCGACACCGCAAGTGGCTCTAGTTTGGACCAACACTTAGACAAGCATTGGCCCGGGGGGGGGGGGCTAAAATGAAGATGACCCTTGAGAGCGCGACTCCCAAGGGAAAAAGGGGTAGGTGAGGCAAATGGTAAAACCAATGCTGGGCCTTGCTGGAGGAGTCTTATTCAAAGCGAACTGTCAAGGGGGTCCCATAAATCACCCGACCGCGTTAGGGACACAAAATCCGGGAACATAATACCGATATGACGGAAACTAGGGCGGCAAGAGTGGAACAAAACACCAGGCATAAGGCCGAGCCTTCCACCCTTTACCAAGTATATAGATGCATTAATTAAATAAGATATATTGTGATATCCCAACAAGTAAACATGTTCCAACAAGGAACAACATCTCCATGTTCCAACAAGGAACAAACTTCATCTTCGCCTGCAACTAGCAACGCTATAAGAGGGGCTGAGCAAAAGCGGTAACATAGCCAAACAACGGTTTGCATAGGAAAGGTGTCAAAGGTTAGAGGCTGACATGGCAATTTGGGATGGCTTGATAAACAGGTAATAGGTAGCGCAGCATAGCGATAGAACGAAGCAACTAGCATAGCAATGATAGTAGTGAGATCCAGGGTAGCGGTCATCTTGCATGAAATCCCGCAAGGAAGAAGAACGAGTCCATGAAGAAGACGAACAGATGAAGCCGAACCAAGCGTAGACGAACGAATCCTCACGATCGCAATGAAACGGGAACTATCGAAAAGAAGCACACAACAAAGTAAACACACCACACATGAACATGACAAGATGCACAACCAAGCATAATGCATGACAAGACTACATGACGCTACTCACGGCAAGAGATGATGCATACAAGACCAACACATCAAAGCAAGTTTAAATGAGGCCGGAAACAACATATAACAATTCCGGTAAGTCCTCATATGCAAATTTCGAAATTGGTCCAGATCTGAATAAACCTTATGTTCAAGTTGTTAAACAACAAGTTAAGATGCACCACGATGATCTACACGAAATTCTAGTCAAGTTACGTATAAAGTTCATTAGATTCGGAGCTACGGCCTAGAAGATATGAGCAAAACAAGATAAGCATGGCATTGATGCAAAATTCATACAAACATCAAGCAAACACCTCAAAACAAGGATGAAACATGATAATATGAAGCTACATGCAAAATGAAGCAAGTTTCATATAGAGCACACTCAAAACGGAGCAACGGTTCAACACATACACATGAAACAAGTCATGACAACAATCTGTCCATAACAGCAAGTAGGCATATGGCAAGCATCAAAACAATATGCTACAGCACCCCAACGTGAAAACAAAAGGCATGGGCATGATGTACAGGTAAAGATTAACAAAACGTGAACACTGAGCTATCTCCAGAAATCACTAGAACATGCTCAAAAACACATGTCAAGATTGCAAATAATAACAGTTTCACTTATCAGGAAATAACATCAGGTTGCAATGTTTAGAGCTATCAAACAACATGCTACAGGAACTTATCATGGCAAACAAAAGCATGGCATGAATCTACTAATTGCATAGAACAAAAGTCCCTTACTGACCATAAGCCAAAAAGGATCATAAAATATGATGGCACCCATGTAAACATGGCAAGTTTTATTACAGATTCATACATGGCAGGAACAACAATAAGTAAGCATGTTGGTGAGCTTGAACCACTCACCACAGAGCAATACATGGAATGGCAAGGCAACTCACAGTAATAAGACATGGCATAGAAGCTATACATGGCAAGAACATGGTCATAGGGTGCATGGATCACTAACAACAACCTTGGAAAAATTGAATAACATGTAAACAATCTGCCAGGAAACATTTTATAGCAAAAGTAGAGCTCGATTGACTCAAGCTATGGCACTCCATAATTGCAAACAAGGGCATGGATGGATAGAGAATAACCATATGTTCAAAACATCCTTACTGAAGTGTCTCAAAATAAGCATGGATCTCTATGTAGCATCAAGTTTACATGGCATAAAAATATCAGCAAAACAGGGGCTGAAATCAGCAACATCATGAAGCCTAGTTTGCATGCTTGTGCTAGTCACCAAAGAGATCACCAAAATACATGGCATACACCCCTGTAAAGATGGCATGGCATATTACAAAACACATGTAGGACTCAAGTTCATAGGATGCGCACATCAATCATGGCAAAAATGACAAAAGTGCATGTTCTGATAAGAATCTGAAACTAACATCAGATAGCCCTCTTCTAACAGCATTTCGAGCATCAAGATGAGCTCAAATGTAAATGATGCAATAAGATGAAATGATGTACTCGTCGAGACCAACAATTTTCCATATTACACGCATGAAACGGAGCTACGGATGCAGAGATACGACATGATAAATATGGCATGAAAATTACAAAAACTGGGGACTTAGGGAAATCTCGGGGGTCAACCTTGTCAGATCTGGATCTGGGCACGGACGCTGATGCACGCCGAAGTAGGAGCTTGGGGAGGAGGAAGACGGCTCGAAGAGGCCGGGCGACGGCGGCGGTCCGTGCGGGCGGGCGGGCCGGAGCGCGCTGGGCGGCGGCGGCAATCGGGCGGCGGCGGGCGGCGCGAGGCGGAGGCGGCGAGGTCCGCGCTGGGGGGGGTGGCGGAGCGCGGCGCGCATGCTGGCGAGGCGACCGGCGCGACGGCGGCGGCGGCGACGGGCAAGGGCGGGGCGCGCGGGCTCACTGCTGGGTTCGCGAGGGTTCAAGGGCCGCTGGGCGAGGGCGGCGGCGAGGCCACGTGGCGGGTGGCCACCGGGCGCGGGTGGCGGCGCGGGGACGGGCGGACACGTCCGGGCGGCGGGAGGAGGAAGAAGCTAGGGTTAGGGGGGATTTTCATCCGCGAATTTGGACGGGGAGGGCATATTTATAGTTTCTGGGAGCTAGGAGAGTCCAAATGAGGAGCGGTTTTCGCCCACATGATCGTGATCGAACGAACGAGAGCATGGAGGGGAGTTAGATGGGTTTTGGCCACTTTGGAAGAGGTGTTGGGCTGTAAAGAGAGAGGGGCTTTTGTGGTTACCCGGTTAACCGTTGGAGTACCAAACGAACTCCAAATGGCACGAAACTTGACAGGCGGTCTACCGGTGCTATACCAAGGCCACTTGGCAAACCTCGGTCCATTCCGAGAACGTTTAACACCCGCACATGAAAAGAGGCAAAAGGGGGCGCCGGGAGACATAGGAGTGCCGGATTGCAAAACGGACAACGGGGAAAATGCTCGGATGCATGAGACGAACACGTATGCAAAATGAAATGCACATGATGACATGATATGAAATGCATATGATGACAAGGCAAAGTGCAACACGCAAGCAAATGACATGGCAACGACGGCGAATAACTGGCAGACACCTGGCGCATCGAATCCGGGGCGTTACACCCCGAGTGGGAGTGTTTTGACCACGACGGTGGTCGGGGTGTCTTTGGTAGACACGGGGCCACCCAGGACTAGCCCAGTTGGGAGTGGGTCGGAGTGGCCCGGAGAGCGTCATGGCAGTAGATCGGTTTTGTCGGAACGCCGTTGGTCCACCCGAATGGGAGTACAAGGCCATGGGTTCTGTGGTGTGGGTACAGTGTGCTACCTCTGCAGAGTGTATTTAATCTATCGATAGTCGTGTCCGTATTAGGTCCTACCGTTCGATCAACACTCACATGACAGAATGACTTATAGGTGATTTATATGTTGATATGTTGAGCAGTACAGATTGGCAGGATGTTGATGATGATGTTGGAGACCAAGTATTCGTCGTGGTTGTGATTGTTGGAAAGATCACAATTTGAGACCAAGTGTTGGCCACGGTAGTAATCGCCGGAAAGATCACAGTTTGGTTTTGATCACGAGGTGATCGAGATGGTATTTTGCTTGGCCGGTTAGCCAAGAGAGATATAGTTATGGAGATCTGAGATGGTGATTTATCAGTATTGTATTAGTTCATTTCATGCTTAGTAGTTATGTCATCATGGTAGTTGTTAATTAATTGACCTGTTAATGCTATGTTATTGTCTTGCCTTGATGTTTATGGTTGTTGTGAGCTTGCAAGTACATTAAATGTACTGACCTGGTGTGTCATGCCAGATTGCAGGTGATGCCGTGATTGCTTGATTGCTTGTCGTGGTTTCCGTTCGTGCGAGCTAGATCGTGTCCCAGCCAGAGTCCCTACGGAGTGGAGTTCACCACCTTCATCGTTATTCCGCTGCTATAAGTTTTCCGCTGCTACGAGTTGTTCTGCTGCTAGCATAGAGTGTCACGCCCAATATGCGACCCTATCCAAAAGGAACTCGAAGGTCCCACCAAGGATAGACCCGCATATTGAAACGCTTTTGCAAGGTGGATATCATTACATCAACATTACATAATAGATGGGGATACATACACAAGGCATACAATGCCTCACGAATACAACATCACAATACATAAGAGCAACATCCGGCTACGGATGAAACATAAACAGAAACTCAAACGACATCCACCACGCTAGCCCAGGCTGCCGACCGAACCTACCCCCGATCAAGAAGAAGCGTAAGAAGAGCTCCAAAATAAGCAAACATCGCTCTCGGCCATGATCATCGTGACAACCTGTACCTGCAACTGTTGGTGTAGTAATCTGTGAGCCACGAGGACTCAGCAATCCCATTACCATGGGTATCAAGACTAGCAAAGCTTAAAGGGAAAGGAAGGGGTGAAGTGGCAAGGTTGCAGCAACGACTAAGCATGTATGGTGGCTAACATACGCAAATAAGAGCGAGAAGAGAAGCAAAGGAACGGTCGTCAACTAGTAATGATCAAGAAGTGATCCTGAACTCCTACTTACGTCAGACATAACCCAGAAACCGTGTTCTCCTCTCGATCAACCCCGAAAAGAGACACTCACGGTTATGCACACGGTTGGTGTATTTTAGAAGAGTTTGCTTCAAGTTTACTACAACCGGACATTAACAAATTCCCATCTGCCACATAACCGCTGCACGGCTTTCGAAAGTTTATACCTGCAGGGTGTCCCATCTTAGCCCATGATAAGCTCTCGTGATCAACGAAGGATATTCCTTCTCCCGGAAGACCCGATCAGTCTCGTAATCCGGCTACAAGACATTTCGACAAGAATAAAACAAGACCAGCAAAGCCGCCCGATGTGCCGACAAATCCCGATAGGAGCTGCACATATCTCGCTCTCGGCAACACCGATGAGACATCCTACGAGTAAAACCAACCTCAAGTTTCCCCAAGGTGGCCCTCATGATCTGTTGCTTTGGGCCAACACTTAGAGAAGCATTGGCCCGGGGGGCTAAAATAAAGATGACCCTCGGGTTGGCGGCCCAAGGAAAGGGTATAGGTGGTGGTGAGGCAAATGGTAAAACCAAGGTTGGGCCTTCTTTGGAGGAGTCTTATTCAAAGCGAACTGTCAAGGGGGTCCCATAAATCACCCAACCGCGTTAGGGACGCAAAATCCGGGAACATAATACCGATATGATGGAAACTAGGGCGGCAAGAGTGGAACAAAACACTAGGCATAAGGCCGAGCCTTCCACCCTTTACCAAATATATAGATGCTTTAATAATATAAGAGATATTGTGATATCCCAACATAAACATAATCCAACATGGAGCAATCTTCATCTTCACCTGCAACTAGCAACGCTATAAGAGGGGCTGAGCAAAGCGGTAACATAGCCAAACAACGGTTTGCTAGGAAGGGTGACAAAGGTTAGGGGCTATCATGCAATTTGGGAGGCTTGAGCAGCAAGTGGTAGGTAACGCAACATAGCAATAGAACGAAGCAACTAGCAGCAATCATAGTAGTGAGATCCAAGGTGACGGTCATCTTGCCTGAAATCCCGCTAGGAAGAAGAACGAGTCCATGAAGAAGATGAACGGAAGTAGTCGAACGAATCCTCACAATCGCAACATTACCGGAACTAAGAAGCAAAACCGGAAAGAAACAAACAATATGGTAAATGCACAAGCATAAACATGGCATGATGCACAATCAAGTATGATGCATGTCCGGTTTAATGATTCATGGCATGACAAAGTGCAACAAACAATACTACAAATTAAGTGGAGCTTAATATGCAACGAGTTGCATATTGACAAAACACCACATCAAATATTTAGTTCTCTCTCATTTATGTATACAACAATATTAAATGTTGTTAAACATGGCAAGAGGTGAAGCATAAGTAAACTAACTATTTAGGCAAGTTTAAATGAGGCCGGAAATAAGAAACAACAATTCCGGAAAATCCCCATGTGCATATTTCGAATTTGCTACTGATCTGCCCTAAAACATATTTTATTGTTGTTAAACAGGAAAATAAAGTGTACCAAGTTAATCTATGCATTTTTACACCCCATTTACATATAAAGTTTATTTAAAACCGAGCTACGGTTATTTAGTTATGAAATAAATCATTTTAACATGGCATTTAAGCAAATTTAATGCAAACAACAAGTTTAAACATTTTTAACATAGATGAAAGTAGCATATTATGAAACTAGATGAAAAACTAAGCATTTTGCATATATAAGTTGTTTTAATCCGATGCATGGTTTGTGAGATTTTAAATGCATGAACATGAGGGTTTTTTCTGCAAATCAGACGTTCACTGGATAATGCTAAAATCTCATAACTGAAAAAAATACTACTCTGGGCCGAATCTAGCTGGCCCGATAGTGTCTGTGAGAGGGACCGGAGGGGCTGCTCACATTGGGCTCGATGCAGGTGTGGCCCAAGCGACGGCTGCAGAGGTCTATGCGGGCGTGACGCTGGTCAACAGGCAGCGGTCGAGCTGTTGTTGCTCGATGCAGGGAAGCTGCGGGCGGCGCCTGGAGGTAGCAGGGGAGCGGCGGCGGCGAACTTGGCGGGGAGATGGCCTCTGGCTACACATGGATGGCGGGACGTGAGGATCCGCCCAGCCGCGCCGGATCTGGCGCCTCGTGTCGAACGAAGGTACAACCAGCGGCGGGAGCTGCAAGGCCATGGCGGGGAATTAAATTCAGAGAAGTGGCAGGGAGGGAGGAAAGAGATAGGAGAAGGAGGGGGACGGGCAGAGGGAGGCGGACCCGATGGAGCTCGTGCTCCGCGAAGCTATCGCTCGCTGCCGCCGACGGAGACGGGCTTGGCGCGAAGACGCGGACGAGACAGGTTTCAAAGCTCATGAAGCGAGGGGAAACGAGCTCGGCTCGAACCAGACGAAGGACTTGGCAAAGCGGGCGTGGAAGAAAGAGCTCGAGCTCTCGCTTGCTGCTCGGGGTCGCCGGACGGCAGACGACGGAGGCGCCGCCATGGAGCTTGGGCGAGCTCGCTGCTCTCAGATAGAGAGAGGTAGAGGACCGAGAGAGAGAAAGGGAAGAAGGAGAGAACTGGAGCGGAACAAAGAGACGAGGCACGGCCTGGCCGTGGTCTTGCTGCAGCGGGCGCGATGAAGGCAGCTGCGGCGGCGGACGCGGCCTGTGGGACAGGAGGAGGTGGTTGGATGGATCGGTGGACTGGTAGGCGGAGGCTGTGAGTGGAGGGGAGAGGATTTGGATCAAAAGGGCTTGGATCCCGAGGGAGAGGAGTGGCGGCGGGAGGATGGGGATGGGACAGCCGCCTAGGTTTTAGGGTTAGATTATTTATATATAGCATGTGGATAGATTAGGGATGACCTAGTCCCTTCGATCAAATCGACGGATTGAGAGAAAAAAAATACTAGGGAGTCCAAATGAGAAAACGGAGATGTTTTAGGGATGTTGGGGATGATTCAGACTCATCGGTCATGACCGTAAGGGTCGGGTTCGTAAGAGGTTTCGACATGGTTGCGAAGGGGTTCGATGCCTTTGTATGAAGAGGGATTAGGTGGGCATTTAGATGAGAGGGAAAACAAAGACAATGGGGTCTCACGAAGGCCACGGGACAAGGGGGTTTTGTTGGTCTCAGAGAAAGAGAGAAGAGAGGGGTCCAATTGGTCTGAGAGAAGGTCAACAAGGACAAGCGGTCTGACAACAGGAAAACAAAGACAAAGAGAGAAGCGGTAACTACGAACGGCTACGAGGTTTTATGAAAGCATGCGGATACAATGCGGATGATGCGATGATGAAATGCATGACATGAAACAAAAAGCAAAACGAATGACAAAAACCCAACTACGGAGGAAATAACATATCACATTTCCGGAAAAAGCAAGAGTTGGAGTTACGAATATGGAAAGTTGTATCCGGGGCGTTACAACACTCCACCACTACGAGAGGATCTCGTCCCGAGATCTAGGATGGCACCGGAGGGAAAAGGAAGAGGAAGATAAGAGGTAAACTAAGTTGCTTCTTCGACAAAAGAGTGAAATCAAAGAACCTTGAGAGGTTGAAAAGTTGAAAGAAGAACACAACAGAGTTGAACGAAATTGGTAGCACTCCGATAGAAAAGAGAAACAAGGAACATCATGTGAACCTTGGAGTTGCAAAGCTATGAATGACGAGCACAATGGACAAGAAGGAATTGAAACCACTCTGGTTGAAACGAGATAAATAAGAAACAAGGAAGATCAAATTCGGACAACACTCCGGTTGAAAAGAGATGCAAGACTTGATAAGATGAAAAGAACTTGAGCAGAGGACATAACACTCCAGTTAAATGGATAAGCATGAAAAGAACACGATCTTTACAAAACGAGGTGATGGGTGAAGAGAGCAACATCACAATGCCTCCGGAAACAAAGCATGATAGTTAGATAGTTGGAATGAATAGAACGAAGAATGAAACCAACATCTCCTACCATAAATGAATTTGAAAGAGCATCCTTACGAAGTAGGATTGAACGGAGTTGTTTGAAAAAACAACAATGGTAAGAATAAGCTTGTAGCGGGCTTATGGAAAACATCTCGAGACTATGAGGTGACAACCGGACACTAATGGAAACCATTGATTTGATTGAGAGCACCAAAAAGATGAAAAACTTCTTCACCGAGATGAGAAGGAGAAAATTGGATCATAGGTACGCACCACAAATAGCAACATTCCTTAGGGAAGGCTTTAGGTGAAATATGACCCAAGATAACTCCAACAAAGGGATTGATGGATTTAAAATACCTCATTCTTGACAACAGTATGAATCATGAAACATGAAGGAAATTGTCAAGAGTGACATAACATCACCTTAAAAGATAAGGTAGGAAGAATTGCACTTCGAAATGCAAGAAGAAGAATACTTGAACGCCTCAAAACAAAACATGTGTTGAGCACCATGTTTAATTTTAGGGTATAGCTTGGCGGATCATAATTTCGAGAGAAATCTTGAAGAACAATTGAAGAATGAAAGGAGTCATTGATGAACCACCATGTAGAGCCTCTAGTAACAAAATGATGAAAAGAATAGGATCCAAGCCTAGAAATGATTTAGAAGGAGCTTCGCGATGAGATAATGCCGAAAACTTGGAACTCCAGAAAAGAAAGGTGAATCAACTCGAACCGAGAATTACTTCATCATGAACAATCTCCGGAAGAAAAGAATTGAATCACCTAGAGGAAATAAGAATAAGATTTATTGTATGCTTATCCTTCATCAAATTAAATTGATGACAAGCAATGGATTTGGCATACTACTTATTCTTTTGCAAGGATTGAAGAGAGATATAGCACCAACTTGAAGAAGTCTTCGACGAATCACCGAGAGGATTGGAAAGGACGAATGAAATGATACGGTAATAAAGGAAGAGGAATCTTGAACGAACCACCGTAAAAATTGAAAATGAAAGTAGCAAAGGCATAATTCACCGGGAAGAATTGGAGAAAAAGAAAACGAAGATACTTGAGAGGATTTAGATACAAGAGAATGAAGAGATCATGAACTGATTAGAGGATATTTGAACGATGAGCCGGTATATTTGGAGAACGAGAGTTGAAAGCTTGAATGAATAATTCCGAGATAATGGGCTCCGAAGAATCAAACTGAAAAGACTCGTGAAATGCTCCGGATGGGTGAAAATTATTCTCACAATCGAAAACAATTATGAGCGAATGGCAACAAGCTAGAACCATGAATCTTGAAGAGAATGGAGCAAGATTTAAGAGAAACTCTTCTTCGGTCTTCACATGCTAAGAATGACGAGGAGAAACACCACCAAATTGTTGAGAAACTCCGGAAGGATTAAAAGAGGAAAGGTTGAGCCAAAGATGAAAAAAATATATTTGAAAGTGACCTTGGAGAAGGCATGTGACTGATGAAAATTCATTCTTATGTCAAACTTTGAAATGAATTTGAGAATAGTTCTAGGAAAATTAGAGGAGTCGTAAGATCCTCGAAAAGACCCGTGGGTTAGGGCCCACCAAAAGAAACATCGTTGGAAAAGATTGTTGAATGCGAAATGATGCACCGAACGATTGAAAATTAGAATGAGGTGACAACCTCGAATTAAATGGATGCAAACACGAATCTTCTGAGATGTCTTCAGCACTCCGGAATGATAGAGCGGCGAGAGGCGAACGAGCAAAGGGAAACATTTGAGCTGAGGGAAAGAATACGATCGACAACGAAAAAAAAACTTGAAATTGGATCCACCGAAAAGAAAATGCGATGAACAATGATGAACTCGACGAGACTTCGCCGGATAAGAACATTGAAAGAAAAGAATGAAGAGACTTCACATGAATAAATGGATACTTGATTAAAATATATAAGTCCTTGAAGAAAAAGGGTGGGAGGGCGGGAAAACAGAGGTAACTTGGGACGGATGAAAACAAACACCGTTGATAAAACTTAGAATTGATCTCGCAAATGTTGAAATGATCGGATCCACTTAAAGAGAAGCACGCCGGTTGAAAAAGAATTAACATGACGACCTCGATGATCAAGAAGGATTAGTATTCACATAGCAATATGAGAACACCGTTTAGGGAAGGTATGGATCAACACTTGACATCGAAGCAACTCGAATACCACAAATAAAACAAAACAAAGGATTTGCCTTGCAGAATAAGCCGGAACAAATACATATGATAGAGATTTACCCAATCCCATATCATGCATCTGTTGGAAAGATATTCTAGGAGCTACTTGAATTCCCACCTATAAACTCCCGAAACTTTCTGGTTATGCAATCAGGTGTTGCGGATACAGGGGACACAAAATATATCACCCAAACTAACAATACCTAGATCCAGCTGTATCCATCCTTCAACACATAACCAAGAAAACTCCGGAAATCGTGTACCTCAACCTTCGAAAAGCATCCGTTATACAAGTTATGGCAATACTCCCGAACTCCCCAAGATGGGTGGCGCCGAGGTTATCTCACCAACAACGCATAAAAGAGATTTTCGATGTCGGCAAAACTCAGGTATTCCAGAATGCAACGATAAAATTGTGACGACAACACCTCGGAGCTCAACTCCCGGACACCGCCACAACCCCTAAATGTCGAGGCACCAAGAACAATGTTCTCGTCACAAGACTATCGAACGATCCCAAGATACCCGCGTGATCCTAAATTTTTTAGTGAAATTTGAGGAGAGGAAAGACAAAACATCTACGCCAGAGGCCTCACCAGAGCGACGAAGGGACCGAGGAGTAAAAGAATCCTACTCTCGATATATATAATCCTAAGACTCAAAACATTTTTTCTAGACTCAACAACGGCCAACAATCAAGGGGCTCCTATGGTCGGTCGAGGCTCGATACCAACTTGAACACGCCCAATATGCGACCCTATCCAAAAGGAACTCAAGGTCCCACCAAGGATAGACCCGCATATTGAAACGCTTTTGCAAGGTGGATATCATTACATCAACATTACATAATAGATGGGGATACATACACAAGGCATACAATGCCTCACGAATACAACATCACAATACATAAGAGCAACATCCGCCACGGATGAAACATAAACAAACTCAAACGACATCCACCACTAGCCAGGGCTGCCGACCGAACCTATCCCCTGATCAAAGAAGAAGCAGAAGAAGAGCTCCAAAATAAGCAAACATCGCTCTCGCGTCATGATCATTGCATAACCTGTACCTGCAACTGTTGGTGTAGTAATTTGTGAGCCATGAGGACTCAGCAATCCCATTACCATGGGTATCAAGACTAGCAAAGCTTAAAGGGAAAGGAAGGGGTGAAGTGGTAAGGTTGCAGCAGCGACTAAGCATGAATGGTGGCTAACATACGCAAATAAGAGCGAGAAGAGAAGCAAAGGAACGGTCGTCAACTAGTAATGATCAAGAAGTGATCCTGAACTCCTACTCACGTCAGACATAACCTAGAAACCGTGTTCTCCTCTCGATCAACCCCGAAAAGAGACACTCACGGTTACGCACACGGTTGGTGTATTTTAGAAGAGTTTGCTTCAAGTTTACTACAACCGGACATTAACAAATTCCCATCTGCCACATAACCGCGGCACGACTTTGAAAGTTTATACCCTGCAGGATGTCCCAACTTAGCCCATGATAAGCTCTCGCGATCAACGAAGGATATTCCTTCTCCCGGAAGACCCGATCAGTCTCGAATCCGGCTACAAGACATTTCGACAAGAATAAAACAAGACCAGCAAAGCCGCCCGATGTGCCGACAAATCCCGATAGGAGCTGCACATATCTCGCTCGAGGCAACACGGATGAGACATCCTCGAGTAAAACCAACCTCAAGTTTCCCCAAGGTGGCTCCACAGTCAGCTTTCGTTTCGGGCCAACACTTAGAGAAGCATTGGCCGGGGGCTAAATAAAGATGACCCTCGGGTTGGCGGCCCAAGGAAAGGGTATAGGTGGTGGTGAGGCAAATGGTAAAACCAAGGTTGGGCCTTGCTGGAGGAGTCTTATTCAAAGCGAACTGTCAAGGGGGTCCCATAAATCACCCAACCGCGTTAGGGACGCAAAATCCGGGAACATAATACCGATATGACGGAAACTAGCGCGGCAAGAGTGGAACAAAACACCAGGCATAAGGCCGAGCCTTCCACCCTTTACCAAATATATAGATGCTTTAATAATATAAGAGATATTGTGATATCCCATCATAAACATAATCCAACATGGAGCAATCTTCATCTTCACCTGCAACTAGCAACGCTGTAAAAGGGGCTGAGCAAAGCGGTAACATAGCCAAACAACGGTTTGCTATGAAGGGTGACAAAGGTTAGGGGCTATCATGCAATTTGGGAGGCTTGAGCAGCAAGTGGTAGGTAACGCAGCATAGCAATAGAACGAAGCAACTAGCAGCAATGATAGTAGTGGGATCCAAGGTGACGGTCATCTTGCCTGAAATCCCGCTAGGAAGAAGAACGAGTCCATGAAGAAGATGAACGGAAGTAGTCGAACAAATCCTCACAATCGCAACATTACCGGAACTAAAAAGCAACACCGGAAAGAAACAAACAATATGGTAAATGCACAAGCATAAACATGGCATGATGCACAATCAAGTATGATGCATGTCCGGTTTAATGATTCATGGCATGACAAAGTGCAACAAACAATACTACAAATTAAGTGGAGCTCAATATGCAACGAGTTGCATATTGACAAAACACCACATCAAATATTTAGTTCTCTCTCATTTATGCATACAACAATATTAAATGTTGTTAAACATGGCAAGAGGTGAAGCATAAGTAAACTAACTATTTAGGCAAGTTTAAATGAGCGGAAATAAGAAACAACAATTCCGGAAAATCCCCATGTGCATATTTCGAATTTGCTACTGTTCTGCCCTAAAACATATTTTATTGTTGTTAAACAGGAAAATAAACTGTACCAAGTTAATCTATGCATTTTTCCACCCCATTTACATATAAAGTTTATTTAAAACCGAGCTACGGTTATTTAGTTATGAAATAAATCATTTTAACATGGCATTTAAGCAAATTTAATGCAAACAACAAGTTTAAACATTTTTAACATAGATGAAAGTAGCATATTATGAAACTAGATGAAAAACTAAGCATTTTGCATATATAAGTTGTTTTAATCCGATGCATGGTTTGTGAGATTCTAAATGCATGAACATGAGGGTTTTTTCTGCAAATCAGACGTTCACTGGATAATGCTAAAATCTCAGAACTGAAAAAAATACTACTCTGGGCCGAATCTGGCTGGCCCGATAGTGTACAGGAGAGGGACTGGAGGGGGGCTGCTCACATTGGGCCTGATGCGGGCTGTGGCCCAAGCGACGACTGCAGAGGTCTATGCGGGCGTGACACTGGTCAACAGGCAGCGGTCGAGCTGTTGTTGCTCGATGCAGGGAAGCTGCGGGCGGCCCCTGGAGGTAGCAGGGGAGCGGCGGCGGCGAACTTGGCGGGGAGATGGCCTCTGGCGACACATGGATGGCGGGGATGTGAGGATCCGGCCCAGCGCGGCCGGATCTGGCAGTCTCCGGTGTCGAACGTAGCAGACCAACGGCGGGAGCTGCAAGGCCATGGCGGGGAATTAAATTCAGAGAAGTGGCAGGGAGGGATGAAAGAGATAGGAGAAGGAGGGTGACGGGCAGAGGGAGGCGGACCCGATGGAGCTCGTGCTCCGGCGAGCTACTGTTCGTTGCCGGCCAGACGGAGACGGGGCTTGGCGCGGAAGACGCGGACGAGACAGGGCCTCGGGTGCTCGCGAGCGAGGGGAAAACGAGCTCCGGCTCGAACCAGACGAAGGACTTGGCAAAGCGGGCGTGGAAGAAAGAGCTCAGGCTCCTGCTTGCTGCTCGGGGGTCGCCGGACGAAGCAGGACGACGGAGGCGGCGCCATGGAGCTTGGGCGAGCTCCTGCTTTCGTTCTCAGATAGAGAGAGGTAGAGGACCGAGAGAGAGAAAGGGAAGAAGGAGAGAACTGAGCGGAACAAAGAGACGAGGCACGACCTGGCCGTGGTCTTGCCGGCAGCGGGCGCGGATGAAGGCAGCTGCAGCGGCCCGACGCTTCCAGGGGACAGGAGGAGGTGGTTGGATGGATCGGTGGACTGGTAGGCGGATCTTTGTGAGTGGAGGGGAGAGGATTTGGATCAAAGGGCTTGGATCCCGAGGGAGAGGAGTGGCGGCGGGAGGATGGGGATGGGACAGCCGGCCTAGGTTTTAGAGTTAGATTATTTATATATAGCATGTGGATAGATTAGGGACGACCTAGTCCCTTCGATCAAATCGACGGACCGAGAGAAAAAATACTAGGGAGTCCAAATGAGAAAACAGAGATGTTTTAGGGATGTTGGGGATGATTCGACTCATCGGTCATGACCGTAAGGGTCGGGTTCTAAGAGGTTTTGGACATGGTTGCGAAGGGGTTCGATGCAATGCATGCGAAGAGGGATTAGGTGGGCATTTAGATGAGAGGGAAAACAAAGACAATGGGGTCTTTACGAAGGCCACGGGGACAAGGGGGTTTTGTTGGTCTCAGAAAGAGAGAAGAGAGGGGTCCAATTGGTTTGAGAGAAGGTCAACAAGGACAAGCGGTCGACAACAGGAAACGAAGACAAAGAGAGAAGCGGTAACTCTGACGGCTATGAGGTTTTATGAAAACATGCGGATGCAATGCGGATGATGCGATGATGAAATGCATGACATGAAACAAAAAGCAAAACGAAAGACAAAAACCCAACTACGGAGGAAATAACATATCACATCTCCGGAAAAAGCAAGAGTTGGAGTTACGAATATGGAAAGTTGTATCCGGGGCGTTACATAGAGCAAGTGTAGTATTGCAGGCGTAGAGTCGCCATGCTGATGTGATCATTGTAACATCAGACCGTGTAATTATTATTCTTGTAATAAGAGCTGATTTGTTCTATGTCAAGCAGTGCCGTATTCCAGAGACTTCTCCTCGATCTCTGGGCTGGAATACGGGGCGTTCCGGTTTCTCTGAGCCGGGGTGCCACAGGCTTGGTATCAGAGCAGGTCTCGCTGTAGGACGCCCTAGTCAGCGCGAGCGGTAGAAACCGGTAGAAATCGGTAGTTTAGAAGTGGTCTTGTTTGTCGCATTTGGTTGCTGCATTTGTTTGTTGCATAGCATGCATGTAGCCTTATTATTTTGTTACTAACGGTTTAATCTGGTGAGTGTAGATGGCATCGGTCCGGATCCACTACAGCTCAGCCTTTGCATTTCTCCAGTTTTGTTTTCTTGCTAATTCTTCGGTGTTTGGCGTCATTTCTGTCCCAGCAGAGTGATGCCAAGTGATCACGACACTGTTTGCAAAAATGGTGCTCAAGTATCGCGCTGAATTATTTCCTTCAGCCCCACCTTTTGTTTCGGTGGTAGACATGCTTCTATCACGGATCGTTCTTCTTCTTGTCATTTTGGCAACCCTTAATGATCGTAGTTATCAAGGAAGGGCAATGTCAGCAGCCTCAGTTTTTCCCCGCTATCCTATTTCTTGGACGAGTACGGATCTTTTTCCGTCCGCTTGATAATAATGTGGTTGCGAACTTCGTGTCCAGCTACATGATTACCGAGTGCGTCCTCGCCTCTGAGCTAGTCCAGATTGCTACTTGGCTAAGCTAGCACTTGGTGTAGCGCTGTTTACACCAATTCTTCCACACATTTATTCGTCCTCGTGCACAACGTCACAGCATGCTAGATCGTAGAGCCGGAGATCCCGCGAGAATTGTGTGCTTAAGTAGGCATGCATATTGTGTGACTAGCAGTAATATGTGACATTGATTGTGTGTGAATTGATTGTTGTTGTGTGTTTTTTGTTTAGTTGAGTTTTCTTTTGCTTCTTTCTTTTTGGGCCCCGGTGTTACATTATTTTCCCCTATAAAGAGTTGCTCATCAACTGACACCGGACTCGAAGAAGTAATAAGTATTTCAAATATTCGGAAGAAGCTCAGCTAAACATTATGGCCTTCTCAGTCAACCACATGATATAAGGAATATCTGCTCAGAATACCAATTGTGTCTGGGATTGATTATCCGCATCAATTCTAGAGCAGTAATGATCCCGCCAGCAGAAAGACAAGTCAGTTGCAAGACCAACGATATATTTTCAGTCAAAGGTATGGATCATAGGCAAAGTTTTGGCTCAGCAATAAATGGTACTTGAAATATGTTATACTCCAAGAGGAAGTCGAGATGTGATATGCTCAAGGAAGACAGTCAAACAAATCTTCTCATGCAAATAATAAGCCGCAAAATATTATGGAAGTGTGCATGGATTTCAGTCTGCATATCAGTATGAAGTTTTGGATATAAGAAACCCAGCATTATTCCACACGCTATCGGAAGAAATTTATGAGGCAAGGCTCCTCAAATTTTTCCTCAACATGATATTTCCGGTCCATGTTACCCGGTCTTTCTCAACAAGATACCTCGGTAAAAGCTTCTGACAGACGGACATGAATTTTTCTCAACAAGCAAACCCGTGGAGAAGCTTCTCAAGTACGTAACTCAAGTTTCTCCAGCACAATAAGCCGACCAAGCTTCGTCTGTAAGCTATCGAGATTTCTTTTGCACAATACCCAGACAAAAGCCTCGAGCAGAATTTAAGAGTCTTCCTCAGCAAGCTGCTCGGATGGCTCCCCTCGTAAGCCACCCAGTCCGCGTCAGTACCACAATATTGCACCATTCTCAGAGATTATATGATGAGTTGGCAGTATATGGCAGTACATCTCAAGGATCAGATTTGCAATAATTTTGTCAGAGGAACAATTCAGTTAAAGCATATGCCTGCCGCAATAATATGGTATGTAGTTGCATATGATTATTATACATATGGTACGCATGTATTCCGGGTCAGATCGGTCACTTATACGGGATACGGCACTGATCCAACAGATATGCCTAAGGAAAGGTACGGACCCAACAACCTCATAAGTCATGCAAATAAAGATAAGCAGAGATACACACCTTATGTAATGCAAGGATCGACAAGATCCGAATATGACATCGCAGAAGTAACAGTCTTGACAATGGCCACCAAGGCCAATATTCCGCACCTACAAGGGGGATCTCATGAACTCTTGTCACCTTCTTGTATGATTGGCCTCAGCAATGAGCTCCGTACAGCTACAAACCCCGAGTATATGTCATATATGTGCGGACACAGGTCAGAAAATAAGAAGAAGGAATAATGCCAACAATACTGCACTAGCCACAGTCATGGTCATACGAAGGATCGAGGACATGTGTGGCCAAGTTATTTCAGCAAGGTATCCTGACAAATAAAATTATGACCGTTAAAGGGTGAGACTGACGACAAGGGTATGATGATTTTGCACGACCATCAGGGTCCGGATACCCCAAGTCAGTTGGAGGCCATAATTCCATATGGATCCATAAAGACATACATCTTCAGCAGCCTACTCTATTTACAAGGATTTTCATATCCCGCTGACCCGCTTGACATGTTTAGTGTGGAATATCCAAGTTTGTTCTGTCAAATCTAAGATTTCTTTGCAACCTCAACAGTTTGACCTTAACGGTAGAGTTAAAATATATCACAGCGTATTACCAAAAATGGGTATACTGACAAAATGAGAAAGTCAAAAGCCGAATAATCAGCTCAGACCCTACATACTCGTCGACGGAATGAAGTACACGGTCAGTCTGTCAGGAAAAGCATTTGCCCGTCAGCCCCTGTCGGGCAAAGCCTCAAGATATAAATATTTGAGGTATGGCATGGCTATAGCTCCATGCACCGTTATATTGCTCACAACAGAAGACAGTCAAATCTCTGGTGTATGCCACATGCTCGAGCCAAAGGAAATAAATCAAGATGAATCAGTACCACCTATGAGTAGTCCGATCCCGTCAGAAGATGGCCATGATTAATTCTAATCATTTATTGAACCCAGAAGGCTTGCATTTATTTGAAGCAACCCCATGAAAAAAATTAAAAGGTTTTCATGACCAAAGGGAAATTTATGATCAGATCCGTCGGACATCACCGCATATACGAGAAAATCAACGTCAGCAAAAGGATTTGGTATATGAGCAAAAACCCATCAGAATTTGGGGAAAGGTGAAGCAAGCCACCCCAGAGCAAGGTAAGTGGATCATCTGAAATTCTTGGGGGAACAATAAATAAAGGAAAAAGGATGCCCGAGTTGGAAACGGTATCCTCAAGTCATACTTGTTCCCAGAGCAACTAAATCTGGATTTTGGCCCTTTTCTTTTTCTTTTGATTTTATTGGTTTTTGCTTGGTTTTTCTTTTTGGAGTGGTTCTGTGGCCTGGTCACCTGGGAAATCATCCTATTTTTCCTTCCCAAGTGGCTCATCATTCTCAAAACCCTGCGAAGATCTTGTCACTTCACTGCTTGACCAAACCCTCAAATATTTTTTCTAGGGAATATTCCTTTTTCTATTAAAGGAATAACCCTGTCTGCCCTAGGTTGTGAATCAACCTTTATTTCCATCACTCCCAAAAATCCCAAATAATTCTCATAAATTGTTTGGGTCATATCTTTCTCAAATATGGAAAAATATTTCATTTGCCATGTTCCTCATCATGCTCAATTACTGCATTTCCTATTCTGTCCTGAATGGCAGAATGTGAAGCAAGTGTCATTTATCTTTGCCCAATTGACCTCAAACTCCTTGGACACCTTGTACTGTCCATATTGCCACATGCCAAAATGCAACCTCATTTGCCTAGTAATTATTTAATTATGATTTTCCAAAGTTCCTGTCTGAGGGAAGTGGTTGTGAAGGAAGTACAAGCTAGGCATATCCAGATGAGTTGCCGTTTTGCATGATCCCACATATCATCATAGCATAGCCCTCCACCAAAGTAGAGCTCATGTTATGCCTCCATGTGAGCTCACCATCAATTCTTTGATTCTGTCCAAAATTTCAGATTGTGAAGCAAGTATATTTTATCTTGCTCCATTATGGCTGCCAATTTTGCTAGGCCTTCTGTTATCCATATAACTTACCTCCACCCATTTTGGGCATGTTTCATCAAGCCATTTGTCCTATAGAATTTTTGCAAGTTTCTGGTCAGTAGAAATGTTTGTGAAGGAAGTACCATTTTGGTTTATCCAATTGGTATGAAACCTTTTGCAGCGTCTTCATATGGCCAAATAAGACTGCCTTGCCCATGTTCAGCTCAAGTGGCTTCTCCATTTGAGAGCATCATCATGATCTTCATTCTGGACCAGATTACTTAGTTGTAAAGCAACTATATTAATTAGTGGTCCAATTCTTCTCCAAATTACCAGGATGTAAGTCCTTGTTACCCTGAATCTACCAGACAACTCCATTTCTTCCAATCCCTTTCCTGTTGCTCAGCAGTTCTCACCAAAGTTTACTGCAGTAAACTTCAGAGGTTAACTGCTATTTAACCGTGTCACTTTTAACCAATCTACCACCATGGTTGCGACCTCCCCGGGAAGGACCAACACCTAGACAACAATTGCCAGCCATTTGGCTCTTCGTGATGCCAGTCCGCGCGGTGACCATCGCTTTGGCATGCAATGGCCGCGCCCAGAACGCTGTTTGTGCTGGACCCCCTCCTCCTCTCGTCGTCTTCGCGCTCGTGAGCATGTCCCACAGCTAGCTCGCGTCGTCTCCGTTCACCTGGACCCCTCTCCCCCTCCGTCCGCTTGCTCACTGACGCAAACCGCTGCGCGCCCACCGGTGCACTGTGGCCGACCGAGCTTTAATGGCGCTTGGCTTCTTCCTCTGTTTCCCCCTTGGCCTCCTCTGCCCTGTGAGACCTCCACTGCACCTCCCTCGTCTCCTACCCATGAGCTCATGGCGAGGGCACGCGTCCATGGCCGGACACGCGTCCATGGCAGTGCCAGCTCGGCCTCCTCGCCCATGACTATATATAGCCATCCCAGCGGCCTCCCGAGCATCCCAAGCTCCTCACTGTCATGAAAACAAGTGAAGACCTCGAAGCACAGAAGACTCAAGTGGAGCCCAGTCGGCCCAGACGGCTGGCCCAGCCCAACTCACGCTACTCTGGGCCAACCTGGACTAAGTGAGCAGATATATGTAGCCGGCAAGAGAGTGTGAGGCATCGAGAAAGATCGAGAACCCTAGACCCAGCCGCTGTGGCAATCCCTCTCCCACCTCCGTGCTCTCCTCTCGAATCCTCCTTCTTGCTGCCCGAGATTTACAGATCCACATGTCTCGAGCTCGGATCTATCTAAGAGAGTGTCAAACCCGTGACATTTGGTATCAGATTGCCACTCGATCCCCACCTATTTCCAAATCTGGCACCCCAACGCACCCGCAAACTCGAGGAGGTGATGGCGGAATTGGATCTACAGAAGCAGATGACTGCGGCAGCGGAGGAGCGCGGAACCATCGCCAAGGCATTGTTGGCGATCCAGAAGTCCTTGGACAAGATGGAGCCAGCGGTCTCCAAGATGGAGCCCCTTCTCGCGTCGATCGAGCCTACGGTCAACGATCTGGCGGCTTGGCGGTCCGGCGTCGACCACGCGGTGGGCAAGCTGCAGCTCGACATGGGCGAGATGCGCGCCGAGCTCTCCAAAATCGCGTCAAGCCCGCTCCTCAACGGTGCTCCGGCGACCCCAACGAACACTACAGGGCCGCTCCTAGCGGGCACGTCTCTCTCTCCTTCAGCTCTTGGTGGCGACAGCCACGGGCTAATTAGCCGCGGTGCTGCAACGACGACACGTGATCAGGTCCTTGGGGGCACGGTGCCCCCGGCGCCGATCCCGGCCAACGGTGTTTTCCGTACTCCCTTTCCTAATGTACCTCTGTTGGGTCCGAGTGGGGACACCGTTCCGAGTGTCATCCATCATTCTGCAGCATCCAAACTGGATTGCCCAGAGTTTGATGGAGACAATCCTACGGGGTGGCGCCTCAAGTGTGAGGCATATTTCAGGGTTTGTTCCATAGCTTGGGTCGATACTGCTGTGGTGCATTTTACCGGGGCGGCATCGTTGTGGTTGGAATGGTCTAAATCTCATATTAAGTTTCCTTGATGGGAGTATTTTGTTGTCTTGTGTTAGAAATTTGGTAAATCTGAATTTCAACGGATGCTTCATAAATTCTCTAGATTAAAACAAACTGGTAGTGTTTAGAGTATGCTGAACAATTTAATGTTGCCATGCATAGTCTCTTAGCTCATCATAGTTCTTGGGATCCTTTGTTCTTTACTACCCAGTTTTTAGATGGTTTGCACAATGACATTAAAGTTGCAGTAATGTTACACCGTCCCCACGACTAGGATACTACTGTTGCTCTTGCTGAATTACAGGAAGAAGCTATGGAACTGTTGCGGGAGGAAAATACGGAGATGACAATGCAACGCTCTCTGGGCACAGTGGCAAAAGGGCACCGGTTTTCCCCGAGACCAAACTTGTCACTCCTTCCTGTTGGGGCTTCAACCAGCAAAACGGGCACCTCATCGTTACCCAGTCCAACAGCGACAGAAGGGCGATGTCACTCCGAGGGTGGCAGAAGTGCAACAGACTCGACTTCAATAGATGACAAGCTGAAGGCACTCAGGGCTTATCGCAGGTTGAAAGGCTTGTGTTTTACTTGTGGTGAGAAATGGGGCCATGACCATGTCTGCAATACGACAGTACAACTACATGTGGTGGAAGAGTTGATCAGCATGCTAGCGGCGCCGGATTCACCCGGATCGCCATCTTCACCTTCTGAGCAAGTGGATGAGGAGATTTGTCTTTTGTCAGCAGCTGCAGTTACGGGTACTGAAGCTCCCAAGGCTTTTCGCTTGTATGGTCGAATGCATGGACGTTCACTTCTTATGCTAGTGGATTCAGGTAGTTCGCACAGTTTCATCAACACAGAGATTGTTAGTGCTTGGCCATCCATCTGTGCTTTGGAGCAACCGCTCAAGGTGAAGGTAGCTGACAGGGCAGTCTTGAGTTGTACCCATCAGATTTCTCGTTGTGATTTTCAGATCCAAGGGCTGCCCTTTTCTTCCCCTCTGAAGCTTTTTCCTCTTGGGTCATATGATGTAATTTTGGGCATGGATTGGTTCGAAGCCCGGGGATTAATGACTGTCAATTGGACGGCCAAATGCATGTCATTCCAGCATGAAGGGGAGAAAGTGCAGCTTTGTGGTATTGTACCACTCACAGAGAATCGTCAGGTGCTGTCCACGGTAGAGCTGCAACTGCTACAAGCACGAGATGAAGTGGTCCATGTGATTCAGTTATGTGCCGTCAAAGACCTGCCTCTACCTGATGATGTACCCAAAGAAGTTGCTGAACTATTGCAAGAGTTTGATTCACTCTTTGAGGAGCCGCGGGGATTGCCACCACAGAGGGAGTTTGATCATGCAATTGAGCTTATACCAGGGGCTAAGCCGGTGAATCTGAGGCCATATCGTTACAACCTAGCCCAGAAAGATGAGATTGAGAAGATTGTGGCTGACATGCTAGCTCAAGGGATCATTCAGCCCAGCAAGAGTCCCTTTGCGTCGCCGATTTTATTAGTTCTCAAAAAGGATGGTGAATGGAGGTTCTGTGTTGATTATCGCCACTTGAGCGCGATCACGATTAAAAACAGATTTCCAATGCCGATCATAGATGAACTCCTTGATGAATTGGCTGGTGCTGCTTGGTTCACTAATCTGGATCTGCGTTCCGGCTATCATCGATCCGTGATATACGAAGATGAAGCAAAATAGCATTTCAAACTCACCATGGCCATTTCGAGTTTAAAGTCATGCCCAACGGAGTCACGGGGCGTCCACATTCCGAATGGTATGCATATTGTCTGGGTCCTCTTCTGCATAAAGGAGTGCTTGTCTTTATTGACGATATACTCATTTATAGCCGCACTTTGAAAGGCCATCTTCTGTTGCTCAGATCAGTATTTCAAAGGTTGCAGCAGTACTCACTGAAGGTGAAGCTGAGTAAGTGTACATTCTGTCGCCCACAACTAAAGTATCTTGGTCATGTGGTTAGCGTAGAAGGAGTACGTACGGACCCCAGCACAGTGGACAAGGTCCGTGATTGGCCGAGGCCAGGCACAACCAAGGAAGTGAGGAAATTCTTGGGTTTAGCGGGCTATTATCGGAAGTTTGTCCGCAACTATGGTGTCATTAGCTGACCGCTGACTGATTTGCTGAAGAAGAACACTGTCTTCGTCTGGACATCTCTACATGAGGAGGCTTTTGTTGCGCTAAAAACAGGACTGACCACAGCCCCTGTCTTGGCACTTCCAGATTTTCAAAGCCATTTATTCCGGAGACGGATGCATCAGATTGTGGGATTGGAGTTGTGCTCATGCAAGAGCAACACCCTATCGCTTTCCTCAGCAAAGCTTTAGGCCCCAAGCTGCAAACGCTGTCCACCTATGAGAAAGAATGCTTGGTCATTCTAATGGCAGTCGACCGCTGGCAGCCGTACCTACTTTTGTCTGCATTCACCATCCGCACTGACCACAGGAGCTTGTCGTGCTTGGATGAGCAGCGCCTCACTACCCCTTGGCAACATAAAGCATTGACAAAACTCCTTGGTCTCCAATACACCATTGAGTATTGGAAAGGTGCTACCAATCATGCAGCGGACACCCTGTCGCGCCGGGGGAACCATTCGGATCAAGCTCTGGCTGTAACCGTGTGTGTGCCAACTTGGCTACAGGCAGTGAAAGAAGGATACCACAATGACCCACAATGTACTCGGCTGTTAGCAGCCTTAGTTGAGCAGGCCCCTCTCGAGCATCCATTCTCCATCCAAGATGGGTTGATCAGATACAAAGGGCATGTTTGGATTGGACACAACACTACGGTCCAACAAATGCTCTTGCAAGAATTCCATGCCAGTGCACTGGGTGGCCACTCAGGAGTCCAAGCTACCTACAGTCAAACAGTTTGTGAACCAATGCGCAGTCTGCAAACAAGCAAAGCCGGAACATGTCTGCTACCCTGGGCTCCTTCAACCGCTGCCTGTTCCGGAGCAAGCTTGGCAAATGGTGACTCTGGACTTTGTCGAAGGACTCCCCAAATCGCATGGCTGTGATGTTATTCTGGTGGTTGTGGACAAGTTAACTAGGTATGCTCATTTCATACCACTCAAACACCCCTTCACGGCACTTCAAGTGGCCAAGGCGTACATGGACTATGTATTTAAGCTACATGGACCCCCGGATGCTATGGTGTCAGATCGTGATAGAATTTTCACAAGTAAAATCTGGAAAGAGCTGTGCCGTTTGACTCACACTACCCTGAACATCTCATCAGCAAGGCACCCGCAGACGGATGGGACGTCGGAAAGGGTTAATCAATGTATGGAGATCTACCTCAGGTGTTTTGTGCACAATTGTCCAAAACGTTGGAAGGAGTGGCTCTCTCTGGCAGAATTTTGGTACAATACCTCTTACCACTCCACACTCAAGACTACTCCTTTCTAGGTGCTCTATGGTCACAAACCTCGATTCTTCGGCATCCACAATGTGGCGGATGAGGCGGTGACTGACCTGGCCACTTGGACTCGGGATCGCGCCAATATGGTTTCGCTGCTTCGTCAACATCTCAACAGGGCTCGCCAATACATGAAAGAACAAGCTGACAAGAAGCGTTCGGATCGGGTCTTTGCTGAAGGCGATTGGGTGTACCTGAAGCTCCAGCCCTATGTGCAATCGTCGGTTGCGTCCAGAGCTAATCACAAACTGGCATTTCGCTTCTTTGGTCCCTTTCAGGTGCTGCGTCGGGTGGGAGAGGTGACCTATGAACTGGACCTGCCGGATCACGCCAAGATCCACCCGGTGATTCATGTATCACAACTCCGTTCGGGGCTGCCTCCATCGACGCCATTCATGCCGGAACTGCCGGTGCTCGACGAAGACTTGTTGCCTCTCCAGGTTCCGCTGGCAATTCTGGAGAAGAGGCAGATCAGAAGGGGGCATCGCCAAGTGGAACAAGGGAAGATTCACTGGTCCGGTTTTCCCACATCTCTGGCAACTTGGGAAGACCTAGTGCCGCTTCGGACGCGCTTCCCTTGAGCTTTGGCTTGGGGACAAGCCAAACGTAAACGGCGGGGAAATGTCATGAAAACAAGTGAAGCCCGCGAAGCCCAGAAGACTCAAGTGGAGCCCATTCGACCCAGACGGCTGGCCCAACCCAACTCACGCTACACTGGGCCGACCTGGACTAAGTGAGCAGATATATGTAGCTGGCAAGAGAGAGTGTGAGGCATCGAGAAAGATCGTAACCCTAGACCCGGCCGCTTTGTGGCGAATCCCTCTCCACCTCCGGGCTCTCCTCTTGAATCCTCCTTCTTGCTTTGCCCGAGATTCCTGTATCCACCTGTATCTGAGCTCGGATCTATCTAAGAGAGTGTTAGACCCGTGACACTCACCTCACTCCCAGCTCCCTCCCCAGCCTCTCGTTCGAGCTCGAGCAGCTCTCCTCGACCCCCATCGCCGTCATGGCCGCCGCACGGCCTCGGCTAAATTCGGCCAAACCGTGCCCTCTCCCTCCCTCCTGACCTCACCAGAGGACTGCCCGGACCCCATAGCTCCTTATCCAACCCTCCATTCATCGCCGGAGCCATCATGGCCGCGGGTCTCCTCCTACCCGAGCCCTCGCCCGCGCCTTCTGTTCCCGTGCGTTGCCGCCTCCCTACTCCTCCCCGGCACCGGCCGACCCTCTGGATGGGTGCGGAAGGCCTCTGCGCACCAGCCGTGCCATCGGCCCGAGGCGGGAGATGGCCGAGCCGGCCGGGCCCTCGCCCGCACCGCTCTGCCTCGCCTCGCTCCTGTCCCCGATCGGGAGGAGGAAGACAGGCGCACGAGGAGAGAGATGGATAAGGCAGGCCCCACATGGCAGCCACTCAGGCGTTGACCCACCCGATCCAGCTGGATAAGTGACGGGCCCCACATCCCGCGGGACCCGCACGTCAGCGACCCCAAGCCCCGGCCCCGCCTCGGCTGACTAGGATAAGTGGAAACGTATTCCACAAAACACGTCTTCCCTTTTCGAAAGGCACTTTAGCGCTGCTTCGACCAAGTTTACGTTTTCATGTTGGAAATCGTATTCTAGAAAAAGGCGCGTTCTGTTTTTCCAGCCAAGGGTCTGTTTGTGATGATTTTATTGCAGAAAGGTCCCTGGCAGAAAAACCCTTATAACTTTTCAACCACAACTCCGTTTAAGGTGAATCCAAAGCCCACTTCTTCGTTTCGTCGAGCCCGTTCTGATGGAACCATTTTCACCATGTTTTGATATTCTGAAAATGACCATTTTGCCCCTTCCCTTATTCAGCCCCCTCCGAGAGAGTACGTTTTCCGGCGATCCTTTCCGCGAGTTTCTCGCACTTTCTCCCGATTTCTTCCACCCCAGGCAAGCCACACCCTCCATTTGCATCACTGTATTGCAGTGACATGGTTTAAATTATTTGAACTTGTTTAAAATATTGCTTTAACTACATGACTTTGTGCATGGCAATTTCTCGGAGTTGTATTGTTTGATCTTGATATTGCCATGATATTGCTTGGAGTTCTAGGATTAATATTTTGATGATTATGTGGATGACATGTGCCTTTGGACTCTTAGTGGCTATTATGATTATTTTTCATGATGGTATCTGATATTATTTTGAAGTATTACTTTGGATATCATGCTGCCTTTGGATTATTAGTGGTTAGTATGATTATTTTCATGATGCTAGTTGATGTTCTGTTGCTTGGAGTATTATTTTCGGAGATGATGTTTACATGTGGATCTTAGCCGAATAGCTTTATTCTTGTTATTGGAGTAGTAGGAGAATTGTTTTCGGATTCATCATGACAATAGTGTTGTGCTACCCTTGGAGTACTTTGAGATGATGATATTATGCTTGGATTATTTGTTGGATATTGCTATGATTTGGATTATAGATTAATAGTTGATATTGGAGTAGAAGTTACCACAGTTATATTCTTGGGGATAAATTCCGTCATTAAGTTGGTCAGGTGCCGCCAAACCGGGCTTTTCCAGTGCAACCACATTTGCCTTTATGGGAAGGCCCTAATGTGGTCTATTGTCGTGCCTCTCGCCGGTGCCTCCAACTAGGGAAGGTTATGGGCGTGCGTACCCTGGCCCGATAAGCAGACATAACCTTGTGTGCCCGTAGTTGGATTTTGCGCGCGTGTCCCCGAGTGGGAGTGTTTTGACCACGATGGTGGTGTTTTGACCATGACGGTTGTCGGGGTGTCTTTGGTAGACACGGGGCCACCCAGGACTAGCCCAGTTGGGAGTGGGTCGGAGTGGTCGGGAGAGCGTCATGGCAGTAGATCGGTTTTGTCGGAACGCCGTTGGTCCACCCGAATGGGAGTACGAGGCCATGGGTTCTGTGGTGTGGGTACAGTGTGCTACCTCTGCAGAGTGTATTTAATCTATCGATAGTCGTGTCCGTATTTGGTCCCACCGTTCGATCAACACTCACATGACGGAATGACTTATAGGTGATTTATATGTTGATATGTTGAGTAGTACAAATTGGCAGGATGTTGATGATGATGTTGGAGACCAAGTATTGGTCGTGGTTGTGATCGCCGGAAAGATCACAGTTTGAGACCAAGTGTTGGTCACGGTAGTGATCGCCGGAAAGATCACAGTTTGGTTTTGATCACGAGGTGATGGAGATGGTATTTTGCTTGGCCAGTTAGCCAAGAGAGATATAGTTATGGAAATCTGAGATGGTGATTTATCAGTATTGTATTACTTCATTTCATGCTTAGTAGTTGTGTCATCATGGTAGTTGTTAATTAATTAACATGTTAATGCTATGTTATTGTCTTGCCTTGATGTTTATGGTTGTTGTGAGCTTGCAAGTACATTAAATGTACTGACCTGGCGTGTCATGCGGATTGCGGTGATCTTGTGATTGCTTGATTGCTTGTCGTGGTTTCCGTTAAATGCGAGCTAGATCATGTCCCAGCCGAGTCCTGCGGAGTGGAGTTCACCACCTTCGTCGTTATTCCGCTGCTAGAAGTTTTCCGCTGCTACGAGTTGTTCGCTGCTAGCATAGAGCAAGTGTAGTATTGCAGGCGTAGTGTCGCCATGTTGATGTGATCATTGTAACACCAGACCCGTGTAATTATTATTCTTGTAATAAGAGCTGATTTGTTCTATGTCAGCGATCTGTAGTATTCGAGACTTCTCCTCGATCTACGGGCTGGAATACTGGGCGTTCCGGTTTCTCTGAGCCGGGGTGCCACACCCTCTGAGGTTAAGAACAGTAACAGCAAGCTCTGACATAACAGACACAAACGCCGAAGCAATAGTGATAATACCCACGACACTACAGTCAACGCCGGATTCAGCGGCTCCAAGTCTAGCCAGTGTCAGAAACCGTACAAGAGAAACAATCAGGGAGCATCCAGCCCGGACCACATACTCGATCGCCCATGCCAGATACATGGCACCCCAGACAAACCAGCCAATCATACCAACAGAGATTGTTGGGTTTTTAAACAGGCCGGCAAATTAAACGCCGAGAACAGGGAAAAGGGATCACAAAGCAAGGACGACGACGAGGAGCCCCGGCAACCGAACACAGGGGGACAGAAGAAGTTCCCCCTCAAGTGAAAACAGTGAACATGATATATGTTACACACATCCCCAAAAGGGAGCGCAAACGCGCATTAAGGGACGTCTATGCGATAGAGCCAGTCGCCCCAAAATTCAATCCATGGTCGTCATTCCCGATCACCTTTGATCGTCGGGATCACCCGACTAGTATACGTCATGGTGGTTCAGCCGCACTAGTCCTGGACCCAATCATTGACGGATTTCACCTGATACGCGTCCTTATGGACGGAGGTAGCAGCTTCAACCTGCTCTATCAGGATACAGTGCAAAAAAAGGGCATCAATCCATCACGGATCAAGCCCACAAAGACTACCTTCAAAGGAGTCATACCAGGTGTCGAGGCCCACTGTACGGGCTCAATCACGCTAGAAGTCGTCTTCGGGTCTCCGGACAACTTCCGAAGTGAGGAGTTAATCTTCGACATCATCCCCTTCCGCAGCGGCTATCATGCACTGCTCGGACGAACTGCATTTGCCCGATTTAATGCAGTACCACACTATGCTTATCTCAAGCTCAAGATGCCCGGTCCACGTGGCGTCATAATGGTCAATGGAAATACGGAACGCTCCCTTCGTACAGAAGAGCACACGGCTGCCTTAGCAGCAGAAGTACAGAGCGGCCTTCTCAAGCAGAACCTTAATCCGGCCGCCGAGCCCACAGACCCCGTTAAGAGGGTCCAAACTACCCTGTAGCAGGACAGCTCGGCTCGTCAGGAGCTGGACTTGCAATCCGGCCTCCGTCCTACTCCCAATCAAGTGGTGGCATTCGTGCCGCGCGTACATAACTACACGCTCAAAATCCCATGGGCATCGACGGAGGCATAGTCAGCTTGTAATCCATAGTACGTCTTAACCGACATTGGATACACACATCCTTTCACTTTTTACCTGTTTCCTTTTCAGGTCTCAATTCTACAGGCCCCATCTGGCAGTCGGGTCATCGTCCCTCTTGAAGGATAAACACACCAAGGCGGCGAGAAACGCAGACACATGGGGGACTTTCTAGGTGATCCCGTTAATGATAACTCTACCTGTCTTCCAGGACCCACGTGTAGCTCTCCCTTGGTTTTGGCATGTTAAATAGCATATTGCTTATTGACTACTTGTATCAAATGCGCCTCGACGTATTAATCAAATTACAACGGAAATAGTTCGTGGCCCGAACTTCAGGGCCATAGCTTATTATTTTCGCACCCTGTCTGTTTCCCTTTGTTTTTTTCCCTCCCGTGGGTAACCTTATCAGATAGCACTCGTACACTTTGGTGCATTTCATGTTTGCCAGGGGCTGCTCAGCACCCCACACTAACGGCAATAAAAAGTCCGAACACTTTTTATAAGTATAGTTCGGCACCCCGATTTTAGCATTATATGCATTGGCTCCGAATCATGTCTCTGGTCAATAGTTGGGTTGCCCGGCTCCTGTGCTTGCTACCTTACGTTCCGCTATATCGGCTAAGGTAGTGAAGGGGAACTCTGCGATTGTGCCTTGGTTTATCCAAAGGAGCACCTCGATGAAAAGCCAAAACCGATATCATGATCTTTGCGAGCGGTCAGTTGTTCGGAGGTTGCAAATCGTTGGAGATTTCTTCCGCATTACGCGAAGGATTTGTACTTACCGATCAGACGCTTATAGCACTCTAGTTCGGATACTAGGGGCTGCGCCCATGTTTTTATTGTCGAACTCCTATGGCTAAGTGAGGGTGTTACAGCCGCATAGTCTGGTTGCCTGGTTTGTTGTGCTAAACAACTCCTTCAAGGACCATCTAATTAGATCAAGATTGTTTAGATTCCATCCCGAACACCCCCGTACTACCTACGTGGGGGCAGAAGCTGATGACTGGTTAACCCTTAGATTTCATACAACACGGCTGCACAGGAAATAAAAATTTAAAAACATAACAAACATTATATTGCACAATCACTTTGTTTTATTATACAAAGTAGGGGGAGCTCGAATACATTCATTCAAAGATAGTGTCTTTCGCACAATGATCCGCAACAATACGGGACCCCTCCAAGACATCGCTGAAGTATCGCTCGGGTGTGCGGTGCTCCTTGCCCTCCGGCGGCCCCTCGGTCGCTAATTTGACAGCGTCCAGCTTCGCCCACCAGACCTTGCAGTAGGAGAAGGCCAGGCGTGCGCCCTCGATGCAGATGGACCGCTTGACGACGTCCAGCTGAGGACAGGCATCCATCAGTCGCTTCACGAGACCGAAGTAACTGCCGGGTATAGCTTCGACTGGCCACAACTGGATTATTAAATCCTTCATGGCTAGTTCGGCCACCCTATGTAGCTCGACCAGCTGTTTTAGCTGGTCGCCGAAGGGCACCGGATGTTCTGGCGCAAGATACTGCGACCAGAATAGCTTCTCCGTGGAGCTTACTTCTTCGGCTCGAAAGAACTCTGTGGCGTCGGCCACACTGCATGGTAAATCAGCAAAGGCCCCTAGAGAACTCCGAATCCGGGTTAGTAAAAGATATTTTCTCTTCACGTTTTTGCTTTGCATATGAATGCCTTACCCGCCGCGATCTTCTTGGCCTCCTGAATCTCCTGGAGGGCGCCCTGGGCTTCAACCCGGGCCATCTCTGCATTTCGACGAGCCTTGGCGAGTTCGGTCTCTTGAACCGACGCATCGCGCTCCAAGGTCTCGTACTTCTTCACCGTGTCTTGGAGCTCCTGTTGGACCTTGTTGACCTGGGCCTTGAGCTTCTTCCGAGCGGCTTCCTCCTTGACAGCCTTCCCTTCGGCTTCGGCCAGGGTCTTTTTTAGGGCCTCAACCTCGGTCATCACCTCTGTACACATCATGGCATTTCGGTCAATGCATGTCATTTTACATTTTTGCGAATACATAACAGGTTATTACATACCTTGTTTTTCCTGGAGCTTCCTCTTCACCTGGCCAAGCTCCTCCTCGGCCTCCGCCAGTCTTCGCTTTAGTCCGGAGACTTCGGCAGCATGCGAGGCTGCGGCCAACAGCGACTCCTATACATACATTTCAGACAAATTTAGTTAGTTTCCTGCAACAGGAGATTGATCCTCTGTCCGACTTTTTCCTTCCGAACACCGAACAGTGTCTCAGGGGCTACTGTATATATTGGGATTTTCTCTTTTTTGTGTCGCTTACCTCAAAACCTGTCAGCAGGCTGCTGCAGACTTTGGTTAGTCCGCTCTTGGTGGACTGGACCTTTTCAATTACCGTTCCCATAAGGGCACGGTGCTCATCCACAATGGAAGCGCCTCACAGCGCTTCCAGCAGATTATCCGGTGCCCCTGGTTGGACAGGGGTCACCGGTGTAATAGGCATCCCTCCTTATTTTGAAGGAGGTCGTGTGCCGGATTATGGAGCCGCATCGGTCTCCGAACTCGAGTCCGGATGAGGGCCGAACTTAATACGGCCCTTCTCACCAGTCCTCATGGGGATGGGGATTGACTCCCGCTGGTGTCCGGCGACGGGGGTTTCGCCTTCTGGCGCCTCCCGAGCCTCTCCCCGGCCTAGAACGGTCCTTCAGGACAGCACCTCTGCGTCGTCCTTGGCCTTGGGGGAGTGAGTAGCCAGCGGTGACTCGCTGGCCATCGCCTTGGAATCCAGCGAACCTCCTGATGAGGATCGCGGGGAGCTATTGTGGGCCGGACTGCAATAACATAACCAATCATATCAATACAATGAGGAGGAGAAACTTTGTGGGCGGGTATAAGTCCTAGCACTTACGATGCGACCCGCGGCTTAGTGCGGGGGCGTCGCCCCGGACTGCTTTCGACGTCCCATGCGGATCTGCCCACGAGTGGGCCTTTCCCCTTCTTGGGCGCCTCCGCCTCCAGAATGGTGGAGGCCGCCCTCTTCTTCTTCCCCTCATCAGGGGAAGGGTTGTTTTCCTCCTCCTCCTCATCATCGTCGTCTTCGGCGGCGAAGGGATGAGTCTTGTCTTCGGACGTCGCGTCCGAAGCGCCCTTGCGGCGGGGGCCACTCCGGCCCCCTTGCCCTTCCTAGTGGCCTTCTTCTCCGGCGCCTTGTAGGGCGCCGGCACCAGCATATTTGCTAAACGCGGGATGACTGGTTCTTTAGGCAGCAGAGCTGGACATTGGATCCTCTTCGCCCTCTCCATCCAGTCCTGAAGAAACGATGACGATAAAAGCTTAGGCATCATCCTTGAACCGAGCAAGTAGGGCATGCGGTAAAAATAACATACCTCGCTGGCAGGTTGGTTGACATCATGCCCACGGTCTGAATCCTTATCTGGTGGTATCTCGTTGCCCTTGAAAAGCAACCTCCGGGCATCTTTGTGAGAAGTCTCGAAGAGCCTCGTCAGGGTATGGTGCTTCTTTGAATTGAACTTCCATAGTGGGAGGCTTCGGCTTTGGCATGGAAGAATCCGGCGAACTAGCATCACCTGGATTACATCGACAAGTTTGACATTCTTGTCCACCATGCTCTGAATGCGCGTCTGCAACGCTGTCATATCGTCTGGCGAACACCAGTTCAGGCTCTTCTCGACCCAGGAGGTAAGCCACATTGGAGCACCGGGGTTGAATTTAGCAGCTGCGGCCCAGTTGGTGCCACGGGGTTCTGTAATATAGAACCATTGTTTCTGCCACTCCTTGACAGTCTCCATGAAAGTGCCTTTCGGCCAGGAGACATTGGACAGCTTACTCACCATGGCTCCTCCGCACTCCGCATGCTGGCCATCCAACACCTTCGGCTTCACGTTGAAGACTTTGAGCCACATCCCGAAGTGGGGTTGGATATGGAGGAAGGCCTCACAGACGACGATGAACGCCGAAATGTTGAGGAAGGAGTTCGGGGATAGATCATGGAAGTCAATCCCGTAATAGTACATCAGCCCGCGGACGAAAGGGTGGAGTGGGAACCCTAGCCCGCGGAAGAAATGAGGGATGAATACCACCCTCTCGTTGGGATTCAGCATGGGGGCGCCATGTCCCTGGGCCGGAAGGCGGTGGGCGATTTCCTTCGCCAAGTACCCGGCTGCCCGAAGCTCAGTAATGTCCTTCTCCTTAACGGAGGAGGCCATCCACTTGCCTTGGACTCCGGATCTGGACATGGTTGAGCACTGGCTTGAGTGGGAAGAAGATGAGAACTTGGGCGCTAGAACTCAAGAGTGGGAGGGCGGAGGAAGATAGAAGGCGTGGGAGAAGAAGGGGGAATCCTTATCCCATTATAAAGGCAGTGAATATCAAACGCCTCCCAAGGGCTATGTAAACAGGCACGGTTAGGTTACCAACACCTGAATTGATGAAAATCCCACGATAAGGGGACACGATCTCTGCTTTGACAAGACGTGCCAATGGTTGCCGCGTCTCGAAACATGGAGTGGCGGACGAAAAACGGTTTGAAATTATGACCGGGCAGACGTGATGTCATGTTACAAAAAGTTGTCAGCGGATTGGACTCGTGGAATATTATTCTCTCAGCGGTTGTGTGTGGTGTGTGCGTTACAGGTCCGGACACTTCGATACGTCCGAAGACTATTTTGGAGTTCGGAAGGAGGAAGCCGCCTTGCAATGCCGAAGACAGATCTACACGCCGGATACCTTGTCATTGAAGCCAGGTTCATGGGCTACTGAGGGAGTCTTGGACTAAGGGGTCCTCGGGCGTCTGGCCTGTTAGCCATGGGCCGAACTGATGGGCTGTGAAGATAGGAAGACCGAAGATTGCACCCGTGTCCAGATGGGACTCTCCTTGGCGTGGAAGGCAAGCTTGGCAGCCAAATATGTAGATTCCCTTCTTTGTAACTGACCTTGTGTAACCCTAGATCCTCCCGGTGTCTATGTAAACCGAAGGACTTAGTCCGGAGAGGATATACTCATTATCATAGTCATACAGGCTAGACTTCTAGGGTTTAGCCATTACGATCTCGTGGTAGATCAACTCTTGTAATACTCATATTCATCAAGATCAATCAAGCAGGTAGTAGGGTATTACCTCCATAGAGAGGACCCTAACCTGGGTAAACATCGTGTCCCCTGTCTCCTGTTACCATCGACCTTAGAGGCACAGTTCGGGACCCCCTACCCGAGATCCACCGGTTTTGACACCGACAACAACTACTCCCACAAGTGCCTAGAGACTATATCATGCATTAGAACTACTTGGGACCATATAAATTTGGCATGCAAGCTCAATAACAGGGTCACCTAGGCAGCAAAAATTTGCAATGAATAAAGCACTAGAACAAAAACTAATTGGACCATTGGAGGAGTCACATACCAAGGAACAATCCCCAAAGCAGTTTTGTCAGTGGAGCTTTGAGCAAGGAGATCGAAAATCACAGCAAGATGAGCTAGAACTCGTGCTTGAGCTGGTTGGTGATTTTTTGGGGAGGAAGAAGGAGAGTGTGGTGGCTGGAATAAGTGGAGGAGGGCCACCAGGGGCCCATGAGGCAGGGGGCGCACCCAGGGCGGTGGGCGCGCCTGGACCCTCGTGGCCAGGTGCTTGCTCCCCCTGATGTGTTCTCAGTGCCATATATTCTCAAATATTCTAGAAAAAATCACATTTCATTTTCAGTGCATTTGGAGAACTTTTATTTTTGGGGTATTTTTTTATTGCACGGAAAATTTAGAAAACAGATAGAAAATACTATTTTTTTATTTAATCTAAATAAAAGAAAGTAAAATGAGGGTACATAAGGTTGTGATTTCTAACTTCATCCATATCATGCTCATCAAAAGGAATGCACTAACAAGGTTGATCAAGTCTTGTTAACGAACTCATTTCGAATAACACGGAACCGGAGAAATTTCGAATAACACTAGGTTACCTCAACGGGGATATGCACATCCCCAATAATAAGGATATCATATTTCTTCTTGACAGTAGGAAGATGAAATTCAAAACCTCCAATAACAATCGATGTAATTTTTTCAATAGAGTTTATACTGTGGACTTGAGGTTGTTTCCTCGGAAAGTGTACCGTATGCTCATTACCATTAATATGAAAAGTGACATTGCCTTTGTTACAATCAATAACAGCCCCTACAGTATTCAAAAAGGGTCTACCAAGGATAATCGACATACTATCATCCTCGGGAATATCAAGAATAACAAAGTCCATTAAAATAGTAACGTTTGCAACCACAACAGGCACATCCTCACAAATACCGACATGTATAGCAGTTGATTTATCAGCCATTTGTAAAGATATTTCAGTAGGTGTCAACTTATTCAAATCAAGTCTACGATATAAAGAGAGAGGCATAACACTAACATCGGCTCCAAGATCACATAAAGTAGTTCTAACATAGTTTCTTTTAATGGAGCATGGTATAGTTGGTACTCCTGGATCTCCAAGTTTCTTAGGTATTCCACCTTTAAAGTATAGTTGGCAAGCATGGTGGAAATTTTAGTTTCCGATATCTTTTTTTTATTTGTAACAATATCCTTCTTATACTTAGCATAAGGATTCATTTTAAGCATATCAGTAAAACGCATACGCAAAAAGATATATGTCTAATCATTTCAGCAAAGCGCTCAAAATCCTCATCATCCTTTTCTTGGATGGTTTGGGAGGAAAGGGCATGGGTTTCTGAACCCATGTATCTATTTCTTTACCATGCTTCCTAGCAACAAAGTCTCTCTTATCATAACGTTGATTCTTTGATTGTGGGTTATCAAGATCAACAGCAGGTTCAATCTCTACATCATAGTTATTACTAGGTTGAGCATCAACATGAACATCATCATTAACATTATCACTAGGCTCATGTTCATCACCAGATTGTGTTTCAGCATCAGAAATAGAAATATCATTGGGATTCTTAGGTGTGTCAACAACAGGTTCACTAGAAGCATGTAAAGTCCTATCATTTTTCTTTTTCTTCCTTTTAGAAGGACTAGGTGCATCAACATTAGTTCTCGGAGAATCTTCCTCGATTCTCTTAGGGTGGCCCTCAGGATACAAAGGTTCCAGAGTCATTTTACCCCCTAGTCATAACTCTAACAACATTATCATTCTACTTATTATTTAATTCATTGAGTAAATCATTTTGAGCTTTAAGTACTTCTTCTACTTGAGTGGTAACCATAGAAGCATGTTTACTAATGAGTTTAAGTTCACCTTTAACTCTAGACATATAATCACTCAAGTGTTCAATCATATAAGCATTACATTTCAATTGTCTACCAACATAAGCATTGAAGTTTTCTTGTTTAACAATAAAATTATCAAACTCATCTAAGCATTGGCTAGTAGACTTATAACGACGAATATCACCTGCATCAAATCTATAGAGAGAATTTACCTTTACTACCTGTGTCCGGTTATCAAGACCATGTATTTCTTCAACAGGCAGCAAATTAAGACCATGTATTTCTTTAATAGGAGGTAAATTCTTAACATCATCAGCTTTAATACCCTTTTCTTTCATAGATTTGTTTGCCTCTTGCATATCTTCAGGACTGAGAAATAGAATACCCCTTTTCTTCGGAGTTGGCTTAGGAGGTGGTTCAGGAAGTGTCCAATTATTTTCATTAGTCAACATATTATTCAATAACAATTCATCTTGATCAATTGATCTTTCCCTGAAAACACAACCATCACAACTATCCAGGTGGTCTCTGGAAGCATCGGTTAGTCCATTATAAAAGATATCAAGTATTTCATTTTTCTTGACAGGATGATCAGGCAAAGCATTAAGTAATTGGAGAAGCCTCCCCCAAGCTTGTGGGAGACTCTCTTCTTCAATTTGCACAAAATTATATATTTCCCTTAAAGCAGCTTGTTTCTTATGAGCGGGGAAATATTTAGCAGAGAAGTAATAAATCATATCCTGGGGACTACGCACACAACCAAGATCAAGAGAATCAAACCATGTTTTAGCATCACCCTTTAATGAGAACGGAAATAACTTAAGGATATAGTAGTAGCGAGTTTTCTCATCATTAGTGAGCAGGGTGGCTATATCATTTAATTTAGTAAGATGTGCCACAATAGTTTCAAATTCATAGCCATAAAAAGGATCAGATTCAACCAAAGTAATTATCTTAGGATCAACAGAGAAATCATAATCCTTATCAGTAACACAGATAGGTGAAGTAGCAAAGTAGGGTCATATTTCATTCTAGCATTCAAAGATTTTTCTTTCAGCTTAGCTAATAATTTCTTAAGATCATTTCTACATTGCAAGCAAGAAAGTCTCTAGCAGTTTCTTCATCCATAACATAACCCTCGAGCTGTGAGCAATTCATATCTAGGGGGAGAATCTTCATCATCACTTTCATCAATATTATCAGTTTCAATAATTTCATTCTCTCTAGCCCTAGAGAATTGTTCATCAAGAAATTCACCTAATGGCACAGTAGTATCAAGCATAGAAGTAGTTTCATCATAAGTATCATGCATAGCAGAAGTGGCATCATCTATAACATGCGACATATCAGAATTAATAGAAGAAGCAGGTTTAGGTGTTGTCGTGGAATTGTCACGACAGATGTCCTAGTATGAGGACTTAATCGTGAGTCCAACGCATCTATGTAGTAGCTTGAGAGGGGTTGAGCGGAATGGAGAGATGCAACACAAGACAAGGATTTAGACAGCTTCGGGGCCCGGGAAACATTATCCGGTAATAACCCTACATGCTGTTTGTGGCTAGATCTCATTATCATCATGAGGGAGACGCCGTGAACCGGCTCTTTGTGTCTAGCCCTAGAGATTGTTTCTTCTTGCTTGTCCCTCTTTGGGGAGCTCTGCCCCTCCTTATATATGTTGAAGGGGTGGGTTACATGACTAGTCCTAGTAGGATTAGGATTACTCTATTACAAGTGGAGTCCTAGTCTTGATTCCTTTGTAGGAGAATATTGCTTGTGCTTTCCTCATAAACCGGCTCACCATTAACATAAACCGGCCTTCTGGGCCTTGGGCCTTGTCATCCGTCCGCCGCCCGCCGGGTTACCAGTGAATCACAATGTTCAGGCAGGTTGCTTGTAAACTGTCTGGTCAGGGCGGGTTGCCAGTGAATCGCCAAGTGTCAACCGGGTCTCAAGTAAACCACCAAGCCCGGCCGGGTCATACCGCGGGGTATATCCCCGACATTAGCCCCCAGTTTAGCTTGGATTTATCCATGGTAAACTGATCCTGTAAACAAACACAAGAACAATTTTGACAAGTTGTACTCCGAGTTAATAATTCTTGTAAACCGGCACCTGATCATCCTTAAATCCTTGTCCTTTCCTCCTTCTAAAAAATCCGGTCTGACCAGCTTCATAATCAATTTGCTTGTATAAAAAATGTTGAAAATAAAGAATCCATTTGACTCTGCCTTCAATATTTTGATTTGACAAAAATATTGGTCTTCAAATATTCAACTGATATTCAACCGGCTTAAAAATATAGAACTTGCCGATCTATGATTTCCAAAATCGCCGGGTTATAAAAACTGATACTTCCGGGTCATGATTGTTTCCAATGCCGGTTCATGATTGTTGCCAACACCGGTTCATGATTATTGATGACGTCGGGTTATGATTGTTGCTAACGCCGGTTCATGATTGTTGCTAACGCCTGTTCATGATTATCGATGACGCCGGGTTGCAGACACAGGGTCATAATGATTGGTGACGCCGGGTCAATCTGGTTTGCTCAAAATAGAGAATTTGAAAATATTTCTTCGATAATAATATAATACCTGTAGCCCCCAAGTCTTGAGCAGAACAAAGTGATGGCTTAAGACTTGCTTCAATATAAATACTGCCACTTTTGAAGAAATCCATGTTGTTCATCCCAGTCACTAGTAAAAACTGAATACTCCATATTATGTAGCCCCAAGTGTCGGGTTGTCATGCTTGCAGCGACCTGGGATTTTTAATTGCCTGATGCTCAAAAAACTTCAACCAGTGTAGCCCCCAAGGGCCGGGTCATTATGCAATAATGAGCAGGGACTTTATAAATATGATCATGCTTCATTGAAAATAACATCATATGATGTAACTCCACCATGGGGCTTGAACCCACGTCCACAAGGTTAAGAGCTTTGTGCTTTACCAAATGAGCAGTGGACCTTTGAATATAGTGGATTAAGACTTGTGTACCTTGAATCATTGATAGGAGCAATTGGTAGCCCCCAAGGGCCGGCTCATTATGATGTGATGAGTCGGGTTTTCAATAAGGCCAATAAAAATGACTTTGCATTAGCCCCCAAGTGTCATGGTGCATGCTTGTAGCGACATGAGACTTGCATATTTGATATAATCTCAACTTGAATAATGTAGCCCCCAAGTGCCGGGTCGTAAGCCTGCAGCGACTCGGGACTATTTCCTCCATTGTAGAATAAATCATATACATTGATAAAATAATAGCCGTTGCGCTAAAGCGACTTTGAAAACCTCAATCATATTATTGGTTATTGATGACCATAATAAAAATCCAGCCATGTTGGCTATTAAAGATTTGAATAATATACCCAATAATTTATAAGAGCATGATTCCAATGGCGCAACCCAAATATATACTGGCGACTTATAGTCCAAAGCCAGACCGGGTTAATAAACGTTGGTTTATCAAAAACATCATAAATCTCATCAAAGGGGAAAATATGGCAAATAAAAGCATATGAAAACTTGTAGTCGAGCCTTTTCACGAGCTGCCAGGCCCCAAATTCAAGGCTTTTCATGGGCTGCCAAGCCACTGAGTTAAACCATTTTACAAAGCCTTTTAAGATGGTCCTCAATCCTTAACCAATCGTCGTTTTAACTTTGACAAGTTCAGGGTCTTATGAGATTGACTTGTCGAAGTTCGGCAGGTCATACCAGGTTTACCTGGACAGAGTGACTTACTTAAAAAATGAAGGCTAACCCGGGGTTTTAGGTGTATACACCAGGCTTCCAAGCCATGGCTTGATAGCCTATTACAAGTGTAGATTCTTTGTTCATTGCGATAGCAAAGAATCCCCAAGCAATATTTTGAGCTGTGCTCAGTGGCACCTATGTTTGAGTTGTGCTTTTGCAATAGACTTTCTTTGGTCCCTTTTATTTTTCCTGAGAACTCGAACTTGCGAGAGATGATATTCTTTTTGAACCAGAATTTTAAACCGGATTTGAAAGCTTCAAAACTTTGTGGGAGATAGATTTCCCTTGAACCGGATTTTGAACCGGATATTGAGAGCTTCAGCGCTTTGTGGGAGACGAGATTTCCCTTGAACCAAACTATAAACCAGAAGCATCATTGTGAGCCGGAATATTTCTGACGGCCTTTAAACTCGAACTTGCGAGAGATTAATTCTTTTCGAACCGGAAATTCTTTAACCGGATTTGAAAGCTTTCAGAGCTTTGTGGGAGAACAGATTTCCCTTGAACCGGATTTTAAACCGGCATTCTTCATCGGAAATTATCTGACAACCTTTAAATTTTCATCAATATGGTAGTAGCCTCCGGGACCGGGTTATCTTTCCCCCCAACGTCCTGGGGTTCTTGAATTCACTGAAAAACGGCAACATTTGCTGAGTCCTATCATTGTAGCCCCGAGTCTTTAAGCAACTCGAGGAGTTGGCTTGAGATTCTCCATATTTGACCATGATATAAACCGGCATAACTTGTATATCATTGTTGTTGATAGCACGATGTGAATCCACAGAAGGTTGAGGTTACTGCGACGGGTTATAAATGATCCCGTATGAGCCGTGTCAGCAACTCGGCCAATGGTTCCTTCCAACTGGTGATTTGAAGTTAACCAAACTGTAGTGGTGGCGACTTGTGCGACTGCCCATTGAACCACCCAGTGCAGACGGCGGTTGATAGTATATGAGAATTTGCCTCCATTTTGTTGAAAAAAACCGGGCTACCCAAGTTGTGACTTGTTCACACTCAATAAACAGCTCATACAGACAGGTGCGGCACGGTATGTTGATGTAGACCAGGCCGCGGGAGACGGACGACAAGGACGACCGCAACATCAGAGGTAGCTCGGACAGATGAGTCGGCCGCAGCATTGTAAGCCGGTGCGGACGGGGAAAATCGGCACCGGTGTCGTAAACTGGCACGGTCAGGCGAGTTAATCGCGGGTGCGGTCCGGGTGGTATGACATGGATGAAACGCCAGTGCAGTACGTTGCTAGTGCGTGCTCCGTGCCCGTAATATAACGCCTCATTTGTAATGAACAATTGTCTTGCGTCAAAAAATATCACATGCCAAAGTAATTGTTCACACAAAAATTAATATGTGCTATGGAAACAAACCGGACGGATATCACCTGATGTTATTTGTTCAGACAACGGATGATCCGTTCATCGCGACAGAGGCGGTTTAGGCTGGTCGGCGACTCAATATGGTCCCAGCGGTTCAAGCAGAAACCCTCCGGGTTATTCTCCAGGTCTTTAAGCACCCGCGCAGGCGGTGCGAATGTATCGTCGCCTCGGCGCTTGGTATACGAGGACGGATCATACCTTGGCCATGAGTCAATTGACGTGTGTATAGCATAGCATACCATGAAAAAAAGCTTTGGGTGATACTTAATTATACTAGTAAAAGTTTAGAAAAATAGCACCTGATTTGTTCGTATGGTAGATGATCCATATGTAATATCCGTCAATAAACTGACAATAGTAGAGCCCACCAGGTGTATATATATTACTCTAATGATCAGTGGTTTGCAGATGTTGCTGTAGCTCCTTTTCTTTAACACCAGTTCCTGGCCTTGGGAGCAGTTTAACGCTAATGGGAGCGAAGCGCGGCAGAAGAGGCAGGCAAGCCAGTAGGCGTAGCGGTGAACCGCCGTGGTGATGTCAGCAGGTGTAGCCGGCAGTGGGTCGCGTCTGCGACAATTGAACACAACCGCAGCTTGAGAGCGGTTAGGACACACAAAGCGCGAGAGCGGCAATGAAGCACGCGCCAGCCCGTGACTTCGGCGACTTGGAGCGGAGGGCGGCTTGGGCCGGCGCTGGTCGTGTCGGCAGGGTGGGTCTCACGCAAGGTGAGGTAGCAGCGGTAGCACATCAGTTGATCTTGCCTCTTAAAGCATCAACCAATTTTAAACAGTAATGGCATCAATTCCTTTTAACTATGAAATAGGGCTTTGACTCCTTTCCGCAATGGCATTCCTCTGGATTTCAATTATAGCATTGCCTTGAATGTTTTTGACTAAAACAACACCATGTTGCCTTTAGCTCTTACACCGTGATCAGTATATGGTCGATCTGAAATACAGACTAGAGTAACCTGATGAAACTGAATCATCACAATTGAAATCACGCCTATCTTGTTCTCTGTCCAAGCCCTGTACGGGTTATATGCGTAATGGACCCGAATCACGGAGGCAGCGAGGTCGGGCTCGTGGCGGCTTAGCGCGCGAGCATCGAACTAAACAAAGCGGGCGTCTTGGAAGTACTAGCGATAGAGGCGGAGGACGAAACATTGACTCGGACTCGGCAGAGGCATCGGCTCGAGGGCAAGTGCATGCAGCGGCTCAAGGCGAAGGTGAACCTGGCCCGGCGCGGGCGGTTTGTGGCGACGGCTGCTGCAGCAGAGTAGGTCGGAGGTGCGGCCATCACTTTAGAGGTAGTAGTGGGTGGCGACTCAAACAGGCCATGGCCGTAGTAGCACTGGAGGTGTGAAGGCAAAGGGCGGGGGAGACGCCAGCGTGGGAGGCCGACAAGCGGGGCACCGGGTCAGTCCGTGGCCAGAGGCGGCAGAGGTGCTCGCGAGCCATGGCTGAGTTCTCCTCTGAATTGTGGAGGTTTGACCAATCATGTTCCGGTCCTTCTCCAGGTCGTAGCTACTCCTCCCTTTTTTTACATATCGCTTCCTGTTTCTTGATGCGTGGAGCAACTGCAGCTTTTCCTCATGTGAACACGTCGCCGCACATAAGAATCGGCAGGTTTTGATGGATTGGTACTCTGCTTCCAATTAGACCACAAGTCGTAGTCGTAGGTACGGATATGATCTCCGGTGAAAAAATTCCTTCGCCTCAGGAACGTCCTCCAAAAACTGATCTGGCTTCGGATCGTCGGATCGCAAGAACATGCCGTGCCGCGCCAGTAACCCTAACTTCTGATGTAGATTTTTTCAAACCGACTCTTCTTCGTCCGAAAAACTGTGACCTCTCGATCCCTATGAAAGATCCCTCCAAGAACTCAACACCACCGTGCGCAAGCCCCGCAATGGGCGCCAACTGTCGTGGAATTGTCACGGCAGATGTCCTAGTATGAGGACTTAGTCGTGAGGCCAACGCATCTATGTATTAGCTTGAGTGGGGTTGAGGGGAATCGAGAGACGCAACACAAGACAAGGATTTAGACAGCTTCGGGCCCCGGGAAACATCATCCAGTAATAACCCTACATGCTGTTTGTGGCTAGATCTCATTATCATCACGAGGGAGACGCCGTGAACCGGCTCTTTGTGTCTAGCCCTAGAGATTGTTTCTTCTTGCTTGTCCCTCTTTGGGGAGCCCTGCCCCTCCTTATATATGTTGATGGGGCGGGTTACATGACTAGTCTAGTAGGATTAGGATTACTCTATTACAAGTGGAGTCCTAGTCTTGATTCCTTTGTAGGAGAATATTCCTTGTGCTTTCCTCATAAACTGGCTCACCATTAACATAAACCGGCCTTCTGGGCCTTGGGCCTTGTCATCCGTCCGCCACCCGCCGGGTTACCAGTGAATCATAATGTTCAGGCAGGTTGCTTGTAAACCGTCTGGTCAGGGCGGGTCGCCAGTGAATCGCCGAGTGTCAACCGGGTCTCAAGTAAACCGCCAAGCCCAGCCAGGTCATATTTCCGGCCGGGTCATACCGCGGGGTATATCCCCGACAGGTGTCGCAAGCTTACTCAAAACAGAAGGTGAATCAAGTGCAGAGCTAGATGGAAGTTCCTTACCTCCCCTCGTAGTTGAGGGAAAAATCTTAGTTCTTTCGTCTTTCAAGTTCCTCAAAGTGACCAGCAGATATAAATCCCAAGTGACTCAAAGAATAGAGCTATGCTCCCCGGCAACGGCACCAGAAAATAGTCTTGATAAAACACAAGTATAGGGAATCGCAACAGTTTTCGAGGGTAGAGTATTCAAGCCAAATTTATTGATTCGACACAAGGGGAGCTAAAGTAGAGTATAGGGGATCGCAACAGTTTTCAAGTCGAACGGGCATGTAGCCTAGTGGTTGCAGCGACCTTAGTAGCACCCCAGGTCCTGGGTTCGACTCCCGGTGGGAGTGGATATAAACAGGCTTGGGCAAAAATTTCTGGAATAAAAAGGACTGTGGGGCTGTTGCTCTACAGTATATAGTCAAAAAAAAGAATATTCCCAAGTATTAGCAGCTGAGTTGTCAATTCAACCACACCTGGATAACTTAGTATCTGCAGCAAAGTATTTAGTAGCAAAGTAGTATGAAAGTAACGATAATAGTGACAAAAGTAACAGTAGTAGTTTTGTAGTAATTGTAACTGTGACAACGGTAAAGTAACTAAGCAAAGAGCAACATGTGAAAAGCTCGTAGGCATTGGATTGGTGATGGAGAATTATGCCGGATGCGATTCCTCATGCAATAGTTATAACATAGGGTGACACAGAACTAGCTCCAGTTCATCAATGTAATGTAGGCATGTATTCCGAATATAGTCATACGTGCTGATGGAAAAGAACTTGCACGACATATTTTGTCCTACCCTCCCGTGGCAGCGGCGTCCTATTGGAAACTACGGTATATTAAGGCCTCCTTTTAATGGAGTACCAGACCAAAGCATTAACACTTAGTGAATACATGAACTCCTCAAACTAGGTCATCATCGGTAAGTATCCCGATTATTGTCACTTGGGGGTTAACGGATCATAACACATAGTAGGTGACTACAGACTTGCAAGATATGATCAAGAACTCACATATATTCATGAAAATATAATAGGTTCAGATCTGAAATCATGGCACTCGGGCCCTAGTGACAAGCATTAAGCATAGCAAAGTCATAGCAACATCAATCTCAGAACATAGTGGATACTAGGGATCAAACCCTAACAAAACTAACTCGATTACATGGTAAATCTCATCCAACCCATCACCGTCCAGCAAGCCTATGATGGAATTACTCATGCACGACGCTGAGCATCATGAAATTGGTGATGGAGGAAGGTTGATGATGACGACGATGACGGATTCCCCTCTCCGGAGCCCCGAATGGACTCCAGATCAGCCCTCCCGAGAGAGATTAGGCTTGGCAGCGGCTCCGTATCGTAAAATGCGATGAATCCTTCTCCCTTATTTTTTTTCTCCCTGGACATGAATATATAGAGTTGGATTTGAAGTCAGTGGAGCTCCAGGGGGCCCACGAGGCAGGGGGCATGCTCCAGGGGGTAGGCGCGCCCCCACCCACGTGGACTGGGTGTGGGCCCCCTGGTCTTGATTCTTTCACCAGTATTTTTATTAATTCCAAAAATATTCTCCGTGAAGTTTCAGGTCATTCCGAGAACTTTTATTTCTGCACAAAAATAACACCATGGCAATTCTGCTGAAAACAGAATCAGTCCGGGTTAGTTCCATTCAAATCATGCAAGTTAGAGTCCAAAACAAGGGCAAAAGTGTTTGGAAAAGTAGATACGTTGGAGACGTATCAACTCCCCCAAGCTTAAACCTTCGCTTGTCCTCAAGCAATTCAGTTGAAAAACTGAAAGTGATAAAGAAAAACTTTTACAAACTCTGCTTGCTCTTGTTGTTGTAAATATGTAAAGCCAGCATTCAAGTTTTCAGCAAAGATTGTGAACTAACCATATTCACAATAACGTTTATGTCTCATGTTTACTCATATCAATGGCATAATCAACTAGCGAGCAATAATAATAAATCTCGGATGACAACACTTTCTCAAAACAATCATAATATGATATAACAAGATGGTATCACGCTAGCCCTTTCTGAGACTGCAAAACATAAATGCATAGCACCTTTGAAGATCAAGGACTGACTAGACATTGTAATTCATGGTAAAAGAGATTCAATTATAGTCCTACCCAATATAAATTAATAGTAATTCATGCAAATGACAGAGGTGCTCTCCAACTGGTGATTTTTAATAAGAGGGTGATGACTCAACATAAAACTAAATAGATAGGCCCTTCGCAGAGGGAAGCTGGGATTTGTAGAGGTGCGAGAGCTCGATTTTGAAATAGATATGAATAATATTTTGAGCGGCATACTTTCATTGTCAACATAACAACCGAGAGATCTCGATATCATCCATGCTACACACATTATAGGCGGTTCCCAAACAGAATGGTAAAGTTTATACACGCCCTTCACCAACAAGCATCAATCCATGGCTTGCCCGAAACAACGGGTGCCTCCAACTAACAATAGTCCCTGGGGAGTCTTGTTTGCAATTTTTTTGATTTGATTTGCTTAGGGCATAGGACTGGGCATCCCGGTGACCATCCATTTTCTTGTGAGTGAGGAGCGGAGTGCACTCCTCTTGAGAATAACCCGCCTAGCATGGAAGGTACAGACAGCCCAAGTTGATACATGAGCTATTCGAGCATGCAAAACAGAATTTCATTTGAAGGTTTAGAGTTTGGCACATACAAATTTACTTGGAACGGCAGGTAGATACCACATATAGGAAGGTATGGTGGACTCATATGGAATAACTTTGGGGTTTATGGAAGTGGATGCACAAGCAGTATTCCCGCGTAGTACAAGTGAAGGCTAGAAAAATACTGGGAAGCGACCAACTAGAGAGCGACAACAGTCATGAACATGCATTAAAATTAATAAACATTGAGTGCAAGCATGAGTAGGATATAGTCCACCATGAACATAAATATCGTGAAGGCTATGTTGATTTTGTTTCAACTACATGTGTGAACATGCGCCAAGTCAAGTCACTCGAATCATTCAAAGGAGGATACCACCCTATCATACCACATCACAACCATTTTAATAGCATGTTGGCACGCAAGGTAAACCATTATAAACTCCTAGCGGATTAAGCATGGCATAAGCAACTATAATCTCTAATTGTCATTGCAAAAATGTTCATTCATAATAGGCTGAATCAGGAACGATGAACTAATCATATTTACAAAAACAAGAGAGGTCGAGTTCATACCAGCTTCTCTCATCTCAATCAGTCCATCATATATCGTCATTATTGCCATTCACTTGCACGATCGAACTGTGTGGATAATAATAAGTGCACATGCATTGGACTAAGCTGGAATCTCGAGTATTTAATACAGAGGAGAAGACAAGGTAATATGGGCTCTTGTTAAATCAACAATAATGCATATAAGAGCCACTTCAACATTTTCATTATGGTCTTCTCCTCTCGACCCCCAAAGAAAAGAAAAGAAATAAAACTATTTACACGGGAAAGCTCCCAACAAGTAAAAGAAGATAAAGAAATATTTTTGGGTTTTCTTTTAATTATTACTACTACAAGCATTGAAAGTAAACTAGCTAAAAGCTACAACTAATTTTTTTTGGATTTTCTTAAGGTTTTTCAAACAAACAAAAAGAAACTGAGAAAAGAAAATAAACTAGCATGGATATTACAATGAAAAAGTATGAGCATCGACAATTAAAATGAGTGTGTGAACATGAATGTAATGTCGGTGAGAAATACGTACTCCCCCAAGCTTAGGCTTTTGGCCTAAGTTGGTTTATGGCCACGGCTGGCCTGGCGGATATCCAAAGTTGTAGCTGGGGTCGTACTGTGACGCAACAACTATTGCCTCATGAGCTACTGCTTGGAGGCGAGCTGCCTCAGTCCTCCTCTTATACTCGTTCGCATCCTCCCTGGTTATAATATATCCCCCTTTTGTCTGAAAGTCAAAGAAAGTAGGAGCAGGGAGAGCAACATGGAAAATGCAGCGCCTGTCAAACATTAGTCGGTACTGGAGAGGTTGTTCATTCCTCTCAGTAAACTGATGGCGAACCATAGCCTCATAACCTAGATAAGTGGAGGCAATTCCATATCATTTTCATGTATGGGTATCTCAAGAAAATTAGCCACACGGGTTGCATAAATTTCACCAAACAAGTCTTCACTTAAACCATTATTATGCAACATTCATGCAACAATGGACCCAAGTTATATTGTTTATCTCCTAAAACAACACTCTTGAGAACACTAAGATCAGGAACACACATGTGACATGCCTCATCCTTACCGTTTATGCATCTACCTATAAAGAGAGCAAAATAATGTATAGCAGGAAAATGAATGCTCCCTATGGTAGCTTGTGTTATTTCCCTAGATTCCCCCATAGTGATACTAGCAAGAAAATCCTTAAACTCAGATTTGCGAGGTTCACTCGCACTACCCCACTGCAGAAGTTTACAAGCAGTATTAAAATCCTCTAAGTCCATAGTATAAGATTTACCATAGATATCAAATAGGACAGTGTGAGAATTACGTGAAGATGAAAATTTAAACCTTCTCACAAAGGAATCAGTTAGGTAATAATACTGAGGGCACTTATCTAGCATGAAGCCCTCAAGTTCAGCATTACGCACATATGCATCAATTTCCTCCTTAATTCCTGCTCGAACCATGAAATCTTCTAACGGCCATTCACAAGGCCGCACTTGAGCTTCTCTTGGTGGTTCATGGTCTGGCTCACGTATTGCGGGCGTGAGTCCTTGCTTCCTTGAAGAACCACCTTGGTAAATTTTCCTAAACATATTTCTTCCTCTAAAAAATTTCTGAATTTTTTTAGTAACTCAAAATAAAAGTGAACAAAACTCAACAAAATTGATAGCAACTACTCCCACAAGTGCCTAGAGACTATATCATGCATTAGAACTACTTGGGACCATATAAATTTGACATGCAAGCTCAAGAACAGGGTCACCTAGGCAGCAAAAATTTGCAATGAATAAAGCACTAGAACAAAAGCTAACTGGACCATTGGAGGAGTCACATACCGAAGAACAATCCCCCAAAGCAGTTTTGTGAGTGGAGCTTTGAGCAAGGAGATCAAAAATCATAGCAAGATGAGCTAGAACTCGTGCTTGAGCTGGTTGGTGATTTTTTGGAGGAAGAAGGAGTGTGTGAGGGAGTCCTGGACTAAGGGGTCCTCGGGTGTCTGGCCTGCTATCCATGGGCCGGACTGGTGGGCTGTGAAGACATGAAGACCGAAGACCATACTCATGTCCGGATTGGATTTTCCTTGGCGTGGAATGCAAGCTAAGCGACCAACTATGAAGATTCCTTCTTATGTAACCGACCCCATGTAACCCTAGATCTCTCCGGTGTCTATATAAACCGGAGAGCATAGTCCGGATAGGACACATTCATTACCATATACACATAGGCTAGACTTCTAGGGTTTACCATTACGATCTCGTGGTAGATCAACTCTTGTAATACTCATATTCATCAAGATCAATCAAGCAGGAAGTAGGGTATTACCTCCATAGAGAGGGCCCGAACCTGGGTAATCATCGTGTCCCCCGTCTCCTGTTACCATCGATCCTAGACGCACAGTCCGGGACCCCCTACCCGAGATCCGCCGGTTTTGGCACCGACATTGGTGCTTTCATTGAGAGTTCCACTGTCTCATCGTCAAAGGATTCGATGTCCCCTTCGATCGTCAGTAATGGCGCCGTTAAGGGAGAAACCTTCCTCCCCGGACAAACCTTTGTGTTCGGTGACTTCGTACTTCGGGCCAACTCGCTTGGCCATCTGGAGCAGGTCGATAGTCACGCCCCTGGCCATCAGGTCAGATCTGGAAGCTTGAACTGCACCGCGGATGCCCGTGGAGACTTGATCTTCAATGGAGTCAAGACTGCGGCAGTCGCTCCCCCTCTCTCCGATGAACATGACTTAAATCTGTCACCGGATCACCCCCAGGAGATGGATCCTGTTGCTGCAACGGCCTCAGAACCGAAGCAGATTGTGCCCTTCGAGGCCAAAAAGTCCACAGTGTTGGAGCCGCACATTGACTCGACATCCTGCAATATTTGCATCAACGGAACTCCGGACTCGTTTTCGGCTACACGTTCCAGATCAGATGTGCCTACGGACTCCGAGCTGGATCGGCTATCGATTTTCGAATTTGCCGCCGCAGACTTCTTCTAGCACTCATCTTTTGGTGACATACTAAATTCTTTAAAGAACTTATCCTTGGAGGAGAACTCACAGCCGAACTATGTTCGGGTCGAGCTAGAGACGGATGACGAGGGATTTTGCTTCCCACCCGCCACCCACTTCATAGCCACTGTCGATGACTTAACCGACGTGCTGGACTATGGCTCCGACGACATCGACGGTATGGACGACGATGCCGATATGGAGCAAGGCCAAGACCCGCTGTCGGTGTCAAAACCGACGGGTCTCGGGTAGGGGGTCCCGAACTGTGTGTCTAGGCGGATGGTAACAGGAGACAAGGGACACGATGTTTTACCCAGGTTCGGGCCCTCTTGATGGAGGTAAAACCCTACGTCTTGCTTGATTGATGTTGATATTGTGGATGTTTACAAGAGTGGATCTACCACGAGATCAAGGAGGCTAAACCCTAGAAGCTAGCCTATGGTATGATTGTAAGGGTTGTTGTTCTTCTAGTCCTACAGACTAAAGCCATCCGGTTTATATAGACACCGGAGAGGGCTAGGGTTACATAGAGTCAGTTACAATGGTAGGAGATCTACATATCCGTATCGTCAAGCTTGCCTTCCATGCCAAGGAAAGTCCCATCCGGACACGGGGCGAAGTCTTCAATCTTGTATCTTCATAGTCTTGGAGTCCGATCGATGATGATAGTCCGATAGCGATAGTTCGGTGATGATGGTAGTCGGCTATCCGGACACCCCTAATCCAGACTCCTTAGTAGCCCCTGAACCAGGCTTCAATGACGATAAGTCCGGCGCGTATATTGCTTGGCATTGCAAGGCGGGTTCCTCCTCAAATGATAGAAGATTGTGAACACCGGGATAGTGTCCGCTCTGCAAAATAAATTCCACATTCCACCGTAGAGAATAATATATACACAAGTTCAATCTGCGGCGTTTTACTGCGGCATGACATCACGCCACTACCAAGCCATTATTTAAATCGTTTTTACTCTACCACCTCAGCGCATTTAGCGAAGCGGTTTCCTTGGCACGTCTTGTCGAGCGAGATCGTGTTTCCCTTAATCCGGGATTCTCATCAATCTGAACGTGGGTAACCCAACCGCGCCATTGATGGTGGCGCTTGGGGGATAAGCGAGTTTTACCAGGCCGATGGGGGCGCGTGAACTTCGCCCGCCCATATAAGGGATAAGGATTCACCTTCTCACCTCGCCTTCTTCCTCCTTTGCTTATCCATCTCTGCGCTTTCGAGCTCCATTACCCAAGTTCACAGATCTCGTCTCAACCTTCTCCGACCATGTCCGGAGCGGGAGGTAAATGGTTGGCCTCCACCGTTAAGGAGGAGCACATCGCCAAACTGCGCGGCGCCGGATACCTTTCCGGCGACATCGTGCACCGGCTGCCCGACGAGGGGCAGCTCATCCCCACCCCCAGGCCCCATGAGAGGGTCGTCTTTCTTCCCCACTTCCTCCGCGGACTGGGCTTTCCACTTCACCCCTTTGTCCGGGGGCTCATCTTCTACTACGGCCTGGATTTCCATGATCTGGCGCCGAACTTCATCCTCAACATCTCGGCGTTTATCGTCGTGTGCGAGGCCTTTCTCTGCATCCAGCCCCACTTGACTTGGCTCAAGACCTTCAATGTCAAGCGAAGGTAGTGAAGGGCACTCAAGCGGAGTCTTGGAGGCGCCATGTTGGGCAAGATGCCCAATGTCCTTTAGTTCAAGGGCCTTCGTGGAATCCGTCAAGGGGTGGCAATCGGGTGGTTCTATATCACCGAGCAGCGTGACCCTACATGGGCGGCGGCCCCGAGTTTAGATCTGGTATCCCCACGCAGCTCACCTCCCGGAAAGAAAGGCTTCTTGTGGGGTAGTTCGGAGGAGCCGACGGACTCAAGCTTTGTATCCGAAGCTGGTGAAGAAGCTCGGGCTGGTTAACGTGGTCCAAGTCATGCTCGTCGTCGGGATTCTCCCATGCCAAGCGGGCATTCAATCTGTGGGAGTTCAATCCGGAACAGCACCAGCGTTGAGCGGGCTCTTCAACACGACATCTGAAGGCGCTGGAGGTTCTGTTCAAAGGCGCTGAAGCCCCGATCCGCGTTGAAGATCGCGGATTTCGCCGCAGATGCCGAAGCCGACGAGGTAAGTGATTCTACCCCTTTACGGGACACCTGTTTTTCATAGCTTGACTCTATCTGGGTTTTAATTTCCCTTTTCCTTTGACAGACTGAATGAGGAAGGCGGAGCAGATTACCCGTCCGGCTCCTATGCCGAAAATCCATGAGACGCCGTCTAGCGAGGCTGCTGGTTCCGCACCGCACGTGGTGCCGGAGAAGAAAAACAAGAAGGAGGCCACGGGTGCTCGAAGGAGCTCCGTTTTCAGTGTCCGACGACTCGGGCGGACTCCTCCCAGCGAGGAGGAGAAGAGGACTCTCTCCCAAAGGAGGAGAGAGAGGAAGAGGAAGGCTTCCCCACCGGGGGGAGGCCAAGGGTCAAGAGGGAAGGACTATTCCCCCGGACAGCTCCGCCAACATCAACGTTGGCGAGGAAGAATGGCCTTCAAGGGCCAGGCCTCCGGCGAGATCGTAAGTATCCGGATTCCTGAATGATTTATAATTTCTTTTTCTGCGCCACATAGTGTCATTCTAATGCCGCATGCTGCCTGTAGTCCGCCGGTGATGATCTCCCGCTTCATCGAAGCGGGTCGTTGGCTCCGTCGGATGTAGACTCCATCCCGACCGCCTCCACCCTCGCGACACCGAGGACGCCGAGGTGGGATCCCAGAAGGGACCCATCGGGGAGGCTCGGGCGCCACAAGGCATCCTCCGGACTTTGCGCCGGACTCCAAATCAGAACCCGCAGTGGTTCCGGGTCCGCCGCCCCCTTTCAACGAAGGGCAAGACCGTGGCGCCGGGCTTCCGTCCAACCGGAGGCGCCGGGCAATTTGTTGGGCGCTGCAGCGCTTCCATCGAGAAGAACACCGCACTATTATGAGTGCGGTGATTGAAAAGTGTAGCTTCGCCAAGAGCGGGCTGACCGAAGCTGCGCAGTAGCCTTCTATCGGGCTTTGAGGTAAGAAGTTAAAATATGCAATGTAATACCGCATAGACGGTAGCCCCGATGCTCGGTTCGGTGTTCGGATAGAAAAGCGGATGAGGATCTGAAAAAAAAGATATACGCAGGGTTGCTAAAAAATTATGTCAATATGGGTTGCAGGCTGCGCTGCTGACCTCTGCCGCACTGACTGCGGAGGTCGGTGCTTTGAAGCAGGAGCTTGAGCGGTCCGAGCAAGAGCTCGGCCGCGCCAGAAAGCAGCTCCAGGACAAAGAAGGTGAGTAACACCACTTTGAACTTGTACCTTACAGAAAAGGATTTAGGTTGCAACAAAAATAACAAGGATAACATGGGTACTGCAGGGGCCACGAACGAGGTGGCGACCCTGAAGGAGGCCGTGTCCGCGGCCGAACGCAATGCGGCCACGGAACGGGCAGAGCGAGAAAAGCAGGAGGCGCGGGTGGCGGTGGTTCAGCAAGAGCTCCAGGCTCTCATGGAAAAGCATGAGAGTTTGGAGCGTGACTCAAAGACTCGAGAGTCCGAGCTTGCCTCGGCTCTCGAAAGTGCCAAAACTGCCAAGGCCGATGCCCATAAGTCCCTTCAGGAGATTGAGTTGATGAGGAAGATAGCGGCGGGTAAGGCATTTTTCATGCAAAGCAAGCATGTGAATGTAAATTACGTGTTACTTACCCGAATTCGGAGCTCTCCAGGGGCGTTTGCAGATCTGCCTCGTAGCGTGTCTGATGCCGCCGCATTCTACCGAGCCGAGGAGGGGAGCTCAACGGAGAAGGTCTTCGGTCTCGGTATCTTTGAGGCCGGCCATCCGTGCACCCTAGCGACCAGTGAAGCAGCTGGTCGAGCTTCACAAGGTGGCCGAGCAGGCCATGAAGGGCCTCATAGTCCGGTGTGGCTGGAGAGGCCATGCCAGGAGCTACTTCGCCTCGTCTCGACGGCTGGTGGATCGTGCCCTCGGTGGAGGTTATCAAGCGCTCCGCTTTGTATTGAAGGTGCTCGTCGGGCCCTTGCCCGCGCAAAGGTGCATTGGGGCAAGCTGGATGCGAGAAGCTAATCAGCGACGCGCCACCGGTGGGCAAGGAACATCGTCGCCTGAAATGTACTATAAGACTGTCTTGAAGGGTGCCCGCAAGATTGCGGATGAGTGCCCAGTGGATGTAATTATTGAGTAAATTCGCAATGTGTTATCCTGTGCGCTGAAAACTTTGTTCATATGCGCTAAGCAACGCTTGTTAATTTATAATATTACCTTCTGTGCGGCCGTTTAGTAAATCTGAGAGATGGCAAGTCATCGGCTTCAGCCCCCATGCCACGAGTGCTGGGGTGTTCGGGATAAACTTGAGCACTCTTGTTCCCATTTTTGGGTCCATCTAGGGAGGCGCTCAACACAACGAACATGGCAACCGGACTTATAGTGCTTGAACACTCTCACTTAGCCATAGAATTCTATAATTTTAAATTTCGGCGAAGCCCCTAGTATTCGGAGGACCGAATTGGGGCGCTATCCACGCCTTCGTCGGACATTGTCCGAACTTATTTCGAAGCGGCGTGGGTCTTTAAGGACCCGAAGGACCTCTCGAACAGCGACCAGTCTCTCGCCTTATCATGACAGTCAGTTTTAGCTTTCCATCGAGGCGTTAACCCGGCTCAACCGGGCGCAATCGCAGATGGTTCTCCCAGTGCTACCTTAGCCGATAGAACGGAACGTAAGGTGCCAAACATGGGAGCCGGGCAAACCCAACTATTGACCCAAGACATGATTCGGAGCCGATTCATATAATGCTATAAGTTCGGGGTGCCGCACTTGTGAAAGTGTGCGAACTTTATCACACCATAATGCGGACAACATAAGCCCATGGTGTATTTGGCCGTACCAAAATGTACGGATGCAACATGTCGTAAATGAACATATATGTATATATAAGGTAATGCAATTATAGGCAAAAAGGTGCTGCATTTTATTCGAGAAGATATGCTATGAGTGCGGAATGATACAAATAGCATGGAAAGCAAGGGATTGGACGAATTAAAGGCGTCTCCCTCCAGGGTAGGCAGCGAATGTTGCATTTAACAAATTTAATGCTCGTGATGGAGACCACCGAGTGTTAAATCGCGGCCTTTGTCCTTCCCCGGCTGTTGCATCATGAGTTCGGCAGGTTCGCCACGGACAGAGTTCTGTATAAAAAGAGAGAAATAAAAGAAAAAGAGCGACACACTTGGGAGCCCTGGTGTGGTCGAACCGCACTGGGGTCTGTTGTGGTTGTGCCTTTCCCCTATGCCCATGGTGTCTCCAGTATGTAATTATGTATGCTTGAGAGTTTGTTTTACAATTATGCGAGGGCTGGGGTTGAGGCCGCATTACTCTGCGTGCTCGGAACGTGCTGTGGTCTTGGTTGATGTTGCTCGGCGCGTTTGGCGTGTCCGGTCGTTTAACGGCCGGACTCGAAAATTGCCTTAAAAGGCTGCTCGTATTTCGCCGCGAGAGCAGCTGTATGTTCCTCCGTTCGGAGGAGCGTTCCGTGTTTCCATTGACCGTGATGACTCCACGAGGGCCTGGCATCTTGAGCTTAAGGTATGCATAATGCGGCACCGCGTTGAATTTTTGAACGCGGTTCGTCCGAGCGAGCATGATAGCCGCTGCATGAACGGGACTATGTCAAGATTAACTCCTCGCTCGAAATTATCCGGGATCCAAGACAACTTCGATGTAATTGAGCCTGTACAATTGGCCTCGACACCTGGTATGGCGCCTTTGAAGGTTGTCTTTGTAGGTTTAATCCTTGAAGGGTCTATGCCCATCTTGCGCCTGTATCCTGATAAAGCAGGTTCAGCTACGCCGCCGTCCATCGGGACTCTCGTGAGGTGAAATCCATCGATGATTGGGTCTAAAACCAATGCGGCGAATCCACCATGGCGGATACTGGTCGGATGGTCTCTTGATCGAAAGTGATCGGGCAAGAGGACCATGGGTTGAATTTTGGGGCGATGGCTCCATCGCAGTATCGTCCCTTAGTGCACGCTTCCGCTCCCTCTTGGGAATATCGTTGCGTATATCATGTTTACCGTCCGAACTTGAGGGGGGAATCCTTTTGTCCTCTGTTGTTCGGGCGGCGGGTCTCTTCCTCGTCATCGCTGTGTAGCCCTTGTCACTGTTTTGGTGATTAATTTGCTCTGCTTTGAATACCCAACAATCTCTGTTGGTGTGGTTAGCTGGCTTTTCGGGGTTCCATGTATTTGACAGGAGCGGTCGAGTATTCGGTCCAAATTGGACGGGCCCGGAGTGGTTCTTTTGAATGGCTTCTTCCGTTGACCGGGTTTGGAGCCTCGGAATCCGGCGTTGACTGCCGTATCCTCATTGATGTCGCCGTTAATGCGGCGTTTGTTTTTGTTTCGACGCAACCTGCCATTGCGGTCCTTGGTATCCGGACTGCCAGCGTTTTTGCTGAGTTTGTTGCTGCGAGCTAGCCAGCTATCCTCTCCCGCACAGAAGCGGGTCATGAGTGATGTGAGGGCTGCCATGGATTTCGGCTTCTCCTGTCCTAGGTGCCGGGCCAGCCACTCGTCACGGATGTTATGTTTGAAGGCAGCGAGTGCCTCTGCATCCGGAGAGTCAACGATTTGATTTTTCTTTGTTAAGAACCGTGTCCAGAATTGCCTGGCCGATTCGTCTGGCTGCTGTATTATGTGGCTTAGGTCATCTGCGTCCGGTGGTCGCATACACGCGCCACAGAAGTTGTCGAGGAATGCGGCTTCCGGTCTTCCCAAAGATCAATTGACTCTGCGGGCAGGCTGTTAAGCCAATGCCGAGCTGGTCCTTTAAGCTTGAGCGGGAGATATTTGATGGCGTGAAGATCGTCGTCGTGGGCCATGTGTATATGGAGGAGATAATCCTCAATCCAAACCGCGGGGTCTGTTGTGCCATTGTAGGATTCGATATTAACGGGTTTAAACCCTTCGGGGATTTGATGATCCATTACTTTGTCAGTGAAGCATATCGGGTGTGCGGCGCCTCTGTATTGAGCAATATCGCGACGTAGCTCGAGAGAGCGTTGTCTGCTGTGTTCGGCCCGGCCGGAGTAGTTGTATCCGGCGCGACGGTATTCGTCGTGGGTCTTGGGGCGCCCACGTGATCCATAGATAGATCTGGATTGTCTTGCCTTGTCCTCCAATATATCCCACAAGTCCGGCGCGTTCCCCCGTGGCTTCATGCTTTTTGACCGATGCCGGGGTACGGTTTTGGTGGAGGGCTTGCACGCCTCTCTCCGCGCCACGAGGTGGCGGTCTGCCGACAGCGCTGGTGATGCAGGTTTGTATGCCTCCTCCTCTAATCGGGGAGCAACTTGCGTTTTAGGTAACTTTTGAGGGGCGTTCGAGTTCATACTCTTGACCTCGAGGACCTCGGTCCATCTGTCGGCAAGATGGGTCTTGATCAGCTTGAAGCTGTTGCTGCTTTTCTTTAGGCTGTTTGTCGTGGCCATTAGCTGCGTCTGAAACGCTCTTGTTCGATGGGATCCTCGGGCACGATGAATTAAATCGTCGCCGAGGCTTGCCTCATCTCCGGAGGGAGGTAAGTAATTGTCATCCTCGACCTCTTAAATGCGCCGCCCTCTCGTGGGGCTTGCTTCTCCTCCTCCTGCGCTGGATCGTCTTTGGAGGGAGTTGTCTTCGGCACTTTCGGGGTGTTATTATCTCTGTGCGGAATCTCCATTCTTGCCGTGGCGGGATTTAGAGCGGCGCCACGACGCCGGGCGCTTGGGCTGTTTCTTTAAGGAATCGGCCTCCGCTGCTTCTTCGCCGTCCCCATCTTTTGGGGTGTCCACCATGTATATATCGTATGACGAGGTGGTCTTCCGGTGTCTGTAGGCACTAGTTCTTGGTAGTCTCCGCATCGTCGTCCATACCGTCGATGTCTTGGAGTCGTAGTCGATCGTCGGTTAAATCGCCGACGGTGGCTACTGAAGTGGGTGGTGGGTGGGCTATGAATTTCTTCGTCGTCCGCGTCCCAACCATCCTGGCCGTGAGTTCGCCAGGCTCTCCGGATAGCGAGAGATGCTTCATGAATTTATGATATAGCCAAGGGCGAGTGCTGAAAGATGTCCGCAGCGGTGAATTCCATGATCGGCGCCAATCGGATTCGACCGGCGGGGCGCAGGAGGTTCGAGTCCGGCAGAGTCCGCACCTCGAGTCATGAGCTTTATGCGGGACAAGGTAAGTGTTCGCTCCATCGTCGAGAAGTTGCAGCTCCCAAGGCGGTGTCCAGCCATCCGTCCTCGATCCGAGCGATCGGCTCCGGACTATGGGTCGGAGCGGATTAGTGTCTTGACCTCAAAGGTGCTGTCCGCGGCGAGTTAGGTCATGCCCATTGTGACAGCGCTGCACGCTTCGGCTGTGGCTCGATCCATCGAAGATCAAGTCCCGCGATATCGGCCGTGAAGTTTAGGCTTCAAACCTGACTCGACGGCCAGGGGCGTAGCTTCGATCTGCTCCAGATGGCCAAGTGAGTTGGCCCGCATGCGAAACCGCCGAATCTGAAGATCTGTCCGGGGAGAAAAGTCTCACCCAGGACTGCGTCGTTGTTGATTGAAGAGGCCATCAAGCCCATCGGCGACGACACAGATGAACTCTCAATGAAAGCACCAATGTCGGTGTCAAAACCGGCCGATCTCGGGTAGGGGGTCCCGAACTGTGCGTCTAGGCTGATGGTAACAGGAGACAAGGGACACGATGTTTTACCCAGGTTCGGGCCCTCTTGATGGAGGTAAAACCCTACGTCCTGCTTGATTGATATTGATATTGTGGATGTTTACAAGGGTGGATCTACCACGAGATCATGGAGGCTAAACCCTAGAAGCTAGCCTATGGTATGATTGTAAGGGTTGTTGTTCTTCTAGTCCTACGGACTAAAGCCATCCGGTTTATATAGACACCGGAGTGGGCTAGGGTTACATAGAGTCGGTTACAATGGTAGGAGATCTACATATCCGTATCGCCAAGCTTGCCTTCCACGCCAAGGAAAGTCCCATCCGGACACGGGGCGAAGTCTTCAATCTTGTATCTTCATAGTCTTGGAGTCCGGTCGATGATGATAGTCCGGCCAATGATAGTTCGGCTGATGATGGTAGTCCAGCTATCCGGACACCCCCTAATCCAGGACTCCCTCACCCGCCATTAACCAAACGTTGGATGACTACCTCTTTGTACGATGTGTACATGGTTGATACACCCAAAAGATCTGGCGACGACAACGAAAAGCCAGACGCGAATAAAACCTCTGAGACACAGTCCACGCGCCGACGCCCCAAGCGCCGTTCTAAGCCTTGTCGCTCAAAGGACGGGAACACCGACACCGGCGAGAATAGTACTCCAGGCGACGCCGGAAACAATGAAGACCCTGTCGGAGCCACATCCGAACAGGAGGAACATGGCAACAGGCAAGACAACCCTGACGAACAAGACATAGAAGATGACTCGGAGGACGACAGCTACCGTCCACCCTTTGAGGAGGAGACAAGCCTCGACAACGAAGACTTCATCGTGCCTGAGGATCCTCTGGAGCAGGAGCGCTTTAAGCATTAGCTCATAGCCACTGCGAGGAGCCTGAAAAATAAACAGCATCATCTTCAAGCTGAACAAGATCTGCTCGTCGACAGGTGGACTGATGTCCTGATAGCCGAAGAATACGGCCTCCGGCACCCAACAAAGAGCTACCCAAAACACAGACTGCTACGTCAATTCGATGAGGAAGCACCAGAGCACACATCTCCCTTGTGTAATGCAGAACGAACACCACGTGGTCGAGACAGGGCGGCCAACCGGCCACCCCGTGGCCGGGATAAAGCGGCAACTCAGCCCGAACAGCAGCCTGCCCCACCGCCTCGCAAAGATAGAGACAAAAGAGTTCGAGGTCACACGTACGACCTCTGGCAGATCCTGGACGATAGAGCAGGACATACAAGATCGATCTACGGATCGCGAGGGCGTGCCTCGAGGCACGACGACGGCTACCTATTCAGACGTGATAAATCTGACCACGCCCGGGCCGAATACCGCAGACGGACTCCGTCAGAGCTACGCCACGACGCGGCCCGATATAGAGGCGCCGCACACCCTCTCTGCTTCGCAGATGAAGTACTGGATCACGAATTCCCCGAGGGGTTCAAGCCAGTCAACATTGAATCATACAACAGCACAACCGATCCCGCAGTATGGATCGAGGATTTTATTCTCCATATCCACATGGCTCGAGGAGATGACCTCCATGCCATTAAATACCTTCCACTAAAGCTCAAAGGGCCAGCTCGGCACTGGCTTAACATCCTGCCTGAAAATTCTATCGGCAGCTGGGAGGACTTGGAAGAAGCCTTCCTGGACAACTTCCAGGGAACATATGTCCGGCCACCAGACGCCGATGACTTAAGCCATATATTTCAACAACCTGGAGAATTAGCCAGAAAATTCTGGACTAGGTTCCTAACCAAAAAGAACCAGATTGTTGACTGTCCGGATGCTGAGGCCTTAGCAGCCTTCAAACACAACATCCGTGATGAATGGCTAGCATGCCACCTCGGCCAAGAAAAGCCGAAGTCCATGGCAGCCCTCACGGCACTCATGACCCGCTTTTGCACGGGAGAGGACAGTTGGCTGGCCCGTAGTATCAACACAGCTAGCGAGACAGGCCCCGCCGAGGCCAAGAATAGCACTAGCAAGCTCCGGCGCAATAGACACAAACGCCGAAGCAATGGCAACAACACCGATGACACCACGGCTAACGCCGGATTCACTGGCTCCAAGTCCGGCCAACGGAAGAATCCCTACAAAAGGAACAATGAAGGACCTTCCATCCTGGACCGCATACTCGACCGTCCGTGCCAGATACACGGCACCCCGGATAACCAAGCTAATCATACCAACAGATATTGTTGGGTCTTCAAGCAGGCTGGCAAGTTAAATGCTGAAAACAAGGAAAAGGGATCACAAAGTGAGGACGAGGACGACGAGCCCCGGCAGCCGAACACTGGGGGCAGAAGAAATTTCCCCCTCAAGTCAAAACGGTGAACCTGATATACGCTACGCACATCCCCAAAAGGGAGCGTAAGCGAGCACTTAGGGACGTCTACGCGGTAGAGCCAGTTGATAACCCACAAGTATAGGGGATCACAACAGTTTTCGAGGGTAGAGTATTCAACCCAAATTTGTTGATTCGACACAAGGGGAGCCAAAGAATATTCTCAAGTATTAGCAACTGAGTTGTCAATTCAGCCACACCTAGATAACTTAATTTCTGCAGCAAGGTATTTAGTAGCAAAATAATATGATAGTAGTAGTACAAGTAACAAAAGTAAAGAAAGCAAAAGTAATGTTTTTGGTATTTTGTAGTGATTGTAAAAGTAGCAACGGAAAAGTAAATAAGCGAGAACCAATATAGGAAAAACTCGTAGGCATTGGATCGGTGATGGATAATTATGCCGGATGTGGTTCATCATGTAACAATCATAACATAGGGTGACACAGAACTAGCTCCAATTCGTCAATGTAATGTAGGCATGTATTCCTAATATAGTCATACGTGCTTATGGAAAAGAACTTGCATGAAATCTTTTGTCCTACCCTCCCGTGGCAGCAGGGTCCTAATGGAAACCAAGGGATATTAAGGCCTCCTTTTAATAGAGAACCGGAACAAAGCATTAGCACATAGTGAATACATGAACTCCTCAAACTATGGTTATCACCGAGAGTGGTCCCGATTATTGTCACTTCGGGGTTGCCGGATCATAACACATAGTAGGTGACTATAGACTTGCAAGATAGGATCAAGAACACACATATATTCATGAAAACATAATAGGTTCAGATCAGAAATCATGGCACTCGGGACCTAGAGACAAGCATTAAGCATAGCAAAGTCATAGCAACATCAATCTCAGAACATAGTGGATACTAGGGATCAAACCCTAACAAAACTAACTCGATTATATGATAGATCTCATCCAACCCATCACCGTCCAGCAAGCCTATGATGGAATTACTCACGCACGGTGGTGAGCATCATGAAATTGGTGATGGAGGATGGTTGATGATGACGACGGCGACGAATCCCCCTCTCCGGAGCCCCGAACGGACTCCAGATCAGCCCTCCCGAGAGGTTTTAGGGCTTGGCGGCGGCTCCGTATCGTAAAACACGATTATTTCTTCTCCTTGATTTTTTTCTCCCCGAAAGCAAATATATAGAGTTGGAGTTGGCGTCGGAGGAGCCTCATGGGGCCCACGAGGTAGGGGGGCGCGCCCTAGGGGGGCAGGCGCGCCCCCCGCCCTCGTGGACAAGGCGTGGGCCCCCTGGTCTTCATATTTGGCAAGGATTTTTTGTTATTTCCGAAAAGATGTTCCGTGAAGTTTCAGGTCATTCCGAGAACTTTTGTTTCTGCACATAAATAACACCATGGCAATTCTGCTGAAAACAGCGTTAGTCCGGGTTAGTTCCATTCAAATCATGCAAGTTAGAGTCCAAAACAAGGGCAGAAGTGTTTGGAAAAGTAGATACGACGGAGACGTATCAACTCCCCCAAGCTTAAACCTTTGCTTGTCCTCAAGCAATTCAGTTGATAAACTGAAAGTGATAAAGAAAAACTTTTACAAACTCTGTGTGCTCTTGTTGTTTTAAATATGTAAAGCCAGCATTCAAGTTTTCAGCAAAGATTATGACTAACCACATTTGCAATAATTCTCATGTCTCATATTCACTCATATCAATAGCATAATCAACTAGCGAGCCATAATAATAAATATCGGATGACAACACTTTCTCAAAACAATCATAATATGATATAACAAGATGGTATCTCGCTAGCCCTTTCTAAGACTGCAAAACATAAATGCAGAGCACCTTTAAAGATCAAGGACTGACTAGATATTGTAATTCATGGTAAAAGAGATCCAATCATAGTCATACCCAATTATAAATTAATAATAATGGATGCAAATGACAGCTGCGCTCTCCAGCTAGTGCTTTTTGATAAGAGGATGATGACTCAACATAAAATTAAATAGGTAGGCCCTTCGCAGAGGGAATCAGGGATTTGTAGAGGTGCCAGAGCTCGGTTTTGAAATAGACATAAATAATATTTTGAGCGGCATACTTTCATTGTCAACATAGCAACTAAGAGATGGCGATATCTTCCATGCTACACACATTATAGGCGGTTCCCAAATAGAATGGTAAAGTTTATACTCCCCCTCCACCACAAGCATCAATCCATGGCTTGCTCGAAACAACGAGTGCCTCCAACTAACAAGAGTCCCGGGGGAGTTTTGTTTGCAATTAATTTGATTTAGTTTGCATAAAGCATGGGACTGGGCATCCCGGTGACCAGCCATTTTCTCGTGAGTGAGGAGAGGAGTCCACTCCTCTTGAGAATAACCCGCCTAACATGGAAGATAAGGGCAGCCCTAGTTGATACATGAGCTATTCGAGCATACAAAACAGAATGTTTATTTTATGTTTTAGAGTTTGGCACGTACAAATTTACTTGGAATGGCAGGTAAATACTGCATATAGGAAGGTACGGTGGACTCATATGGAATAACTTTGGGGTTTAAGGGATTGGATGCACAAGTAGTATTCCCGCTTAGTACAGGTGAAGGCTAGCAGAAGACTGGGAAGCGACCAACTAGAGAGCGACAACAGCCATGAACATGCATTAAAATTAATAAACATTGGATGCAAGCATGAGTAGGATATAATCCACCATGAACATAAATATCGTGAAGGCTATGTTGATTTTGTTTCAACTACATGCGTGAACATGTGCCAAGTCAAGTCACTTAAATCATTCAAAGGAGGATACCACCCCACTATACCACATCACAACCATTTTAATAGCATGTTGGCATGCAAGGTAAACCATTATAACTCATAGCTAATCAAGCATGTCACGGGAAACTATAATCTCTAATTGTCATTGTAAACATGTTTATTCATAATAAGCTGAATCAAGAACGATGAACTCATCATATTTACAAAAAAAAGAGAGGTCGAGTTCATACCAGCTTTTCTCATCTCAGTCAGTCCATCATATATCATCATAATTTCCTTTCACGTGCACGACCGAACGAGGTGAATAATAATAAGAGTGCACGTGCATTGGACTAAGCGGGAATCTGCGAGCATTCAATAAACAGGAGAAGACAAGGCAATATGGGCTCTTGGTTAAATCAACAATAAAGCACATGAGAGCCACTTCAACAATTTAATTATGGTCTTCTCTTATCGACCCCCAAAGAAGAACGAGAAATAATTTTGGGTTTTCTTTTTAATTATTACTACTACAGCAAGAAAGTAAACTAGCTAGAAGCTATTACTAATTTTTTTCTTAAGGTTTAACAAACACACAAGAAGAAAGCAGAAAAAAAGAAAAAATAAACTAGCATGGATATTTCAGTGAAAAAGTATGAGCACCGACATCTAGCAATGAGTGTGTGAACATAAATGTAATGTCGGTGGGAAATACTTACTCCCCCAAGCTTAGGCTTTTGCCCTAAGTTGGTCTATGGCCATGGTTGGCCTGGCAGATATCCATAATAGTAGTTGGGGTCATACTGCGATGAGGAAGACTCTGACTGCCACTGGCCAGCAGCCATCTCCGGATCCCTAGAGTAATCAGACTGTCGTGGAGGCTCATATTGTGGTTCCGGCTCCGGGGCTGGTGTAGGGTTCCGGTAGGCTTGAACGTCAGCCCAAGGAACAAGATATTGACTCTCTGATAAATCGAACAAGGAAGGAGCAGGCAAGGTGATAGTCTCAGGGTGATGTTTATGAAAGAATAATTTGTATTTAAGCTCCCCTTCCGTGCCTTTAACAATAAAGTCATGTGCTAGCATACTCTTATAATCTAAATAAGCACTAGGCAGAAATTTTTCTTCTTTCTCATGGAGTCTAATAGGTATGCTAAAATATGCAGCAAGGCGTGAAGCATAAATACCTCCAAAGATGGGGCCCTTTGTACGGTTCAAACTTAACGGTTTAGCAATAATCCCGCCCATACTAATAGTGTTATCGCCGAATAAACCATGGAACAAAATGATAATATCAGGAACACTAAGGTTTCCACAGTTTCCGCGACCAATCAAGCAACGACTAGCAAATATGGCAAAGTAGCATAAAATAGGAAAATGTATGCTAGTGATTCTTGCATCAGAAACCTTCCTGGTTTCTCCCACAGTGATGGTGTCAATAAATTCTTCCACATCATTACGATGTGGTTCATCTAAAGTACCCTCGAAGGGTATTTTGCAAACCTTGCAAAGTTCAGCTAATGGCATCTTCTTAACAACGTCATATAAATGAAACTCTACTGAAGGAGGTGATTCCTTAGGAAAATAGTAGAAGTTTTGCACAAAAGTATTAGTGAATAAGAGACACTGATGACGTTGGTCGCGGAGGAAGTCGGCGAGGCCAGCATTCTCAGCCAATGAATATGTCGGGGAAACTGATCCACGAACACCTATGGGACCGGCGGACCGAGCCCCTTCGGTTCGGCGGGGGGCGGAGAACGCAACAAAAGCGGAACGAAGCGAAGCAACACAAGCAGTTTACCCAGCTTCGGAGCTCTCCGGAGAGATAACACTCCTCTTGCTGCATGTCCGAGTGTATTGAGTTCTTGCTCGGGAGCGCTGAGTGCTATAGTACACACTAGCTGCTAACGAGACCGAGCGTGAATGTTTTTCTGCCTTCGAACCCCCCTTCTACGTTGCGCATGGGCCTCCTTTTATATGCTAAAGGGGTCTCCGACAGGTGGCAACGTAGACAAGGGTAAAAATGGAAAAGGAATTGCGGTTGGTACAACTACCTGCACAGTGTATCATACCTAACCCTGACGGCAGGGGACAAAGGCATTAAATGCCCGTCTACGTCGCCCAAATAGTGCAAAAAGGGACCGTCATGGACGCCACCGCTTGCTACGATGGCAATCTTGTCAGCGTCGCTTGCCACACAAGACCGCTGGCCGCACAGACCTCTTGTCACGCTACGCGAAAGGTCCTGAGGCGACACGTTGGTGGATGTCTTTGGGCGCTGGTACAGAGTGGTAGTTTGCCGCGGCAATTGTCTTGTCGCGTCCGGAAGCTTGTCGCTCACAGGGCCTCGCCGGGACGCGTGGCGCGTCGCGGCAAGTTCCTTGAGATGCCTTGGTTGTCCTTCCCGGCAAGCTCCTCTTGCCGGGGCCTTGTCTCCTTGGCTTGAATACTTTGTTCTTGAATGGCTCCAAAGGAACCACGGAGGACCTTGGCGGTCACCCGCAAGCCTTGCCGCTGGTGCTGCAACTGCCCGTGCACAAGTTCGGGATACTAGGGTACCCCTACTCTAGTACACCGACAGAGCCCCAGGCCTGGGCCACCTGCAGTGTCGGCGCTGTTGGGCCAGGCCCAAAACAGGCACGGCACACTGCGCCTGGGTTACACCAGTATCTCACTCTGTATCCACCGCGCCCTCCTCGGCGGCACGCAGCGTCGAATCTTGGCGTCGTGGGAGAGATCGTGGTGGTTTCTTTATTCGGAAAGACGGGCGTCTGCCCCTCCCTCTTTATAAGCGGGGGAAGCAGGAGCAGTTCGCCCATCTCGCTTGTTGCTATTCCAATCTCAAAACCTCCGCCGCTCCCCTTCTTCCCAAAGCTGAAAGAGAGCAGCGCCCGCCCCTCATCGCCACCGGCACCACCAACGCCGTCGATCTTTCTCACCACCTCCGCCATGGCTCCAAAGCGGGAAGGTTGTGAGGTCGGCCGAGGCGCAGCGGCTTGGCGGCGCGAAAGGAGCGGCAACCTTCCCCCTCATTTCGCCGCGAAGGAGCTGAGGGAGTATTACTACCTCTTCGGTCGACGAAGACGCGAGCATCCGCAAGACGAAGGTACTCTCAGCTGCCGCTGAACTGGCTCGAATGGATATCCCTTCTTAGCGTTGTTCTTCTCTGCGGGCTCGCCCGCCTTTCTCTGAGTTTTTCGTGACATTATGAACACCTACGGGTTCCGCCTCCTTGACTTCACCCCAACGCCGTTCGACCATGGCAGTTTCGCATCTCTGCGAAAACTTTGTCGGAGTCTATCCAAATGTAGCTCTTTTTACGCCACTTCTTTATGCCCCGAGTTGAGAGAGGGAGCCTTTATCCGCGGAATCGCTGGATCTCGAGAACTGCAAGAAGGAAGCTTATCTCGAGGAGAGCTCCGCAGCAAGTGGGATGAATGGAGAGCAGACTAGTGCTGGATTGTCGAGGAGAACCGCAGCCATTTACCGCCCAGCGCCAAGCCCCGATGGCGCGGCAACAATTGAACAACGTGGCCCGGAAGGCGATAGGCTGAAGATTGCCGTCACCGGATCCTCGCCTCGGGCTTGCCGCACTCACGTGAGGCGCCGTTGGCGCATATTTTCTTCGCCGCCGCGACGCTTCGCAGGAGAGGAGGAGACCCGCTGGGAGTTCCGAATGCGGCGGATATCATGAGGCTGCGCCGGGCCTCAACTTCAACTTCTGTCACTGGCCCGAACCGCGCGATGCTCCTGGAACTGTTCAAGCACGATCCTCAACATCCCAAAGTGTTCAGGTTGCGAGGGTGTCGTTCGGCGTACAACAACTCCTCGCTCGACCGCATCCGTGCAATGATGCCGCTGTGCGATTCGCATGGAATTGTCCCAACTTGGCAAGAGCCTGCAGACGACGTCGTGCAGGAGTTCTTTAACGGCTTGGTAGAAATGCCGGTCCGCTCCGATGAACAGAAGAGCCTTACTCGCGACACCACCGATGCGGAGATGCAGCGCATCGCCACTAGGCTGGAAGAGGCGGCGGCAGCCGCTACCGCGGGCGAGTTTGGATTCACCGTGGAGGAGGCAGAGGCAGCAGAGGCGGCAAGCCTTGCTGAGCGAGAGGAGCTTGCCGGCGAGGGAGAGCTTGTCGGGCCTGAAGCTGGGTCGAGCGAGCCCGCCGAGGGCGCGAGCGACTCGTTGAAGATCGACTCCTCCTCTTTCTCACCTTCAGACAGCTCGCCGCAAGCGGAGCCCCCAGCTCCACCAAGAAGGCGTCTACGCAAGGCCGGGGACGTAGCGGGGCGGTAGACGGGTCAACAACCACCGCGCTGCGCGACGCGCTCCACCGTGGCAAGCACTGTTGCCGCGGGAGCGCCTCACGCCGCTGCGGCAACTGGAGCAGGGCCCTCCCGGACCACCGCTTCTGCTCCCGCCAAGCGGCTAAGGGAACCTACTCCTCCGCCTTGTCGCGCCGAAAGTGGGCCGGACTTCGACCTCTCCGCGCTCAGCTCCGACGAGGAAGAGGAAGAGTAAGATTCTTTGTCTGTACTTGTAGTTCTTCAATTCTTGTTGTTTTGTCTTGTATCTGATTTGCTTTACTCGAACCCATTCCTTTTCGGACTCGGCCCGAGAGCAGCGAAGAGAGCCAAGGTCCCGGTGATTGTCATCGAGGACGAACCCACGCGACAAAGAGGGTGTGTCAAGACCACCTTGCCGGACCGGCAACTATTCTAAAGCAGCCCCAGCGTAAGTATATGGTTTACTTCCTCGCTGTTAGGCGCGCATGGGTGCTCTTTCTTTGCTAACATCTGACTGTTGGTTTGCATAGGAGCAGAGCTGTCTCACCAGGAGTGCCCGGAAGCCGCTCCCGACATGCCATCTGCTTCGACTACACCGCCAAGGGAGGATTCCCCGGCAAGGAGAATTTTCCGTAAGGGAGAAGTCTCCGGCAAGGGACAGTTCTCCGGCAAGGACAGCACCAGCGACCCCGGTGGCGGAGACCACGATCAGAGATCCTAGTACAGGTAATCCTCTTGCTTGAAAACTTCCCTTGGGTTCTTCTTCTTCTGATTTTCTTTTTGAATATTTTCTTGACTTTTCTTCCTTTTCCGGTCGTCAGGTTCATCTGCCACGGAGCCGATGGAAACCGAGGTCGCCGGCGAGGAGAACACGCGCGGCAATACCGACGACGCCGCTGTCACCGAAGAAGAGGCCGGCGCTGATGATCCCGCCGGCGGAGAGGCCGCCAAAGCTGCCGCCAATAAAGCTGGCGAGGGGTCCGGCGATCGCACTGACGGCCCCGAGGCCGCAGGAGCGTCAGGCGCTACGCCGACCGCCGATTCCTCCGCCGCTGCTGCAGCGTCAGGCTCCGAAGAGCCCCAGCCCGGCGCCTATTTGAAGGTCGGCAATGGCGTCTTCATCAAGCTCCCCTGGGCGTCGAGCTCCAGGGCGCCGATCGAAGGAGAAATCTTTGATGAAGAGTTGCTCGCCTCCGCTGGGCTGACGCTCGTAAAGACTTTTTTTTACGCGACAGGAAAAAGTGACTACGAATTCCCCTTTTTGTTTGCGAATCCCTGTTTGTATCCTTTGAGCGCACGCCCATTAAGTAGCAATCAAATCAAGGAAATCGATCAAACGATCCCCGTGCCAGCC